>VUYV01000066.1:4250835-4292375 GCA_008711295.1 Anarhynchus alexandrinus | reverse complement strand
AAAAAAAAAAAAAAAAAGCAAATTTTAGAATCTCAAATGACCCCAAATCATAACAACGTGGTAAGCTCTGGGTTCAAATAACTCCGAAAAAAATCCGCATTTCACACCCTTCAGGGATTCAATATCACTGGTGAATGTGATAGAACCAGAAGAGACAAGTCAGACACATGGTGCTGTTGAGGTGAAATAAAAGCCAGCCTCCAAGTCTGCAGAAACTTCTTTTGTATTCACAATTGACGAAAGCCCCGAGAAGAGTCTGAGAAGCCCATTTTGTTGAGAATCAACTGGGCATGCTCACTTGAATACTGAGATGAAAGCAGAGCCACTATGCCACTATGTACTTGATTTGTATACTAACACAGGGTAGTTACAGGAAAAAATGACGTAACTTTATTTACATCCCAAAATAGGTATGAGTGCCTATGCCTCTGAGCTCTTTGGAACACTTAGAAAAATGTAATAATGATGACACAGGCCTCACAATCTGGAAGAATTATACCCAGAATTTATAGATATGCCATGGATAAACAAAAGTCACTTCCCCATCCTACTACAAGAAGATTCTGATCACAGGGAAAATATTTCCTTCTGAAATGGCATTACAATTATAAAAACAACAAATATCAGATGAGAACTGAATACAATGCATTTTGATTGCTGCATTAGAATTTGTACTATAAGCAAGCAGTCTTGTGAAAAGCATGAAAGTACAATGATGATAAGAACTAAATGCATATGCAATGCACAGATCGCTCCTGGAGACATTTCTTCATTTATTTATTTTTAACTTGCAGCCTTTGTTTCCATAGGAATCAATATTTCCTTGCAAAGTTAATGACTACTATAACACATTAATGAGATATGTTAACAGGCAATAATGAGACTATTAATGTTTGTCACCCCTATATCTGTGAACTAGACTCAACAGAGAGAAAAAAAGTAGCATTACACTGATATGTAAATTATAAGGGAATTATGAAATCCAGAGTAATTTCCCAACTTATATACTGTTAGATCCCTTTTCACTGATATCAAACAAAACAGTAAAACATCACCATCAGCCATCTCTCTTGTAGCTATGCAGTATCAAAAACATAGTTACACACCCACAAAGTTTTGCAACTCCATCTATGATATGTTTTAAATATTATCAGTAATGTGAATAACATCTCTCCTTAATTAAAAACTTATGAAATTTTCCACTAAAAGCCTGATTTTTAGTATTCTGTTGTCTTCACTGAACCAAATATCCAAAAGGGGATAGATGCTTACTTCAGGTACGGTGGAAATCTAACTTTTCTGTATCAGAGAAAAGAGGTAAGCAATCTCCAGAGCAGGTGATTGAGAACACCTAGGCTTGATGTCTAAAATAGAGGTTATAACAAATTTCCTATACATATGAACTTAGCCAGTTCATGTGATTGATTCTCTATTGAGACAAATTTCATAATTCAATAAAGTAAAAGTTGGTTCAACTTCCTTTTTTTCCCTTTGGTAGGAGTCCCATGATTCCAAATTAACGTAAAACTAAAAATGTTCATGCTAATCTATGGTAAGAATTCTTGCCAAAGATTGTTTTGAAGTTAATTGTTGGAATTCCTAAAAGTGATATTGCACAGAGATTACAAAATGTATGTGGCTCTTAAGTCGATGCTTTGGATCTGTCATAGTCCTGAGAATTTTGCAGCAGCCAGACAGAACAGCAAGACTTGTCTTGTATGCTGCTAGCAATAGCAAGGAAAAGGTATAGTATACCTGGGCTTTCCTCTGAAGAAATAAGTAAGCCATACTTGAGCCAGGAGCAACATTTATACTAACTTAAACAATAGTAATTTATTAGTTAACTTCTTAGCTGCACACCAGCCAACATGTGTCTTTAACCACATCACTTTCTTTTCCCTGGTTCATAATTTATTATGAACAGAGAAGCATCCACTATTAGTATCAGATAGGCAGCATAGCAATGACACATAGTATTTGTCTGAAGTGACCTCAGATCATAGCATTCCTGCCACTTTAATCGACAGCAGTGAAAATTAACTTTGTACATGTTCTGAAGGTAGGCAATTTAGGGCTTATCTGCACAGGAAAGTTGTGTTACGTTACAAGAAAGTTATGCTTTCACATACAAAACCGCAGACAGAAAACAAATAAGGACAGAACACAGCCAACTGTATGCAGCAAGCAATTGCAGGAGATAAAGATCTTCCTGCATCTAGTCTTGAACTGGGATCCTGTTGCACATCACTTGGAGCAGTGGCAGTCCACAGTGTTAGAGGTCCACACTGTGCTCTTAGATGGAGACATAACAAATGTGAGATTAACTGCTCTCCAACAAATCCTGTTTAGCACCACTGATTTTAAAACCAGTATTTCTCTTCCCCCGAGAACCAGCACATCAGTGGAGCTCTGCTAGATGCTTCCCACTTATCACACCATGCTATGAGTTCAAAATTCAGTGCAAAATAGCTGATATTATGATATCGCTATAGTTTTCTTAGGAAAATGTAAATTTCCTGTTGACCTATACAGGCAAGAACACAAGGTGTGGACTTCCCTCATCTTCACCTACTAATAAGAAAAATTTCAAAACTTTAATTTACTTGTTAACACCATACATGCATAGGCACAGATAATGTTCCTCCCCATCACATTACAACAGGTTAGTAAAAAGAACAATTAATACATTGCTTTTCTAGCACAAAGTGCTAGGAAGAAGTGCTAATGCATTGTTTAAAAAGAGGTGAAAAATTTTCAGATAAAACTGCAAAAGTTACCAAAATGTACTGTCAAGATTTTAAAATATTTATGGCACAAATTATCAAAACCATATTCTTTCACCTAGCCTATTGAAATTTCTTGACTAGGCAGTGTGAGATGAACACACAGAGCATCAAGGAAGATGCTGTATAGGATATTAAAATGTAATAAAAATGCAAAACAATGAGCTACTCAGGATTACACTGCATATTAGTTAGCTATTATTAATTATTTAACTCTAGAAGCTCTGTGAAATACGTATAAAATGAAAACAAGGTCTTTTGTCTTTTTTCTTTTAAGCCCATCCAGCATATGAGCTTATTGGAAAATGATCTTTAAACATTCATTTTTACAGTTGGAGTTTTATGCTGAAATCATGATAGCATGAACAGCTTTTCAAATGAAAGCTTTATTTGATTGGTTGGTCTGGTGGTTGTCTTTTTTTTCCACTAGTTTTGCTTTGGTTTGGGGATTTCATAATGCATATTAGAGAAACAGCTATAAGTAAAGATAAGATCATTTTCATATAATGACTTTTGAAGTGAAGAGCACAAAGGTATGAAATAAGAGCTTTTTGTGGTAAAGTCAGATTAAACTTGAAAATGCAACATTAAATTATGAAGCAGTTCTCTAAATGTAACTGGAAAATACAAACCTCCAAATTCTGATTGCAGAAGAGAAATTATTGAGCAAAAGAAAAGCTGCTACCACCCAGGTCTATAAAATGGGCCCTTGGCCCCTATTAAATCAAAAGTGAGAAGCCCAAGCTGCCCCTTTACATCTTGCAAATTTGAAAGGAAGTGTTTTAGCATGTTTCTGACACTGAAAAATTCTCATGCTAAAAATAGCTTCACACAGTGAAGCCACAGGCACAGACATACATACAAACAGGAAATTAAAGTGTAACCAACAGATTAAATGACCTCCACGTTTCACATGTGTTCTGAGAAGACCTCTGACTACCTCGGTAACTGTTAACTTCATGTGCTGACCTAACCTTTGCCACATTTGACCTCAAACTGTGTAGTCCTATGTTAGTGTAAGAGATTAAATCACGTAGCTTAGAGTCAGCTTTGCTCCTTGTTTTACCAGTGAGTTGATAGGCAACCATGAGCAAGTCACAAAAGCCAACACATAGAGGGTTATTAATTTTAATAACCTGCTGCCCAGTTTAAGGCACTACTCCTCACAAATGCAGTATATCACCTCCAACTACAAACCAAGGTCTTCAGACCTTGCAGACCAGTTTGCTATCATAACTCTCATTTGGAAACCATGAGTGACTCCTTTATGAATCTGCTTTCCTGTAATTACACTAATTTGTCTTTGCTAGCATTTTAGGAATGTGCTATTGACAAGTATAACACTTGATTAAATTAATATTGGACCAAAAATGTATGATATTGTCAAATACACGCCCACACATTAATATGGCAAGCGCAGAAATCTGCAGCACTGTTATGAGAAGTCCCCAGCATATAGTGACATTTGTGAATATCTTATATCAAGCACAGAAATGCAAAAATGGTATAAAAATCTGTTATAAGCTTTTCTACTTGGAGAAGTTCCTGAACCAAAACCTGTACATCTTTCATCTCAGATGAAAGCCCTTTAGCTGTTACTTATGCTCCACTATACATCACTTAAACATCTCAGCCAGCAAGACCTTACCGATGAGCACTTTTTTGTTTTCTTTTAAATCAATTACATCATAGAAGTTGACAGTTGAGCTCAGCATCTCTACTATGTGACATCAAAAGTGTGTAATACAAGAGAAGAATCATTCACCAAAAGACAAATAATCCTATATGGTTAGCAGTTCAGCATAGAGAGTAAGAAGGCTTTGACAAGCCTGTGGAAGAAGAAGAGGTCATTCTGAACGCAGCCAGTCCCCATTTTTCTCCTTTTTTACATGCTCATCAACGTCAATGTCAACGCCAGATCTTTGTGCTAACAAAGTAGCACACAAGTTTAGTCTTGTTTAAGCATGGCTGCACAGATGACATGCCTAATAATTGCCAAATTCTGCCAAGTAAGCCAGCTTACACAACACACAGCTTATGTCAGCTTTATACTGGATTTGAACTGACTGAAGAGAGCAGATGGTGCCAATCTGGTGGGAGACAGGAGTGGCACAGGCAAGGCTGATCTACTATAAAACCTCCAGGTTCACCTGCTAATGTTTTCTAACTGCACTTGAACCAGAAGGAGGCAGATCAGGACTCTGTGCCACAGGACCGTAGTGTTTTTCATCTAGCACTCGGATCTGCAAGGGCAGATTTACGTTATCATGCAACCACAACTTTAGCTAAAATCTCTGCTGCCTTCATTCTGAAGTGATGTATTGATAAGAAAAATGGCTGTTAGAGAGGAGAAGATTACAGAACAACCCATCAGGGAGGATTCAGCACATGAGACGACAGAGACCTGAATTGAAATACATAGTGTCTTATAGCTGCAGCAATAGAGTCCATTTTTCTCGCTTTCTCTTCTTTTCCTCTACTGTACAGAACACCATATTTCTTCTCTGCGTTTGGCACCTTCCATAACTGTAAACCATCCTCTCTCTGTTCCTGCAATGGTACTTTATAAGACAGAAAATGAAGAAATATTAAATTAAATTTCCACAGAAAACTATTAAAATGTCTTTGTACCACTTAGGCATCTCTGCCTTAACATCCTGTTTCAGTAGTACATAAACTACATAAGATATTGGCAGGAACATGGGAGTGGTTGGTGTCATTTTATTCTCAGAGCATTATTTGTCCTTTTTATTTAAGTTCAATTTATTACCATCCTTCCAGCAACCCACTCTTTTAAAGAGGACACCACTACTCTGTGTTGTTCAAGATGGGTGACCTCAACAAAACTGCAAAGCAGTTAGATGAGAAGCGCCTGTTCATTCACCCTGAAACCAAGTTCATGAGGGTTAACACACTCCCCTCAGCTCAAATCCCTTGTGTCGCTGCCCAGAGCTAACAAAACCTCCATTTCCTCTTGCTGGTCACACTGGCTTTCTGACTGAGCCAAGCTACAAAATTAATGTTTGGTAATGGGAAGAGGGAATGGGGAAAGGTGATGGAATGGGATGGCAAAACCATCCTTTAAGCATGGGCCAATGGCCAAAATTCCCAGAGAACAAAGCCCGGGGGGGCTGAGCTTCTCTGACTCCTTTTGACTTCATTGAAAGCTGAAATGCACTGTCCTGGTTTTGGCTGGGATAGAGTTAATTTTCTTACTAGCAGCTGGCATAGTACTATACTTTGGATTTAGAATGAGAATAATGTTGATAACACACTAATGTTTTAAGTTGTTGCTAAGCAGTTAAGGACTTTTTCAGCTTCCCATGGAAGCTGAGAGGGAACATAGACAGTACAACTGACCCAAGCAGGCCAAAGCAATATTCCATACCATAGACACCATGCTCAGTATATAAATGGGGGTTGGCCGGGGGGCAGTGATCTGCGATGGCTGCTTGGGACAGGCTGGGCAATCAATCACCGGTTGGTGAGTAATTGCATTTCATCACTCATTTTGTATATTCTTTCACCATTAATATTATTTTCCCAGCCCTCGAGTTTTGGGTTTTTTTTTTCTCCCTCTTCTCCCTGTCCCACTGTGGAGGGGGTAGGAAAAGGGGTTGTGGGGGGAGAGCGAGTGAAGGGCTGCGTGGTCCTAGTTGCCACCTGGGGTTAAACCATGACATGCACTTATCATCTGGCAACACTAGGCCCCAGGCTTTTTTCCCCCCATGATCCGGGATGTCTCTAAATCAAATGAGCACCTTTAATCTTTTATTCTATTGTTGATTTCTGGGACATCTGCCACAGCTATATCTGTACCATCCTTTTTTCTTTAGTGTCAGAAAATGCATTTTTGTTTAGTGGCAGGGAAGAAACAAGATCCAAAAAAATAATGCATTTAAAATATTTTCTAAAGTTTCAATGTCACTCCCAGGTAGCAGTTAATGGATAAAGTATTATCTCACTCCCAAATAGCAAATTCAGCAGAACTGCTGTGGACAGTTGCCTGCAGATCAGGAGCCATGATATTGCTTAATTAGCACAGGTTATGTGTTACCTTGAAGTAGATAAATTTGCCTGTTTAAAACATTAAAAATCAGCTTTTTCTCTAGTCATGAGAACACATAATTCCCAGGCCCTTCAGAAATGCTCACTAGTACCCATGTATCCAACCATGTATCTCTTTGTCAGGCCATCTGGACTGAAGGAAACCCTGGAGCTCCTCAGTCCTACCTTCCTCCCAAGTATTTTTAAAAATGACTTCAGAATTTGAGGACAGGGATTTGATTTCTTTTTCCTTGTTTTTACAGAGCAATGCTCTGGAAAGGCTGGTGCTGTTGGCATTGTTCTTACAGCAAGTAGAAAGCTTCATTTCTGTTACTTGTGTTTCATCTGAGGGAGTCACTTGTCCTGATCATGGTACTACTAAGTTATCCCTGCCAGCAAGCACTTGTCTTTGAGGTTACAGCTTGTTGAAGTTACAGCTTTTTCTGAAAAGCAGTTTCTTGCCTTTGAAAAGGACAGGGTAGCATCACATGTTGGTTATGAGAGAGAGAGAGACAGAGAGAAGCTTTAGCCATGTGAGTCAGCAAACTCCCTTTCCTTCTACTGACCAAACAAGAACCCTTTGAAAAGACAATCCGAAGGAAATAAACTTTGGAAACCAAAATAGCCAACAAAAGTGATTTTTGTTCAAAATGTTAGAAACCACTTGCTGACTTATTACCTGCTCAGCTCTTAGCAGCAGACACTGGGTGACAGGAGACTTGGACCCTGACAGTGCCAGGCAGAAGGAAAGGCTGCAGCCTTTCTGCCCAGAGGCGAGGACACCTGCCCCCTGCCCGAGCCCGCTGATTTTCTGCACATCACAAAGACCTTTCCTAAAGCCCGAATGCCCTTTCACAAGCAGTAAAGCATCAAGTGCAATTACACCACTTTTTTTTTTTTTTTTTGCACAGGGCTGCACTGAGATAATGTAAAGCAAGATGAATGAGGCCTGAACCCAAGAGATATTTCAGTGTCTGTGTGACATCGGAGCCGTAGCCACTTATAACCTCAAAGGAAGGATGCAGTCTCCTAAGGCTCAGCGTGATGTACTGTCTTTGAAATTCACTAGCTAGATACAAGCGCTGGTGAATTATGAAGTATTCAACAAGGCAAAAACTTATACCATGGCATTGTGTATCAGTGGTCCTGAGGCCGCGATATATTAATGTACGCAAAGTGACAATGATAGCTCAGGGAAAGCTTGAGCGCACGCAGCCTGAGATAAAGAAACAAATTGCAGAGCTCAGCTTAATAACCACAGTGGATGGCAGCCAGCCAGTACAGTCCATATGAAATCTTCAGAATAACTTCTGTCAGACTGGAATTAGTATTAACACCAGCCCAGGTGCAGGGTAACACAAAAGATCTCTTCACACAGTGGTTTCATTCCATCAACATTTCTTTCAAGGTCATCAATACTACAAGCAGACCAGCAGAATTAACCTTTTACGCTGAGACTGACCTCAAAAGAAAGGGCTATCTTTTTCAACTTGCCTCTCCTGTTTTCTTATTCCTTTATCTTGGACTGTGATCTCACAAGATTTCACAAGCTAACTGAGGTTAGTTTGGGTCATTGGTTAGATGTGAGGTCCAAGCCACTACAGTCAGTGTCCTTCCCCTGAGTTGCTATTATGGGTGGGTCTGCAACAAAGTCATTCAGCTGAGGTCTGAACTTCCAAGAGCTTGGGAGTGTTGTGATTGAGAGTTTTGGTGTGGACTCATTACCAGGTCAGAGATGAACTGTTATTAGGGCATGAGATCAAGGACACAGTGATAGTGAAAGGTCTCGGCTACTCAGATTCATTAAAATTCTAATGACACTGCTGGAAGGGCATTTTTTCCATTAATACACAAAATCTGATCATATGCAATGCTACAGAAATCATTAAAGTTCTCTAATTACTTCCCAAAAGTGCATGACGAATGTTATAATCCTATTCTCTGATTTATGTATATTATTACCTTAAAAGTTCCTTCAGGATAATTCTGGGTGAGTATTTCTAGACAAGTATAAAATATTGTTATTTTCAAAAGGTCCAGGTTTCTGACTGGTCTTCACCAAAAAAAAAAAAGTAATCTGTTGTTCAAAAACACCATTGGAATTGTATTTAAGTCTTATAGTTTTAAAGTGACCCTGCTGGCTTTAATTCTACCAAAATAATAATGCAATGAAGTATACAAATAATATCTGGGTAGTTCAAGGGCTTGAATGAAACAATTAATGAGATTGATTGCAACTTATTTTATAGCATCAGAAGAAGATTAGCTATTTTCCATTTCAGGTCAAGTAGAAATATTTATATTCTGTATTAAAAATAAAGCAAGGTTGCAAATACAAAGAGAATGCCTGGGGCTAATTATTCAGAAGCACGTATCAAGAGTCTAACCAATGTATTTAGTACTTTATTTAAAAGTCTATAATTGAAACTCATTTACTTTTTAGAGATTATTTCCCTAAAATTAGAATCAATGTTAAAAATTAGTCATCAAGAAACTGATTCTGCATTAAAAAACAGAAACTACTTATCTGAAATAAAATTTTCCCATTCTTATGAACTTATTGAAACAGGCTCAGTCTGACAGTATGAGAGAAAACCAAAGGCTGAAACAGTGTGATAGATCCTTTGTGGTTTCTGAGGAAAAAAAAAAAAAAAAAACCAAACAAGAAAAAAAACCTAGAAGCCGAGATTCTGCTGTCCGTGACTTGTCTGCCTTTTGGATGTCAGAAAGTTCAAAGGGTGAGAAAAAGTTTCTTTTAAACACTAGAGAATGCCACTGTCTTGGAAGTTTGGATTTAGTTGTCTGGCTCAAATAAATAGGAAAGGTATTTCAGATTCTTCTAGGCTGTGAAAGAGCTGCTTTCCCCAAAGGTTTTCATCTTGTCTGTGTTATCTCATTGAAGAAAAAGTATGAAATAACCATAACTGGCTGTAAGTTATGGACTGATATGTCCTTTAATTGAGCATGCTACATGTGCCAAAATCAGTTCATGACATAAGATACATTCAAACAAGATGTTCATTTGCCCTCCATGCCAGGTATGACACAATAGCATATAAGCATGTAAAACTGCCAGGCTTAGGAAACACAGAGCACAGTTGAAGACATCTCTGTGCTTGAAATAAAACAGGATGTCTGCCATCTCTTGAGGTTTGACGTTTTCAATGCAACTGAACCCAAGTAATGTAGCTTACAGCTGAAGCCATGATGAAGCTGAAGAAAGGCCCTTGCATAGCTAGTGAAAGTGGATAAAAAAGATGAATGGGCCTGATTACAGACTCCACCAAGCCTTGAATTTTCTTATTTACAAATTACCTGAAAGGGACGCCACTACACTCCTGAAGTGGATGGAATGTTAATTATTGACTTCAAAATAATGCAGATTCTCATTCATTTGGCATGTCTGTGATGTCACTGTTTTATTTGAATCTGCTGAAGCTCCAGAGTTTAACATCTGCCACATCCTGTAGCATAAATGAAACACTGGAGTGGATTTTAAAAAATTATAAGAGATAAGTACTGTATTTTTAGAAACATTTATTTCTGTCTGCCACCTTATAAATACATTGCTAGTTCCCAGAATAGGGAATTCCTTATCTCATTACCATAACATTGCTCCTTTAACTCTACTTAATATGCAGAGAGAAGAAGCAATTGGTTAATATTACTTTCTTGACACAATACTGCATCAGAGCAGGTGCAATTGCAGAAGAGTTATGAATACAAAGTAGAAGAGCAGTAAGTTAGTAGGGACATGTAATTTAAGGCTGTCTTTTTTAATTCAACTGCATTATAGAGAACAGGAGAGGGAAATACATGTTACTAGTCTGGTTAATATTTATATCCTACTATACGGTCCATTGGCATGAAGAGATCTCTGTATTCAAAATACCAGATGTTATGGGAGCAGTGCTAGAAGGTAAACAAATTGACTCAGAGATCATATCATATACATACTCAGACACATGAAGCTTGAAAACATAGAAAATTTAATACGTTTCTATTCTAGATTAAACACATACTATCATATTTCCTTTGTACATCTCTGAGCCTGTTTGGAGATGGGGTCCGATTACCACAAGATAGGAAGAAAGGCTGATGTGCTATTTTCCGCTATGCTGTAGCCAGGAGACCTGATTCAGTGAAGTCAGTGCCATGTTCTTATGTACACAAGGCCTTCTCTCTCCTATAATGAAATCTTTACATCTCACAGGCTGCCACTGAGATCTTCACAATCAGTTGCGAGTAATATAACGCTTGCAGCAGAAAGCCTAAAACAGCAACTATGAGTCCTTGTCTGTTTCTCTGGAGCATTAACTTGCATAACCAGAGACGATGGACTAAATATTAGCATTGTTAACTGCTTTGCTGAGAGAAAAGGACGACTGGCAAAACTGCAGTGGTACATCCTGTGGAGGTACCTCATTTTATGAATAACAGTGCTACGTTTCCTTCCCGCTCATCAGGCTGGAGCTCTGAATGACAAGGTTTTGCCAAATTGACCTCTCTTCCATGTTGAGAGTACTGCAGGAGCTGCTGGTTTTTTCTGCTCATCTTGATGGGTAGTTTAGGAAGTCCCATGTTCTCTTGTTCTGTGTCTCAGGATTGTTCAGTCCCAGGAAATGTTACAGATTTTGTGTCAGGAATAGTGCGAGAGAGGAGAAGGGGAAAACAAAACATTAGAATTTACTCTACAGCATCCTACCAGTGCTTTCAGGAAAAGAGAGGTAACCCAGATGACTCTGACCATGTACCTGTTCTACACAGAAGAGATTTTGTTTTTTTAATGTTTTGCATTTGGAAAATTTCCAAGAATAGCCATTTTCTTGAGAGAAAAGACAACTTATCTGATAGATAACATACCAAAAATACTGTGAACTATCTTGCCCAGGTTCACTGGAACACCTAGAGAGATATTCCAAGTCTCGCAGAACTCCAGCCATAACCAAGAGCCCTACGTTGCTAGTATGCTTCATTCCTCTTTTCTACCCCAATCATTTCCAGAGATTTTACTCTTTATACTTCCCTGTACTTACTTTTCTCTACTCATTTCCAAAGTCAAAAAAAATAAATCCAGCCATTCCAGCTGCAAGGCCTCAGCACTTCATCCCTATAATCTTACACATTACTTAAGCGGCCTAATGAATCTGCACTTTAAGTTCATACTGTAGTCATGTTACAGGATGACATTTTCTTCAGAGAGAATTTGAAAGCAAAAAAGGGAACAAGGGGTTGCTCTTCAATTAGCTTCAAAAAGTACGTCAAAAGCCAAAAGACTAAAAACCTCCACTCTGAACCAAAAGTCATTGATAAAATAAAATCTCACTTAAACAAACAAACAAACAAACAAGATTAAAAAGCACAATATTTAGACATCAGAACAATAAATTGTGTTGTGGCTTACTGAAACTATGGACTCATTTTTTATGATGTCTAAAGGCTCTAGTTTTAAAATTTACCTTGCAAACAAGTGTAGGGAGAATGAATGCTTATGGATTTTAAGGGGTACATGAACCTTTCCTCTCTAAATTGATATGTTATTGGGTTTAATTCAGCTCAGGTTGGTAAAGACTAAAAGTCATTACCAGGGAAATACCCTCAGTAAATATCTGTGAACCATATTTAACAGAATCGCAGAATGGTCGGGGTTGGAAGGGACCTCTGGAAATCATCTAGTCCAACCCCCCTGCCAGAGCAGGGTCACCTACAGCAGGTTGCACAGGATGGCGTCCAGGCGGGTTTTGAGTGTCTCCAGAGTCAGAGACTCCACCACTTCTCTGGGCAGCCTGTTCCAGTGCTCTGTAAAGTAAAGAAATTCCTCCACATGTTTAGATCGAACTTCCTATGTTCAAGTTTGTGCCCATTACCTCTTGTCTTATCACTGGGCAACACTGAAAAAAAAGACTGGTCCCGTCTTCCTGGCACCCTCCCTTTAAGTATTTATAAGCACTGACAAGGTCCCCCCTCAGCCTTCTCTTCTCTAGACTAAAAAGACCCAAGTCCCTCAGCCTTTCCTCATAAGAAAGATGCTCCAGTCCCCTAATCATCTTTGTAGCCCTTTGCTGGACCCTCTCCAGCAGTTCCCTGTCCTTCTTGAACCGGGGAGCCCAGAACTGGACACAATACTCCAGATGCGGCCTCACCAGGGCAGAGTAGAGGGGGAGAATGACCTCCCTCTACCTGCTGGCCACACTCTTCTCGATGCACCCCAGGATGCCATTTGCCTTCTTGGCCACCAGGGCACATTGCTGGCTAATGGTCATCCTGTTGTCCACCAGGACTCCCAGGTGCCTTTCCACAGAGCTGCTCTCCAGCAGGTCAGCCCCTAACCTGTACCGATGCATGGGGTTATTCCTCACCAGGTGCAGCACCCTACACTTGCCTTTGTCGAATTTCATAAGGTTTCTCTTCTCCCAACTCTCCAGCCTGTCCAGGACACGCTGCATGGCAGCACAGCCTTCTGGTGTGTCAGCCACCCCTCCCAGCTTTGTGTCATCAGCTAACTTGCTGATGGTACACTCTATCCCTTCACCAGGTCATTGATGAATATATTGAACAGGACTGGACCCAGTACTGACCCCTGGGGAACACCACTTGTTACAGACCTGCAACTAGACTCTGTGCCACTAGTCACAACCCTCTGAGCTCTATCTGTCAGCCAGTTTTCAATCCACCTCACTGTCCATTCATGTAACCCACACTTCCTAAGCTTGCCTGTGAGGATGATGTGGGAGACAGTGTTGAAAGCCTCGCTGAAGTCAAGGTAGACAACATCCACTGCCCTCCCCTCATCTATTCATCCAGTCATGCCATCATAGAAGGCTATCAGATTAGTCAGACATGACTTCCCCTTGGTGAATCAATGTTGCCTACTTCTGATAACCTTCTTTTTCTCCAGATGCTTTGAGATGACTCCCAGAACAAGCTGTTCCATCATCTTTCCAGGGATGGAGGTGAGGCTGATCATCCTGTAGTTTCCTTGGTCTTCCTTCCTGCCCTTTTTGAAGACTGGAGTGACATTGGCTTTCCTCCAGTCCTCAGGCACCTTGCCTGTTCTCCAGGACCTCTCAAAGATGACAGAGAGTGGCCCAGCAGCGACTTCTGCCAGCTCCCTCAGCACTCACAGGTGCATCCCATCAGGACCCATGGACCCGTGGATATCCAGTTTACTTAACTGATCTCAGACTTGATCCTCTTCAACCTGGGGAAAGTCTGCCTTCCTCCAGACTTTCTCTGTTACCTGCAACGTCTGGGACTCCTGAGGGCTGGCCTGAGCATTATTTAATGAGCCTGAAATTCAGTCAAGGTTCAGCACCTTCCCAGACAAATTAATAAAGAACTTGCTTAAATACTAGTGAAGGATATATTGCTTTCACTCAATCCTATGTGAAATTTGACAATTTTGCTTTGATTTTGAGGTCCTCTGGAGGTAAAAATAGTAAAAACAGAACAACAGAATTTAGAAAAATAGATAAATAGATCTTCCGATATCTAATGTTGGTGTCATTCATATGCACTCAATGAAAAAAAGAGACCATAGTTTTGTATTTCCTAGAGACCAGATAACTTGAATTGGTAAACAACTTTCTGTTGTCAACAGATGACAAGACCACAATGTATGTACTCAGAACTAGCACAGACTGACAATCTGAAGAAAAAAAATCAAGGTCACAGTGAGCAGGGAGGTCCAAAAACCTGCTCAGGCCCTTAAAATGTAACCATCCATCTTTGACTACCAATCTCCAGTCCAAACTAAAATATTTCATCCACATCTAAAACCTTTAGATGGGAGGCTAACAACAAAGGCAGCGACAGGCTTATAACTGAAATGATACTACTGGATATAGGATAATAACTGTGTTGACTAACCCATCCTAATGCCTTTAGGTAAATCAATTTTTTGGCTAAGTACACACAAATATCCTGAGTTGAAGCTAGCAAGTAAGAATAGAACTTTTTTTATTGTACTTTCATCACCTTTGGCTTTTATAACCTTTCATCACCTTTGGCTACCAAAAAAAATGTGCAGTGCAAACCCCAGAACTGCAGGGTTATTCAATTTACCAGTTTCATGTAAAATTTTAGAGATTTGACTATCATTACATATCACAAGACTGGAGCCTGATCTATGGTCATTAGAAGAGGGTGATAAAAGAATTTCTTGAGACACACTACACACATCTGATTCATTTTACATTAGATCAGTCATTCTCGGTGTATACTCCTCAGATCCTGAGGAGCTCTGTCCACTCCTACAGAGTCAGTGAAAGATAACCAACAAAAGGAAAATTGTTGTCACTAGGACTGAATTATCTGTGTAAGGGCTGACACCTGCTTCAGAAAATGCTTAAGGGTCTGCAGGTGAAAAGAGACTGACAACAAATGTATTAGAATAATATTAATATAGAATTTAGAGTCTCACAAATCTTGACACTGGTGTCTCAACTCCACAGACTTCTGCTGCTGAAATGCTGTCCAGCTGGTGACTCTTTTCAAACCTGCCAGTCAGTTGAAATCAACTTGTTTTCAACAATATCCTTGCAGAGAAGATGGAAAGGGTATTTACTTTTCTTCATTACAGAGAACAAAAATGAAAGCATTCTTTACTTTTCCAGTTTTCCCAGATTCCTAGATCTTTGCAGATGTGAGTTTCCAAATCTGTTTGGAAATTAAAAAAAAAAAAAAATCCATCCAAAAATTTCTGGGTTTATTTGGAACACCTTGGTTTCAGCAATGTGTTGCTGAATCCACAGTGTGGTTCTGAAGGAACAGTGCTTGGGGTCCTGCTGAATTCCTGTATGGACCAATGGCTCCTGCCATCCTGGTACGAAGATGATATTTCCATCAGGTCTGTTCAGAATTAGAGACGTGGATGGCTTCTGCATCTCCTCATTGCCATTAACATCCTACTCAACTTCACTACCATTCTCAGTTTTGAAAATGACAAGAATATTATTTTTCCTCAGCGGATGCAGTGATCATATAGTCTGTGGGGAATTTTATGTTTGTAAGTGTGTGTGTGTATAATATATACTATATTATACATATGTTTTAATATCATTAATACGAGATATATATGTGTGTATGTATATATCCTTTTTCCATTTAAATACAAAAAACAAACAAAACCCCAAACAAGTAAAAGGAAAATCCCTAACAGGGGAAGGGGAGGGAAACTGTTTCTTTTCTTGATATCAACTCTTTAATATTAGTGCTTCAACTGCTAAACATTTTGATCATTTCCCAGGGGCATAGCACCTTCAATTTCTTTAAGCAGCTCTATTTCTGTCTCACTCCCTAAGTCAGAAGTTTAGTGTAGGTCATTCTTCTAGTCATCACCCTTCTATGACTTCCCATCACCTTCTGCATCAAGTTCACAATCCTCATCTCCAGGGCACAAGCTACAACCTGCTAACATCTAAATTCTCATCCCCCCTTTCTCTGTGTATTTTACCTTCCTTCCACAAAAAAAAAACCCAAACAACTGTTCTCCTTTACCATTTTGCCTGGTAATTTTCATTTTTTATGCTAATTACTTTCTTCTTTCTGTGCCATCCTCAAGGCATTTTTCATTGAACCTTCCAGCATTATATCTGTAACGGCATTTTACCTGGCCCCATTGCAGGACACTACCACAAGTGCTGGGCACACTTCCCCACGGCTGGCTAGAAGTAACCCATGGAAACACAGACTACACACTCTGTGGCATGTGACAGCATCTTAAATAGACATGCTTGTAGCTTTAGTAATGCAGGATTCCACTGCATTAACAAAAANTTACAAGAATCCCACAATGCTTTGAGGGTATCCTGCTTATCAGGGATCGATTGTGCAATAGCAGCTGTGCTGCACCATCTCTCCAGTTCAGGTTGTAAACAACTGGGGATGTTCAACAAAGTAGGACCTCTGTGTGAGTCTGCATATATATATGGCATGGCTGTCGGCAAGCCTGTAAAAAAACTGCTGGGTTTTAAGCATCAGCCCCAGTTCTTTTAGGAAACTGCTGCCAAATGGGATGTGTGCTGCTCTATGACTTCCCAAGTTGATCATTTTCTGCAAGCAATAGAGGGCAGGCATGTTAACCATTTGTTACCATATGCATTATGTAGGTAGTTATACTGATGTGTCATCCTTTCATTACAAAGTTCTACAATGACCGCACTTTCCATTCTAAACATTCAACACAAATATTTCCATCCAGGGACCAAGTAATGCTCCATCTAATCCTATACCCATTCTCCTGCATTCCTTCACTGTTTTGCTCACACAGGTGTTTGACACATTAAGTGATTATGATGGACTCTTCATTAGTGACAATTTGTGGGGTTTAGCTGTTCATGGTTGATGTCTGCGTCTTAGATGTTAGGGCCAGCAGATGGGCTGCAGATGGTAGATTTGCTGCCCTGAATTTAATATTTGCTGTAGAAGAAATTGCCATGCTAGCTCACAACATGGTGAGAGGTTTGACTGTGATATCCGAAGCATCGAGAAGCGACCTAACAAAATCTGCTGTGATGCAGAAAGTTAAAGAAGCTGTGTTTCAGTAAAATTTTGGATTGCTTTAAAGTAGGAGACTCCCTCAGAATACCTTGTCAATGTTGCTTAAATAAAATAGCATATGATCCATTATACATCTTATATACTATGTAATCAAAGACAGTATGCTTATAATGACTAGGTCTCACACTTCAGGTATTGATGCTTGCTTTTCCCATAAACCAACAGACAACATGGAGAGACAGCCAGCTGAGAGACCAAAGCAAAATCCTGGGAGGTGAGTAAAGAAAGATAGGAAGTATGGAAAACATTGTAAACTTCTGTTTGGAAACTGCATTTCTCCAAAGCGCTTGTTACCCAAAAAAACTGTAAGTCAGAACCATGATCAATTGGGAGAGAAAAGTGAAAAAAACCCAACCCACNGAAAAAACAAAACAAAACAAAACAAAACATCCCATTGTTTCAACTGTGTTGTGAAAGAGCTACATCAGGAATCCTGATCCACTTTCAGAAATAAAGGAAAGCTTCTCCTCAAGAGGGCTCTCCTGGTCCCTACTCTAAACTATTTGGTACGAAGAGACAGAATTTCCCCTTGTATTTCCAGAGTGGTGAACTCACCTTCTCATCCACACAAATGCTTGAGGGATCTCAGCTTCAGCATGGAAAGAGGTTATTTTAATAATCTTCCCTTTAGGAAGCATCATTGCACAGCCTTGGCTTTGCCACAATTCACTTTATGCCACGTCAAGCTTTATCACACCAGGACTCCTTCTAAAGGAGGAGGAGGGAGGTAAGCCCACAAGAGATCCAAATAAAATTCACACCACCAGTGAAATCAAGACCTCCCACATGCCTGCTGACCCCCCTTCTGCACAAAGGCAACCCTTTCCTGTCTCTCGGAGCATGTTTCATGTTGTATTTTCCATTTCTGACTTCTATCCAATGAGCAAAAGAGCAATCCCCATCCACCTGTTAATGCTCTTGAGCGTGGATTTTCACGTATCATAAAAACCTCCAGGAAACAATAAAAATTCCTAGACATGCTGAAGACAATTAGGCCACCCCTACCAGATGCATGAGTGCATGGTGAAGAGAATGTGCTTCTGGGTACAGACCCACAACCAGTTCATGTTTCTAGCTGCGCACATTTGAGGTACCCAGGTGGTGCACAGATGTGACTACTCGGTGGCGGAATTACTGTAAGGGTGTAACATTGCCACATAAAAAATGTTTCTCCCCCACAGGAGCTTTCCCCCTGTTCACTAGGGCAGTCATGCTCTTCCACCTTAGTTATGTCACTGAATCTTCCCACCCCTGCTCTCCCTTTGTGTCACGCAGTCATCAGAAACAGAATCTTAGACAAAGCAATATTTACATCACCTAGATCTCTTCCTCTACAGATGTCAAGCCATGTCATCCCCTTTAGAAACAAAGAAGGACAAAGACACAAAATTTGTTTTATGAGTCACAAATAAATTCTGCCCCTTCTCCCACATTGAACAAACTCTGGGCAACCTTCTCATTAAGGAGAAATGCAGCACTATGGAAAAAGCTATCTAGCACCATACTTGAAAGATCAAAAAACTATTTCCAATGGTAGCACACTAAAAAATTAAGAGATATAGCTGTTGGCCTCATATTTTACTTGCAAATGTTCTGACAGGAGTGCATGAAGCCTTTGGTAAAAGCACAGTTGTTTGCATTTACCTCTCCTAAGAAAATTCCACTCGGAGACAGCATCTGGTATCTAACCAGGTCTTGTCTGTCATCCAGTTTTCCTGTTGGACCAGGCAAGGGGCAGGGAGATTTAACTAGCTGCTTGTGGTCACAGGGGCACCCGTAGCTCCATCAGGCTAGAAGCCAGAACCCCCGCTCACCTCCGACTTCCACAGGGCTCTGCAAACCTTGACGTGCCAGACCCTCTGTGCTAAAACACTTACTCATCTGGCTCACAGGCTGCACGCAACTTTTTCTGCTCTCTCTTCGTTCTGAATCTGTGGCAGACATGAGTCTTTGTTTCTACCAGGTTATTTTAATAAAGAGAACAATGGTCTTTCCAAGGCCATACATTGAAAGCTTGGGAAAACCCACATCAAAGCCAATTAGGGACCACATGTTGCTGATGTGGATTGCCAGCAAAACCAACCAGAGGTGAGTGCTGAACAGTTTCCTAGAACCATGTGCTTGAATGTTAAATCTATAGCTTCAGGCTCTCTGTGACCTGGCAAAACAGAAGTGTGAGGGTGAGATCTCTAGCAACATTAATATATTTTGTCCAAGGCATACTTCTTGTGTGTCCAACAGTTAGGTCCATACATGTGCAACACATATCTACATGTATTTTATGTAAGTACATTTAAAGTATATTCTAGAATACAACTATGCGAATGGAAAAAGAAAACAAAGCTCTCATATCATTAAATGCAGCAATTTTACCCTCCAGTATGGCCGTTAAATTGTTAGCCAGTAACCTTATAGGGGAACACATTACATACATGCACATACAGTCTTCAAGTTTAGATGGATCATTATGTTTTAATGGGAGCTAAAGGGATCATAACTAGGAAATTTTGAGTCTGATAAAGGAGTAGCAGGGACCTGTTGCTTTGAGATTCGCATTTCATTTATTTTCAGCCTTCCCTAACTATAACACAAGGGGTTTTTTTGCGTAAACACATACAGAAGACCTTCAGTAAACTTTAAAATGTCTATGTACCATTATAATGTGGTAAGCTCAAAAACAAAGTGTCAAACAGAATGAAATGAAACTCGGTTTTCTATGACACCTTTTGTACTCCAAGTATCCTAGAGCACTTTAAAATAAATGACTTGGAAACTGCTGGTGCAGTCATGCAGCAGTTGTTAGTTCAAACTCAGGCCTGGATGTCAGAACTTATTTGGTAAAAGGAGGAAAGTACTAGCCAAAACCAGAAGTTTCCTCCTCGTTCTTTCCACAGCCCCCATTAGCTCTTTAAATCTCACATGCTGTAAGCAGAACAGTTCAGCCTGGTATCTTATGTTGCTAGTTACTCACTTCTGGTTTAAAAACTCTTTTAAACCATATGCACAGGGATGCTCACAGACACTTCTATACATGCAAATATTTAAAAAGCAACTCAGTGCAAACATTTCCACCCCTTAATTTCCAGTACATGACCAGACAATTCAGTCTCCTTGTCAAAAGTATAATGCTCACTTAGGGAACAAGATTACAATAATCTGTCCCCAGGAGACTTTCAACTCTCTGTATGTCCAGCTGGTGGCAATCCCATTTCACATCAAAAAATCACCAAACTTTGGGTCAGTTTCTTGGGCTTCTCCTGCTCGCTGTATTAGCCTAGACTAAGAAATACTAATTCCTCAGGCACTTTTGCTTGCAGGAACTATTTGCAGCTCCCAGTAACTTCCATAGGGTTACACCTGTGTACATAAAAACAGCTCTGGACTCTGGCTGTTTTGCTAAATAGTTTTCTCTAGTTGTGCAAAATCTAGTGCTTTTATTTGTAGGTCACAGTTCTCAGTCTGTCTAAATATCCATTTCCAAACAACTTTTATAGAAAAGAGAGCCTAGATGTATTTCAGAAAGTGGCAAGTTTTCCCAGGAATAATTTCCAGAAGCTGAAGGGCAAGACAAAAGCACAGTAGAGTTTTCCTCTTCACCTGCCTCCACAACATACAATTTCATCTACATCAACGTTCATAAGGCTTGTCTGTTTTTTCCCATTCATTCAGAATTAATATCCTTTATTAGACTAACTGACACTCTGCTTAAAAAGAAAGATGGATTTAAAAATGCCTCCTGGGGCCAAAACACCAGGACAACTGTCAAACCATACAGTGGACACTAATAGAAGTCCTGACATCAGACCAGCAGCAGGCAGATGGTGGAAAGCAAAAATAGTGGAGGACACACTGCAGAAAAAGGAATGAGGGAAATGAGAATCTTTTTTAACCAGTGTAAATTCACTGACTTTGAACCAAAACTTCCAAGGTAACATCAAGGTAAATGGGAGGGAATAAGCAGGGAGACAGTCAGATGACATGAGGAATATCTGAGGACCAGAGAAGTAGGCTGAGTTTATCTTTCCTCTCATCACAGTGGTAAAGACTGCTGGGCTGTCTAGGGAATTGTAGAAGGTAAGAAAGATTTTTCAGCAAGGCCACCAACACCAGCAGAGGAGAAAGCACAGCACTTGACCTCACCACATGCTAGGAAGATGTTACCCATTTGTTTACGAGTCATGTTCTGCTGCAATTCAGACAAGAAATAGGAGCAATCAGGTAAGCAGTTAAATGAGGCCACTCATATGCAGGCAGAAGAACCAAGCGATAAAGAGCTGAAACAATGGGGATGTACTGTTTGCCCCCCTCTTCACCCATCCACCACCTGCCTCTTCCTTCTGCTGTGGGGCTGCTGTAGCCAGCACTATGTTGACTCTTGTGTGACCCTCTGCACAGCAGCACCTTGAAGAATTCAAAATGATCAATGAAAAAAAAAAAAAAGACCCTTTCTTCTAGTCTTTATTTTTAGCCATGCTTGTGCCCTTCACCCCACCACTGTGTGAATAATAACAGCTGAAGAGTCATACTAAATGGCAGGTTGCTATCTATCTGAAAGGTGGCAGAATTGTTCGTCACCTTGCCAAAAGGAAAAGAAAAAAAATCTTTGAATAATTCATTGACACATTTGACCAACTGACCAGTGTCCCTGCTCTCTCGTGTCCCCTGCCCGCATCTGAGTAACAAGAGACTCCTCTGTGCGATTTCTTCTCACACCCGGCCAGCAGCAAGCCCTGCTTGCAAGCCGAATTGACTTGACTGTAGTAATACTGTTCTGCTGAGACAAGAACGATGATCAGCACAACAGCACTGTTAAAAATGTTATAGGCTTCATAAAAACAATCACATCAGCTATAAAACGGTAGGTGATCATGACTGCTGCACCGCTCTCATCATAACTTAGCTTGACTTGTCTGGATGGAGAAACAAATTATAGACAATTCCCCTTCCTTTCCCCCATTACTGTGCAAAGTGATACAATGTCCCTATTCCCTGCTAGACCTCTCTCGCTATAAAGATAGAACAATGATTTTTAAAAGATGGAAGATGAGATTTGGAGTTGAAAACTGTCTGCATAGTGTTACAAGGCCTGTTAAAAAACAGAACTAAGTAATACCCAGCAAATTTTCAAGGTTCATGAGAATCACCAATGGCACTCTGTATAGCTCAGCTGTAAGTGGGGAATGGATCGAGCAGCTCCATTTAAGACTCAACATCTGCATTTCTTGTCTAGGTAAGAATCCCTCTGTAAAACCACTGATAGTTCAGGATCAGGTCCTGAACATATGTTGTCTAAAAGGCTTACGATGATATATAAACATCATTTTAATTCTCTCTCATGCCATGCACCTGTTTGCACTGCATAAGGCAAACACAGTACTGGGAAGTTCAGTCATTCAAGCAAGACTCTGCTTGACTTATGTCAGAAATTTGAGTGGTAGTGTCACTCAAGCAACTGAGACAGCTTTCAGTTCAGAGTGATGCAGAACTCTTCACCAAGGTCTGTTCAGGAAAGGGGATTTGTCAGCCACTGTGAGGGCTGGGCAAATAACTGATTTTCCAGAGGGCTATCCAACTGCAAAAGAGAGACAATCAAGCAACACGCTTTAGTCTTTATCAAATCAGATTTCTCTTGTTTGTATTTTTGTTTTCCTTGCTGAAATTAAAAGCCCAGAAAAAAAAGAATCAGTATATTAAATGGAACAGTCCAAGAGATCCAAAACTAAATGTGCTGATTTGGATGAACGGAGTAAATGGCAAAGGAAGCACACAGCAATGTTTACAGAGCAAGAGCAAGAAAGTGCCTTTCCTTTCCACCCACAGTGAAAAAGGATTTGGCTCAGGTTTTTCTCCTGTCTGAAAAGACTTGAGTGAAAGCTCCTGCTGATGCAAACATGGGTTAGCCACCAGGCTACAGCACAGGGTGGGAAAGAAGAAACAAGGAAGGGAAGTGAGCCTTGATCCTCCCTTCTTACGAAGTTCTACTTTGTGTAAATAATTTAATGATTGGAGCAGTAACAGCTACCCGGAGTCCCCAGTCCCACTCACTCCCAGCTAGACCTCCCTCCTATTTAAAGCAACTTTACAATCAGTGGGCTTTCCCCCCTAAATTATTGAGAGCATCCATGCAGTTTTTCCATTTCCTACACTTGCTCTTGTTACTTTTGAGTTACCTCAGACTCTAAATATTAAAGCTTTATTGATCAAACAACAACATGTGAAGCATACCAAATTCATAAGAAGCCAGTTAAAGATGTGACATATTATGAGAAAAGATGAAATTATCCAGAAATGGAAAATTTATATGTAAATATTATCTATGGCAGAGGGAGAAACACAACCTAAGTACAAGATACCATTCAGAATAGCTGTATGTCTTACAGAAAGACTAGTATCTTTTTTCTCCTTAAATTCTCATTGTGTAAAGTCAAGTGCTTTTACTATAGTAAGAGACAATTATAAAAACCTCACATGGAGGGAAACAACAATTAATAAGTTTTAGAGCTTTCCATACTCCACATGCAATAATTCAGGTATGCTAAAATTCACGTTTCCTGAATATAGGGACTTTGAAACCAAAGTCTTATCTTGTTGGGAAGTAGTGAGTCATGACTTTTGAGTGACAGTAAGCTGCAGTGTCTAGCTCTGATGGTTCACAATACAGTAAATCTCATCCAGAAGCAAGTATTTTCAGTTCTGGGCCTTTGGGAGGGAAAACTGGACATGCTGACATCACTATGAATGATGCTATAGAAGAAACCACGTAAAACTGAAATTCCACACTTGGCCAAGCACAAGAAATGGTTTTTTGTGGTCTGGTATTTTAACCATGATTTATTGTAATGATGCCTACTTGAGAGAGACGCATCTCTGATGGAGATGTATTAGTAAAGAGGTTCATCAGCTTAATTGGATGGCTTAGGTATCGCAAAGACATGTATGACTGGCTATTATGCCATATGCTGTTATAACAGTGATTTTTCAAAAGCACATTATCTTTGTGCTGAGAAACACTAAAATCTAAGATATTTTGTAAAGTAACCACGAGAGTTTAGGAAACTGGGCTCAGCACTGTTTATCATTCACTACTGCATACAGCCTTACAATTTACAGCCTTAGAGTCTGGTGTAAAATGTTACGATGTGATTTGAAACATTACCCCACTTGCAAAACTGAGATGGCGCAGCCCTCTGAAGAGGAGATGCTTTAACATGATTTGCTGTATTCTTTTACAGAATGAGTCCTTTGTAATAGTGATTTCACAGTTTGCTGCCCCTGCATTGATCCTCCCTAAACTCATCCTGATTGTCTGAATGTAAAAATCCACTACGCCATGCCACAGCCTTTTTGTCAGTGGTACACAATATACAGCTAGGCTTTGCAAAAGACACAATAGGACAGGGCAAACCAGGGGGGTGTGGGAGTAGACTGAAGCAATTAAAAGTGTTCAAAGCTACAAGGTCTGCTCTCAGCAAGCTCAGCACACCGCAGACCTCTGGAGCACAGACTGTGAACTACATGACTGTGAACTTCAAAACCGAAAGAAAAGTAAATAAAAAGCACAACCTACCTTGGAATGTGCCTTTACCACAAAGAAGGTGAATGGTATCCTGGGCTGCATTAGGCAAAGCAATGCCAGCAGGTCAAGGACATTGATCCTTCCCCTCTTCTCAGCACTGGTGAGGCCACACCTGGAGTCCTGTGTTCAATTCTGGGCTCCCCAGTACAAAAGTGACATGGACATACTGGAGACAGTCAAACAAAGGGCCACTAAGATGATGAAGTGACTGAAGCATGTGTCCTATGAGGAACGGCTGAGAGAGCTGGGCTTATTCAACCTGGAGAAGAGATGGCTCTGGGGGATCCCATCAAAGTGTATAAATACTTTAGGGGAGGGTGCATAGATTGGACCAGATGACCTCAGAGGTGCCTTCCAACATCAACCATTCTGTGATTCTGGTATTCTGTGAAGTGGAAGAATCTTTCTCAAGGACAAGTGCCCCTCTCTTTCAGATACTTTGAACAGCTCCATTTTTATTCCGCATTAGACTAAAATTATGTTGCAAAAATTTCAGCGTTTTTTCTTGGTGTTTTTTTTTTCTCAAAATCTAGAAGCACATGTTTTCAGCAAAATTTCCTATTGATGCCTCTAAACTGAGAAGAGCAGAGATTTGAACATTTACCTCTTGTCACATTTTCTTTTAAACCAAATACACCTTTGTGAAACATTATGGCAGAACAAAAAAGGGTTCAGGCCTAGGACATCCATAGTGACTGTGGAAGTTTTCCTTTCTAAGCCCAGCTTAGCAAGAGAACAGTAGCAAATGATGTGAATTAGTGCCAAAGACAAATTACAGTCCTGTGACAGTGAAATTCATTTGCTTTTATTTCTTTTAAAAAACTTTCATCACTGAAAAGGCTGCGGATTGGGGTGCTGTCCTACCCAGGCATCCTGAGCACCTGCTCCACCACCCCACAAAACATGACACACACATCCCCACCCCTCTGCTGCAAATGTTTTCGTGCTGGGTCTGGAAATGCGCTACATACAACTGTACCTGGCACTCCTAGATCTCGCTCAAGACCTCTGCAAACTGCAGACAAGGACTTAAGCCAGGTGACAGATCTCCTGCATCCTGCTGCTATAAAGACAAGTGAAGTCTCTGGGGTTAACAAAGTAAGCACTTTCTTAGTTGACCTAAAATCTGTGCAGTTTTAATCTAAAAATTCAGCCCTGATTAAGAATTTCCTTCTCCCCTTTTCCCCCCATCTGGCTGTTTATTGCTGACTCTCCTTCCAGCTGAGAACAGTAACTGGCACATCACCACCCACAGAGACTCTCTAATGATCCAGGAGAAAGTTAATCACACCGTACCATCACATAAATCACAGCAGTTGGTCTGTGATTTACTCAGCCCTAGTGAGGGCCAGATCTTGAGCTCCCAAATCAGCCTTTCTTTTTTTCGTTCTTACTCTTTTTCAGCAAGAGGACTATTTTCATTCTTTCATTTCACCTACTGAGTCAGTCTGAAGCATCATAATGGTCCATAAAACTACCATCTGGGACATAAAGTCTCAGGTTTCTGCACAGGAACAAGTTCTGCTGCCTTTTCTAGCTTCCCCTGCTATGATGTGCTCTGCTTAGCCCAGGGCGTTTCAGAGGGAGATTGCATATGCGGACAGGCTACTCTATCACGGCAGCACAGCAACTTAGAGGGTTAAAGCCTTTGTTGGTTTTTTTCCTGCCAATATTTTAATTTAATGTAAATTAAATTATTTCTGGGAAAAATTCCTATTCAATGCATACACACACACAAAATTCCTACTCATATCTACTCTGCTTGTGTATCTATGCCTGGAATGTTGTGGTGGTGTAATATACAATAAATATAAAAGGAAATCAGACACTCGAACAGCACCAGCTAAGCAGAAGGGCTAATTTTCCTTTTCCCAGGAGGCTATTGTTGACATCAAGCTGTGCTGAATCAGGAGAGCAATGGCACTCAAAAGCCAATAGCTTCTGCGCCTCAAAGGCGCCCATCCTTCTGAGCACCCACAACATCCCTTAACTATACTGAGAACTGAGAATTCAGTTCTGCTTACAATAAGGGAATGAATGCATTTACCCAACAAAAAGAAAATAGATGGTATGGAATGACAGAATATAAAAACTCTCCCATAGAAATATTTTTGTGGTGTCAGACACTACATGAGGTTTACGGTATTTACCTGACAATAAAAAAAACCTAACTTCACATGGCTTGCTGTGGCTCAACTCTTTCCTTTCCTCCTAGTTTTCATTTTAGCCAAATGGTTGAAAACCTTAGGGGATAAATTTAACCAATTCTGACTTACCATTTCTACTTATAGCAGTTATTCCATCTGAAAACTAAAATTCTTCCTAAAATTGGTTATCAGTTATGTAATCAATATTTAAAGAATTCCTAAAATCTTTGTTTATCAAAACATAAGCATGAGTTTAATAACCATGTTAAAATATTTAAAAGATGTGTTAAAACAAACATTTGACTAATTTTAGCCCCTGACCAGAGGACACAGCAAACAGCATATCAACTTGTGTGAGGTTATAACATTGGCTTCTGCAAGATCAGCATCTTCCAGATTTCAGAAGATTTTAGGTCTAATATTTGCAGATTTAGAAGGCTGTTACAACATCTCCTTCAGAGAAAGCTACTTTTTCTTTTCACTTAAGATGAAGTCCCAGTACAACTGCCTACTAGGACAGCCATTTGAAAGAAAGAAATAATAGAGGATAAGCTTTTGCACTGACTATACCCACTGAGGCATCATTTAGTTTTGCTTGTGATCTTGATTTATATATAGCTTTCTTGGTTGAATGGCTGAGGTACAAAACAGTAAAGTGATGTCTCTCAAGATCACCAAGCAGAACCTGAAAACTCTGTCTCCTTGGCTCCAACACAGACCATATGATTCTGAGCTGGGAGATGTCTCATCAGAGTCCAGTTCTAAATTTGTGTGAGAATATCCATTCCAAACTCAAAAAGCCTGAGACCAATAAAAACAAACCATTAAAAATTGCCCTCATAGGAAATACTGCAACACAAAAGCAGTATGATATTAAGACTTTAAAACAAAAAAATTAGTTATCAATTACCAACTGTAATTGAACAAGATGTAGTTCATATCTTTCTCTCTCTCTCATTTTTTCCTTTAAAAGAAAGAAGATTCTAATTTAGTGACTGGTGCAGCATTTCATGGATCACTGCTGAATTTTAAGACATGAAATGGGTTAGTACTGCCCTTAAGAGGGAGCCGATGTCAGTAAGGCACTTTTGTAACTGAGATGGTCAAAGGACACAGAGGCAAAGCATGCAGAGTTAGGTAGCGTATCGGGTGAGAATAGCAGTTGATATGCTCTGAAAAAACTTACAAACACATTTTCAGGCTCAGAGTCCCATAAGCAAGTGTTAGTATAACATGTAAGAAATAAGCAAGTGCAGGTGAAGCTGGCAGGAAAGAAGAACACGAAAAGCATACAGAGCTTCCTGCTGCAGACCAGCACCAAGTCTGGTCCTGGCACAAGAGCCTCTGAAGACGCTTGGCACAAGGCCGCCGTGTGCATATTTCACACCCAGCGGTCCGATGCAGGCGCCATGTCAGGTATAGCTCACCAATGGGATCTCAAAGGACAAGCACAGTCAGGAGCCGCTGGGGTTCTCCCTGCTGAGATGCATCTCAGTGTCTGCTCTCAATTGCCCGTCCTTAGCCATGGGAACCACTGGTTTGGGTCTGCTCAGGTAACTCCTTCCAAAACTTGGTGAAGAGTAAAAGCATCCCAGTATCATTTTGGTGCTTCACGGAGAGCAGGCCACTTGTCCTTGTGCAGGTGAGGCAGCTGGGGTTGCCAAAACACGCCTCACAGCAGGGATGATTTGTGCAGATTTACTGCTTTCAGGGGGAAGTAAAGCAGCCCACCTCCTCATAAGCTTAAAGATGAACCAAAGCTATGATTTCTGTATTTATGTATCATGCTTTTATGCATTTCAGAACCCATGGGGTACAAGAAAGTGAACTACAAAGCACAATTCTAGTCTAAATTAAAAAAACAGGTAGTTTTATTGCAGGTTAGCACCTAACACACATCCTGGATGCTAGAGCTGGGGATTCAAAATTCACAGCAAAATCCTATTTTCACAATCCTGGATGTAATGTTGGCCTTCAAATGCACTCTCCCTCTGCGAGCCAATAGAGTAGTTATCCCAAGTCTGGATGTGGGGTTTTTTTTGGTTTGGTTTTTTTTTTTCCCCCAATATAGATGCAGCCTGAATGACTTGCAATTTCATTAACTTTGGGCATACAGATACAGATGTTCTCAACGGTTTCTTCTGGAGACAAAGTTTGGGAAACTCAAAGACATTTCCTACCCCTAAACAACCCTGGTCAGTTGGGATTGAAGGAGGTAAGTCACCTTATAACAGCAAGGTGACACTGAAGCTGAAGGCTCTTTCACCCTCATTGGTATTCAGTCTGCTGGCTCTTTTACTGCTACCCAGTGTGAACTGGTCCCCTTACACAGGGCTCTTACAAATTAAACGAGATATCTATAATACAAACACTATGTGAACATACAATTTCTCTAGTATTTTACCCAACTTCTAGTGGGACTGCAATCCGTTCATTGCTAACACTGATGACAGATTTGGTAGCAAGATGCTCTGCTTCAACATACCTGTGAAAGGATATCTTCCTTCCTTACTTTCCCCCAGCACATGAGATAAAGAAATGTTACAACTCCCCACTATGTTGTGAGACTGTGGATTGTCCGTCATTAGAGGTCCTTTAAGAGCAGGCTGAAGAAACATTTGATAGGAATGATATGAAGACAGAAAGATTCAGCCTTGCAGAAAAATCTCATATTTGATTTTGCTGGCCCTGGCCTATGAAGTCAGTCTCACATAAACTGCAATGTCTTTCTTCTTTAACAGCTATAATATTAATTAAGACAAAATCTAATTCACAAGCTGGAGCTGAATGGAGGAATTAGCTAATAATGTATGATTAAGCAAGGTCACTGCTTGACTAAATATTCAGTAATCAGTGATTAGATTTTGTTGGTCGATCTCTTTAAAGGACCTGATTGGAGATGACCTCTTTCTTTTAGATTAGATGTCTGCTCAGGCTGAGTTATTATTGATCAAGAAGCTGACCTTACTGCCAACACTGGCATTCCCACATTACTAATCTCTTTGCATACGGTGTGCATGTAGTCGCTGGAAAACTTCAAAGAGATTCGATCAAGTTGACGATTGCTTAGTTAATTAACAAGGTGCCATTTTTTGGTATTCCAGACTGGTTGCTCTCTGCATTCTTAGAGAAATCACTCTTAGCATTTAATTAAAAAAAGCAGGCAAAGAAAAAAGACTCCATAAAGCTTGCATTCTATGGGGTAAATCTTGCCCTGTTTCCCCAGACAAAGTGAATGAAGGGGGATTTCCCCTCCCATAAGTGGAGGAAGGGTGTAATGAAAAGAGGGTGCTTTTGCCTCATTGCGTCCTGCAAGTTGGGCTTAAGACAGAGTGGGAGAAGGTGGTATGCAAAGTGTCAGGCACAAGAGTGAGCTCCAACTGCATGTCTCCAGATAGTTCATATGACCAAGCGATAATGGGCAAGAGTTTGTCTTCAGGACATAAGGTCATATATTTGTCTTATATCTACTAATTTTCCAGCAGTCATAACCCTCTTAGGCTGCATGTTACCATAAAAACAAGTTAATATTAGTCTTTATCCCCATCCTACAAAATTCTCCTGTAACTCTTTCTCTAGAAGGTAAAACAGCAATTCTTGCTCGGAGAAAATGTCCAGCCATGCACCAGGATCATAGTCCTGAGATTGTATCATCTTCAGAAAAATGTGGTCTTGTCTTCATGTCAAATGTCATGTTCTCAGGAATGAATTCTTTTCTTGGTCTGTCTTTGAGCGGTAGGAAATTCTTTTTTCAAAACCCAACAAGGTTAAGTTAGTCAGGGTTTAAGGTATACATGGCAGGGGAGGGATAGGGGGAGGGGGGAACACCACAAGGCTATACAAAATCTCAACCAATTCTACAGATGCATGCAGCTGCAGTAAGAAACAACTTAAACCAACACAGAAGTCTGTTTCGTCTGAGAAATTTCACAAATCGTGTACAAACTCTGCCACTGAGTTTGCTCTCATTTATTGGGGTACTTAAGGAATAATGCCAATTGTAACAACTCAGCTGTGACAACATAAAATTTGCATAATAGGATTTAGTTCCTTTATCTGCCTGGGATTTTTATACTGACTTCGTTCACAATATACGTGCATCTCTCTTGGCAATCTGCTCTCTGGCCTTCTCTAATTCAAACTTAGAGCATTTGCAGCAAATGTTTGGTGCACAACGTGGATCCAGCCAGACAAAAATACTTCAAGTGTTCAAGTAACCAGTTAGATCAGTCTTCTCTTTGGGTTACCAGAACATTTGAGCTTGGGTGATGTTGTCTGAAGCAATTTTGTGACAATGCAACATGGCTGAAATGTCTTAGCTAGTCTTTCTAGTCTACCTGAACGCACAGAGTGAACATACCATCGCTCAGAAGCAGTCTTTTCGGCTTTCCTTCACAGAGTTGTCCTCTTTTTTCCATTGCATTCTTCAAATCAAGTTCCAAACTTCCTATCTGTGATAATCATATAATAATATTCAAGGTCAGACTTGGATAAATGCAGAGCTCCAAGCAAGATTTAGAGGTCAGTATTTAAAAAGCAAAAACAAACAAACAAATAAAAAAACCCCACCAAACAACAAAACCCCCTCCTCTTTTATAAATGGTACATATGGTGTTTGGGTCTGGTTATTGTTTTCAAGCAACTTTAGACACAAGAGGAAAAAAAATGTTTAGGAAAGTTGCAATCTTGAGAAGCAGAGTACTTCAGCTCACATTTGGTTTCACAGTCAGGCTCTGAATTAGCTGGCTGGCTGCTGTTGTTTTGTGTATTTCAAGATTCAGTCTTTAAAACAATTATAAAGAGAGGAGCTTACCTGCATCAAGCAATCATAAAAATGTGTTTCCCTTTGAGATCAAAAGAATGATGGCAACGAGTTCGGAATTAATTTTTCAGAACTGAAATGATTGATACTCATGGCATGTGTAAGATAAAAATCAGATGGATATTTGCTGATGTCAGTATAAAACTTTCAGGGTGAGTAACGTGGGGATCAAACTGAAGGAAGAAAAGACAGATTAGGCCTTTTTTAAAAAAATAGTATTTATCAGGTTACTGTTAGCTACTGGATTTGTTGACAACTAATTCTAACAGCAGCATTTAGGGAGAGTGGCACAGCTCGCCAGGTCATGGCAACCTCTGCTTCAACAGTACACATGCATGGTTGTAATTTACTACTTGCAAGAAGGTCAAAAACGATAATAGTTTGTCTTTAACAGGACCAGTTTCTCCAAGATCAGCATCTCAACACAAAAACACTCCCAGATTTCTCCTTCTAGGTGTAGATTTATTAAGAGACCAACAGGGATGGTGGTCCACCCATTAGCTTTGCCTACTGCAGCACGTGCTCCCACTGAAAATGTGTGAAGACATCTGCAGAGCACCTCCTCTGTGCTTCTTCTGCGCAGAGGTCTTGCCTGTACCCACTCCACCTCTCGTCATGAGCCAGCATTGCTTCCCTGGGACCCTGCTAAACACAGTTAAGATGAGCATGGCATGGCACATTTTTTTCTCCAGGCAATACCAGACATGGCGATGATGTCATTAACTTTTGCATCTCAATCATTTAGCTGCAATAATTTCTAAATGAAAGCATGTGCCTCATTACAAAGGAGAATGGAAACTGTTGCAAGGAAAGGAAGCTGCAGTTTTCCTGGCCAAAGCAGCATGGTTTGCAAGTGCATACATTACAAGCTGTGTGATCCTTGGAAGGAAATGATCATGAAAAATACTACAGATATTTTAATATAGTCCAGGGAAGGTATTAATCTGAATTCTGTCACCACACAATGGAACGTGTGCTTACATCTGTAGAAATATTTACTCTTGTTAAACAAAGAAAGGCAGAGTTTGCAAGCACAATAAACAAAGTTGTTAATTCAATAGACTGCTCTGAAAATCAAGACCCTAATTCTTTAGCACTCTTTATCTAGCACTCATCTAGTTACCTAGATGACACGCTGATATATTAGCCCTAATGTCAAATGATGGTACAATAAATATTGTTCAGCACTAGACCCTTCCTGCGCCTTAAAACAAATACAATTTTTCTTTAACCAAAATTCAGGATCCCTCCATGGCTTGCTGTTGCATTTGCTCTCATAAAATAAAGAGGATTTAAATTAATTTAATTTTTGTTTTACATTGAAACAAATTTCCAAATAAGTATCAATCTCAAATTTCTAAATAAATTTACAAATTCATAATTTTGCAAATAAAATTTGAATTTGCTCTCATAGAAAGCATTTTCAGATGTTCACAAAGGACTTAAATGTGCATTTTGGACAATCACTCTACAGAAGCATTAGAAGGAATTAAAGCTGCTTGTTCTTAATTTACAAGTTTGTTGTGTATTAAAAGACCCGCTGTAGCTAAATTCTTAAAATTACAGAAATTTAGGTTTTGAGGGTTTTGTTCATGAGTCCTTTTTAAATTGTTAGGAAGAGGAGAATAGCATTTTTTGGGGGTAACAAGAAGTATTACATTTAATTCCAATGTTTATATTACTTTTAAAAAATTAAGCAAATGCCTAACTGAGGAATTGTTTCAAAAAACAAAATTCATAGGAAAAAGCTAAAACAAAATATTTACATCATCCCTAACAACAGAATCATAGAATGGTTTAGGTTGGAAGTGACCTCAAAGATCATCTAGTTCCAATCCCCCTGCCATGGGCAGGGACACCTCCAATTAGACCAGGTCTCAAAGCCCCATCCAACCTGGCCTTGAACACTTCCACAGATGAAGCATCCACAACTTCTCTGGGCAACCTGGTCCAGTGTTTCACCACCCTCACAGTAAAGAATTTCTTCCTAATATCTAATCTAAATCTACCCTCTTTCAGTTTAAAACCACTACCACTCATCCTATCACTACACTCCCTGATAAAGAGTCCTTCCCCAGCTTTCCTGTAGGCCCCCTTCTCCAGGCTAACAACCCCAACTTTCTCAGCCTTTCCTCATAGGAGAGATGCTCCAGTCCTCTGATCATCACTGTGGCCCTTCTCTGGACCCACTGCAACAGGTCCATGTCCTTCTTATGTTGAGTGCTCCAGAGCTGGAAGCAATATTCCAGGTGGGGTCTCACCAGAGCAGAGTAGAAGGGCAGAATCACCTCCCATGACCTGCTGGCTGCGCCTCTTCTGATGCAGCCCAGGATGCGGTTGGCCTTCTGGGCTGTGAGCACACATTGCCAGCTCATGTTGAGCTTCTCATCCACCGACACCCCCAGGTCCTTCTCCTCAGGGCTGCTCTCCAGCCATTCCCCGCCGAGCCTGTATTTGTGCTTGGGATTGCCCCGACCCAGATGTAGGACCTTGCACTTGGCCTTGTTGAACTTCATAAGGTTTGCACAGGCCCTCCTCTCAAGCCTGTCCAGGTCCCTCTGGATGGCATTCCTTCCCTCCAGTGTGTCAACTGCTCCACACAGCTTGGTATCATCAGCAAACTTGCTGAGGGTGCACTCAATCCCAACATCCATGTCACCAACAAAGATGTTAAATAGCACCAGTCCCAGTACTGACCCCTGATGAACAACACTTGTCACTGCTCACCACTTGGACATGGAGCCATTGACCACAACTCTTTGAGTGCAGCCATCCAGCCAATTCCTTATCCACCGAGCAGTCAATTGGTCAAATCCATGTCTCTCCAATTTAGAGACAAGGATGTCACATGGAACGGTGACAATGCTTAGCACAAGTCCAGGTAGATGACGTCTGTTGTTCTCCCCTTACCCACCAACGCTGTAACCCAACCGTAGAAGGCCACCAAATTTGTCAGGCACGATTTACCCTTAGTGAAGCCATGTTGGCTGTCACCAGTCACTGCCTTATTTTCCATGTGCCTTAGCATAATGTCCAGGAGGATCTGCTCCATGATCTTGCCAGGGACAGAGGTGAGACTGATTGGCCTGTAGTTCCCCAGGTCTTCTTTTTTTCCCTTTTTAAAAATGGGGGTTATGTTTCCCCTTTTCCAGTTAGTGGAAGCTTCACCAGACGGCCACAACTTCTCAAATATGACGGCTAGTGGCTTGGCAACTTCATCCACCAGTTCTCTCAGGACCCACAGATGAATCTCATCAGGTCCCATGGACTTGTGCATCTTCAGGTTCCTCAGCTGGTCTCAAACCTGGTCTTCTCCTACAGTGGGTGGTACCTCTTTCTTCCAGTCCCTGCCTTTGCTTTCTGCAACTTGTGCAGGGTGATTAGAGCCCTTACCAGTGAAGACTGAGGCAAAAAAGTCATTGAGTATCTCAGCCTTCTCCATGTCCCAGGTGACAAGGTCTCCCATTTCCTTCCTGAGCAGGCCCACGTTTTCCCTAGTCTTCCTTTTGTCACTGATATACCTACAGAAGGCTTTCTTGTTGCCCCTGGTGCCTCTGGCCAGATTTACCTCTATCTGGGCTTTAGCTTTCCTAACCTGATCCCTGGCTGCTCAGACAAGTTCTCTGTACACCTCCCAGGCTACCTGTTTTTCTGGAAGATAAATCAGTAACCTCTTCACTGAAATCTTTCATAAATGCAGATTTGTTCTTCAGTGGGAAAAATGTTTCGGCTGAAAAATACGACCTGCATCTGCAATTCTACCTCTACTATATTTGTCCTCACTCCTGAGCGCACAACAGAAGTGTAAAAACCGATGTGCTGTGCATAAAGTGGCTTTATGAGGTCTGCTCAGACAAAAAGGGACCAAGGGGAAGAAGTTACAGGGAATTCCCATTGCAGGGCTCCTTTTGGTGCATGTGTTTGCACTGAGAACTGGCTGCTGCCTCCTCCTTCTCCTGAACACACCATCCATGGCGACACAGTGCATGAACCCTACAGCTCACAAGGATCCCCCGAGATCCAGCACCTCAGCTACATCTCTCTTACCACTTTCCCTTCCATTTAGCACCACAGGAAACCAAGGAGGCCAGGGAATAGTTTTTAACTCACAGCCTAAATAAAGATAGCAGCTACTCAGAGCTAGGTGCACCTTGGAACAAGGTTGCCTGAAGTCTGACCCCCTTCCACCCACAAGCCATTCTGTGGAGACAGAAGTACATGCCAAACAACAGGAGAGTCTTATTAAAAGACTATGTTCAAATAGGAAGTAAAATCAAAACTTTCTGCCCTGCAAAAAAAATGGGAGGTAAAACTGTTAGGCAACTTTTTGTTGAATATTTGTTTATTGCATAAGACACAGCTCTGGCTGGTAACTGCTGCTAAATATACATTTTTTTAAACAATAAAAAGCTGCTTAAAAATAATAAAGGTGGCCTGGAGAGAAGTATTGATTTGATTATTTTATTCCTTTGGGACAACCTGGGTTTAATCTACCAATGCTCTGGTATAGATATTTTTAATGCATTTATTTTTAGACATGTTAACACAGAACATATTGTTTTTAAAGTTATACCTCTGTGGGAACTACAAGATGTCTAGCAGAAAAGAAAACAACTATACAACACTCCCTTGAATAATTTTCAACCCTGTGAGGTAGAAATCTTGCTCCAAATTCAATGTCATAAGCAGACTGCAGAGGACACTAACAGTGAACTATCTCCAAGCCTAGAAGCAAAGGTCTACCCAAAAATAAGGGGTTAAATGTGAGAAGTCTGAAGAGACAGATGCTTATCTGAAAAAGTCACTGAATAAATATGAGGCAAGCTGCAGGTTTCTGCTGACCTCCTAAGTGGTGAGCATTGGGAAAGAAAACAACAGGAAGAAATTCAAACAAAATTAACTCCTATAAAATAGTAAAATTATTCAGAAGGTGCAGAGGAATGCTAATGTTTTCAAATGCATCCACCTTTCACGCTACCCTTGAAGAACTAAGGAAAGGTCATGCACCATACAGGCAAGCATCTGGAGTCTGATTCTCTGAACAGCCCCTGACTACTTGTCCCATACTAGTTAGAATCAATTCTCATGATCTTCTTGTTTGCAGTAAAGTGCTAATACCAAAAGCACCAAGTGACCTAAAAGGCACAGCAGTCCCATCTCTAGTATGCCCCTGGGAATAAGACAGAGTCCTGGAGAGGAAACTCTCCAAAGCTACTGGCAACCCTAGAACAAAAGGGAGGGAAGCAAACCAAATGGTAAATTAGAAAAGCTGTGTACATCAGAGCACTGGGAAACTCATCTGCCTTTCTGTGCTAACCAAGAGGAACAATGTCACAGCGGCTCAGCCCTCCTGAGCTCTGGGGAATCAGCCCAATTTCAGCGAATTGTTCTAACCCCAGGTTTGGGATCTTTCTTGAGAGTAACCCGTTGCAGCTCAGGTTTCTAAGCCCGGACACCCTCAGGCATTGTGTAAAGGATGTTTTCAGTCCCACGTGGATTGTATGGCAGCTCAGGGTAGCAAGCACTTAACATGGCAGGATCAAGGGAAGGTATTAGCCTGCTGAGCAACTGTACGATACTTTAACAGCTTTTGCGGCAAAGGCAGCTGGTCAGGCGAAAGTATCCCACAGACTGGATTTGAATCACAGGGCCAGCTGAAGCACACTGTGTGGTCAGGCATATGTATTGTAGCAACCTTCTGAGTGTTGTACAAAGGGCTCCACAACATCTTCCCATGAAGGGATGGGTAGAGAAATTTCTTTTCACAGGCAGCTCAGGAATTTCACAAAGATGCCTGTAAGTGCTATAGTTACCTCACAGCCATTCCGATATTAGTTCCACATGTGGGATGAAGACTAGGCTTACCTTCACCTCCCCTTTTATGTTTCTTTTTGAAAATAGGCTCTTACTGAAACATGCATTCACTATGGGAAGACAAGCAGGGACACCGCAGCTGAATGGCCGATTGATTTATTTTCTTCGAGGGTTAGAAATTCATCATGGCCCATCATTAAAGGTGTTTTCCAGTCACGCTAACCTTAGGTTTCTGATATCGTCCAAGAACCTGTCAGCATCTTAAGGGATGCTCTTAGCTAGAAGTCCAATTGCTTTTTCCAGTCATTTTCCCCTCAGGTTTTATTTTAGTTCTGCAAGAAAGTGATGCATCTATTGGCTTATGACAGAAAGAAAACTTTTAGCTCTTTTCTATATGAATTCCATTCTCAATTCCTGTTTAAATAAGGTAAACTAAGACAGCAAAGTGGTCAAGTGTTGCTTAGGAAGCTGTATTTTATGAGCAAGGAGTACAGCTAAGAAAGACCTATGTAAGAATAGATATGGATCTATAAAAACTAGGTTCCTCTAACAGAATATATTACAAGAAACAGGCAAGTTTCTAGCAGAAACTGAAGCAAACAGTGAGAGGCAGAAGATCCTGGGATAACATCAGGATGTCCAAAGAGACTGCACATCCTGACTTAGACTGGAAGTGAAAAATAGCCAGTGCCCTTCTGTGTTAATGAACATTTTGCAAGAGGGCAAAGCCATGCCATCAGGTTGCTGCAAGCAGAAGGCTGCAACCAACAGTCCAGCTGAGCAAGCACCAGGCTGGGCACCTGGAGATGCCTGCTGCAACCCCCCCAGCCAGCGGACTCTGCCCCCCAAGCCACCCGCCTGCCGTCTCCCTGGGAGTGCAGCAACCTGCTGGCTGCATGCCTGCACTGCACCCTGGCACCGACCTGGCACCAAGGAGAAACCCAGCGACACACCCACACATTAAANAAAAAAAAAAAAAAAAAAAAAAAATCATCACAAAACCCTCATGACCCTGAATATTTCGCAGCTATGCCAGAAACTATTTAGTTTGCCAGTTCAATCTTAATTTTTGCTGCATTCTGCTCTGGTCAGGCTGGTAACAGCAGTCCCTTTTGAAAGAGTGAGCCTCAATAAAATTAGGAGGCAGCTCATTGTGTTCTGGCTTTTTGTAAAACTTCCCTGGTGTGTGTGCATATACATTTAAGTCCTTGACAAATTTGGACTCCACTGGAGCAGTAAGAAAGCTAAAGTCAAATTAATCAGAATAGATTCCCTAGATGAGACAGTCATTGCTGCTAAGCAAACCTTTAGGGAGAAAAGTTGTCCTTGAAAAATATTTGATGAAGCTGCTGCACTAAGAAAGGGTCTAAAGCTATGAATAAAACAGCCACTGAGAGCTCCAGGGGCCCCAAAGGCTCAGTTTGTTAAGCAGAGAGAGGCAGGGGAGAAAAGGGAGAAAGAAAGAGGTTGATACGGAGAATTTCATTATATACAACAACTCAAAACACCTCCAAAACCAGAGAAATCTAGAGGTCTGTCCCACCAAGTCCAAGAATCAGAAACAATGCCTGGCCCCAAGGTATCCCTTGGGCTAGTCAAAGCATTTAGATCCCCTGGGTAGGTGGCAAGGAAGCAGAAGGAAAGTTTCTTCCTAATCATATTCTGAAACATTGGCTTATCTGGGGGCTCTGCCTCTATTCCACAGCCAGAAATAGAAGCAGAGGTGCTTTCCAGGTCAGGATCCAGCCTAGGGACACCCACTCCTCTCACTCTGACTGTGGCTTTTGCTCAAAGGCAGTTCAGTGTGGGAGGACTCTTGTGCCATCCATAATTGACATCAGATGCAGCTCACCTGCACTGAAGGCAGCACAAGGGACCATGATGCAGTTAGACCAGGATGTCAAGAGTCCCTCATCTTTCAATCTTCCTCTGTGAAGCCTGCAAACAAATAATTTTTTTTTTTTCCTTTACTTTTAACGTTTCTGGAAAGCTCAAGTCCTGCATTTCTCCATACAACATACACCTGTAAATTCAACAGGCTGGAATGATTTGTCTTGGCAACTTGAAATCCAGTAAGTGAAGAAGAATGCATCTGGCCACACCAAAAGTCCAGCTGGCCCAGTAACCTGTCTCCAGCTGACCAGCAGCAAAGTCAAGGGAAGAGGACTAGAACAATACAAGTTTGTGGCGATAGCCCTTCAGACTGCTCCCTCCCCCCAGTGATTTGTAGCTCAGAGACCTCACGAACCAAAGGCTGCATATCTATAGAGATCTCTATTCGGGGGGGTTTTACCCCCATGGGCTTGCTTATTTACTTTAGCAACCCATGTGAATTTTCAGCTTATGTGACACCCTGTGGCAGGGGCTTCTACTCCTTTATTCTCTATTGTTCTCTGTGCCACTTACAATTTTCTAGACGTGTACCTTCTCCCTTATGCAGCCATCACTTTTCCAGACTGAAGTCTTTTTACACTTGCCTCATTTTCAGTCATCCAGCCAAGTAACTGAAACAATCCCACACAACTCAGAGAACACACATCTCTGCTAACAAATATTTTGTTGAAGGTGGGGTTGGGCAAAGAAAAAAAAAAGCTTTCCAGGTGTTTCTTAAGTAAAATATGGTTTAAGTAAAGCAGTGCTGAGTAACTATAGATTACAGGCATTGTTTTCCTCTTTGAGAAAATTAGTCACAAGAACTAAACACCTTATTACAAAGAGTTCCCCTGGTCCTAAAAGTAAAATATAAAATACTAGGAAAAAAGAAGGCACTTGATGACTGAGGGAAGGTTTGAGGTAACCTGTCATTTAAGCAGTCAGTTTGTTCTCAGCCTGTTATTACAACGTTTTGCACTTAACACTAACAATAATAGGCTTTATCAGGGGCATTTGTCAGCCCTCCTCTCACATAAGACAAATTATGTCCTCAGGGGAAAATTATTTTTATATCATCTCTATGGGCATTAATAATTCCATTTTTCTTCAGGATCAGCCTTTAAAGTTAGCTCTACCATCTACACAGTTCTTCAGCACATAGTTCCCTGCAGGAGTGTTGGTCCTCATCTTTATGAGTGCCACCACAAAGATGGCAGTGATGAATAACCACTGCTTAGGTGGCCCGTACAGCACTAAGCTTAGATGAGGGTAAGCACCACCAACTCCCGCTGAAGCCAGTCAGATGCTGTCACAGATGTTCTTGAGCACAGTGGGAGAAACATCCTCAGAGATGACTAGGATGTTCAAAAAGAGCTGTACTACTGCTAGTTTCTGAGTGCTGTACAGTACAGGCCTCTTCTTGACTCAAGCCATATATGAACACTCTGCCTGCTCCCTAGCAAGATTTATATGTCCAGTGCTTAGGAAAAAAAAAAAAAACTGGAATATTTGGTAGGCTACATTCATCTCTGAATTAAATTTTTCCTATGACTGGGTGAAAAAAAAATAAGTGTAACGTCATGCTCACCTTGGAAAGCAGTGGGACCTGAGATCGCAGAAACCTCTCTGTCACTGTATCCTTCGCTCTCTCACTGCTAGGCACTTCGAAAGGACAGTCTGGGGATGTATAGAACTTACTTGTCAGTAACTGAAATGATTAATTTAGTCATGAGAACAACACACACATTTTTATCTGATTAAGTCAAGCCCACTTAACTGAATTTCCTCCATTTATTTGAAATCTTCTAGTAGATATCACTTTCATCTCATTCTGTGCTAATAAAGTACCTTCATCATCGCTCTCTAAGTAGCTTCATCATTGCTCTCTAAGCAAGTAGAATGTGTAAAACTACACAACT
>VUYV01000066.1:4168790-4250770 GCA_008711295.1 Anarhynchus alexandrinus | reverse complement strand
GGGTTTGGAGGAGAAGGTACTATGTAACCACAAGACTGCATACTAATATTGTCAGATTGAAGCAGGGACAGGTTCACCTGATATTTGGATAAGAATATTACCAGATACAGTTTACTACCAAGCATCCAACCCAAATATGTATAATAATTCTGGATAGTGTGAATAATTAAGCATATGGATCTGTTCACCCTAAGCCAGCACAATAATGTGTTGTACTGTCAGAGCTGTCATCCTGCAGAAGCAGCATAAAAACAAACCCCTGATTACTAGTGATCTTGAAATTTTATTACAACTCTTTCTTTAGGGATAGTGCCCTCTCAAAGTCCATTCAAGGCAAATTTTCTCCTGTGAAATTTAACTCTGTTTTCCCTTCATCTACCAGCTTTGTCTAGTAAGAAACAGCACCTTCTCAATGCCTTTCTTTATGGGCTGTGTAGCAGTGCTGGACTGTATGCTGCCCCTCAGCTATCCCACAGAGTGAGGGGCTTCAAGGGGGATTTTTAACTGTTATTTCAGTGAAGTTATTCCCACATATGGTTTATAAAGCACTCCGAGATCCTAAGGGATGAAAGGTGCTATATAAATGCAAATCGTTGCTGCTGTTATGCATGAACCATAGCCAGGTTTTAAACTAGACTGACTATGAAAAATGTCATTCCTCCCGACGTTTCCTGATGAGAACCACTGCGATTAGAAAATCTCTAAACTGTTCGGACATAAAGACAAACTCCAGTTTAAATTCTCTGGAAGGTAATAGCTATGCTCTAAGTGAGCAGATGAGTTAAGGGGGGGAGGGGGAAAGTACTCCCTGACTTAAGGCGATACCGATAAGTCACCAGCCTCCAGGCCCAGGAATTTGGGCTTTTATCATGACCCTGTACTAGATTCTAGGACAACCGGGAGGAAATCTGTTCACTGTTCTGTGCTTCCGTTCCTAACTCTCCTCCTCCCTCACCCACCATCTGTTTTGTCTACCCATATGGTATGTGTCTATCTACATTGCAAATTGTCTCTAGCTCACTGTTTATATAGTGTTTATCCAAACCTCATCCTCACAGTTTCCAACTGAACAAAGCTACCTAAGTAGCTGCAACCCCATCAGGTGTCCAGGCAAACATATGTAAATTGGATGGTGCTAATGGGAGAATTGGAAAGTGGGGCCACGGCCCTTCAGTCTACCAGCTTCTTCCTCCCAAGTATATATATATTCAGATGCTTTACAGTGCTATTTTGAGAAACGTGAGCTAGCTCAGAGTTAATTAGCTGGGGCAGAGCATTGCATTAATATAGCTTTATTGCCTCAGGTGTAAGCGAGATTGTGCAGAACCAGCCTGGGAATCACAGCATGACTGTACTGGGCTTTGAAGAGTTATCCTCAGTACTCACTAAAAAAAAAAAATGATACAGAACAAAGAAACTGAGGAAGAAGCTCAATATCTGCTTTCACTTATGATCTTGGAAGGGTCTTCTCTTCAGTCAGTCCTAAAAGTCTACAGCCTTTAACATGTCCTCTCCACTGGATGTTTATTGCTCTCCTACTCTATTATCCAGGCAAATACAGAGTAGCCTGTGGATCTGACTGCCACTGGAGGAAGTTGAATATGGTCCTCAAGAGACACCAGAGTAATTGCATCACTCCTGTTTGCCAACTGTTGCCTGGTCTCTTACCATGATCAGTCTACTAACAGAAATCACAGCTTTAGCCAGGTGTGATAGCTGTGAAAAACAGGGCAAAATGATGGCAGTCATAGCTGGTAATACAAGGAACCTAGATGTCTTTTATGCGGTTTTACTATTGAAACTACTTTTTTCCTGTATTAGCGCACAAGGTACTACCAGTTTTTTTTATCAGGCATTTTATTTTGAAATAAGGTGATGACTAAGAAGTTAATGCCAGGAGTTAAGAAGATGGACTTCTGCCCATTTTTTAAAATATGGGAAGGTGCAAACCTTCTAAACAGAAACCTCGTAAGGGCCAGCTCCAGCCCAATCTAATTTCATGGGGAGTTACACACACCATTGTAGAAATCAGCAAGACTACGGCAAAGCAGATGTTGGTTCATTTTGGTCCAGAGTAAGAACAGAGTTCCTATTCAACCTAACAGCCTATTCCCACTGCATTGATTCAATCTTTTCTGGACAACTCTTCCACAAGAAATTATGAAGTGTGAAATTAATCTTGGAAAGATTGTAGAAAGTAGTCACTCCATACTGGGCATAAATCCCTCTCATTCACAGATCTGCTTTTTGGTATTGGCTCAAAATGTCGCTCAGTGTCTCAGGCTTGCACAAAAATTGCAAGTCAGACACTGAGAAGACCAAACATGTTGTGATCTTGTGATGCACCTAGTTTAAAATTAGGCTGAGATTTATTTTTTCTCCCCCAGAAAAACAGTCTCTTACTTCTTTGAGCAGTCCATAACTGCTACCTCACATACAGTGGTGGTTACTTTCTGACTAACTGCAAGAACTATTTGCAAGCCTACTTCTAGCATGAAACACTGTCTGGTAAAATGATTTTCATTGGAAACTCAGAGGCATCAAGAAAAATACTGTGAGAACATGTACATCATTTTAATCAGAAACCACATCTTTCTGGAAAGTAACACGGAAAAGACACCTCTTCTGGACTCCAACCCTACAGATAGGCACCGACTCAGTCAGTCTTCCAGTGAGGTCATGCTTTTACTAAAGGGGAGAAAAAAAGGAAAGAACTAGTTGGACCGCAGATACTATCTGAAAAAACAGATCCACCTGACTTAAAAAGAAAGTAACTACAGAAGGTAGGTTCTGGTAAAGTCAAGACTGGGATTAAAAGACTAAAATTAGCTTTACTATTCAACTGGATAATAGTCAGAATATTCTCATTTACAGAAGTGACCAACAACAATTTCACACTGTTTATACAAGCCTTTATCTTATTTCAAAGCAAGTCCAGTGACATTTGAGGTTAACACTATTTCCAAATTAAAATTCATGTAAAAAAAAAAAAAAACCAACCCAAAACTCTACTCCAAAGTGAAACACAGCAAAATACCTCAAAAACAAATTTGCAGCTTGCTTAGCTTCTGAATAGCTCTCAGGTCATCAAGAAATTTTCCCACTCATTACAGGTTTATGTATATTATCCATAGATACAGGCAAAATGCTAGAATAAATTGTTAGGACAGCCTGAGAGGAAAAAAATAGCCTCATAGCCAAATCAGTTTCTTGTCTTTGTCTATCATGGGGAAAAAAAAAAAAGAGATTCTACCTGAAGACATGTCCTACACTTACTGGAGAGCACCTAAGCTACTCTATTAACAGTACCTAAGAAAGTATACACAATTTACTTTTGTAAATTTTTTTTTTCCAAACATTGTCCACTAGATTGTGTGCAGTTGAATTTCACTGTATACCAAGGTGATGCACTTCAACAGAATCAATGACGATATGAAACTATGTTGAGTTTCTTGCAATGTGCTACTACATCAACAGGTATGTAACAGCAAATCTCACCAGAAAACAGCAAGTTGCTTTCCTCTTTTTAAGAAGCTGAACACACACAGTTCTGTAGTGCATGTAGTTCATGTAGCCACAAAGTGCACACAGCTGAGCCAGAAACAATTTTTTCTAGGAATTTTCAAAAATAAGCATTTCCCTCACACATCATCTTTCTTTTTACTTGTTTTTTTCTTTTTCAATGCTATTTTATATAATTGCAAAATAAATTAAAACAGTGTGTCATTAAAAGGAAAAAAAAGGTACAAATCAAAAAAGTCCGAGGGAAAGATGAGCAAAACAGAGAATTGTGAGGAGACTTTGCATTTCAGATGGTCAGCTCCTCTGTAGGCCCTTAGTTTTCAAAGTGAAGAATTAGAGTCTTGCCTTCCCACGCGTGACATAAAGTATGTATTAATCACAGCTTATTCCTGGCCTGATTCTGAAGACATAAGCACAATTTACATTGCCTTAAGTGGGATATGCTGAAGTTATTGTCAGAAGTAAACCACTGAATACATCTTGTTTCTCCTTGTGCTTCCGTAAGAGCATCATTTTTCTTTAGGTTAATATTAGAAAAAATGTATTTGTCTAGTCTAGGTCAAAATTGCTTCTTTTATTCTTCCACCGAATAGGTGTTCTTCGTTTTCTTTATTGGCATGATGTGGGAGACACTCTTGTTCAATGTATTAACGTAAAGTCAATGCTTCCATGTGCTGACTGTAGCACTCACCAAAGCTAGAGCTTAGCAGAAAACTTTCCTGATAAACAGTTGTTAATTTAAAACACAGTTTCAACTTGAGAATCTCCAGTTCTGAATTCTTACCTAAATAAAGAAGGATATTTTTATTTTTCTTTGTTAAGTTAAATATTTCTACTTTTTTCATTGATCTGGTGGTTCAAGATCATGTGTAACTCCATTGTATTGTTAGAAAGAATCCTAAAAGCCAAAAGAAGGATTTACCTCAAAAAGCATGCATGTGGCCAGCTACTGAAACTCAGCTGGTGCACCAGTACTGGTTAAGTCAAAGAATAACTCGTATGTCTCTGCCCTCAATCTCCTGCCCTCTTTATTCATTTCACACATCATTGCATAATTATTTTCACATCTACAAAAGACAGCCCTCCCTTTTTTATATACACGTCTGCCTTCAACTAGCGCCTGTCCTTTTAGCAAAGACAGATCCAAAAATAATAATGTATGATAATGGTCACTGTAGCATGTACATGACTCAAACAAAAACAGGGGCACACTGTGCTAGATGCTCTGCAAACAGCAGAATACAGCCATAGGTTTGAACTATATTAAGGGATGACCAAACAGCATGGCTGTAGACTTCTGAACATAGAGAAATAAAAATGAATTACTGAAAAGTAAAGACTAAGTCAGGTGCAGAATCAAGGATAAAGCCAGGTCTACAGAACCGTCATCATAATACTTAAGGATGACCTATTTTCCATGGTGAAGAGGCTTATGACAATTAGCGTTTATACTTCTGTTATGTATAGGGTACATCTTGTGTTGCTAGCCATGCAATGATATGCTGCTTCACACCTCAGAAGGTGGGGCAAGTTGGAAATATGTCATTTCTTTCTTTGTGAGAAGCATTCTGACATCCTATGAAAATACTCTTCAATTCATGCTATAAAGGTCAAGGGAACATATGCTACAAAAGCATGTAAGTATTCAACATCTGAAACGACTGAGGAATTTATTAGTATTTTTCTTCAACTGAGTATCTTTCTTTTTTTTTTGCCCATGGTTAGTGAACAGTTATTGTGAGTTGATGAATCTGATTGCATGAGTGCTATTTAATTTCTTGAACTGTTCTAGCTGACAAACAGCTGTTTGTAATGTGGGATTTAGAGACAAGCTTATTCTATGACAGAATGTAAATTACTTACATTTTCCTCCCCTTTCCCTAAATAACCTTTTCACTGCCACCCCCCTCACCATCCCACAATCTCTTCTAACAAAATGCCTTCATGCAGAATGAAGATCTTGCAGCCGAGAACACTGGGCCTTTCTGCTCCAGTGCTGAGCAGATTTGTCATCTCTCTGTAAAGTTGCTAGCAACAGCATACATTCACGTGTTAAGAGAAAATTTTTCTTTTTTTCCTCTGTAAATACCATACTTGACAAGTTAGTTCATACATCAGGTTGTGCAAACGTTATGTTATTGCCCTTAAAAGATTTATGTGTTTGTGGCAAGTGTAAAAAATTATGTATGTCTTCATTTTATTACTCTTGCTGCATAATCCTAGCTGAAAGATGCTGGCTATTACCATGGTCCGTAATACTATATATGACTGATACACCCCAGCTTGGTGAAGATTGATTGCAGATATTCAACCGCACGACCTGAGCACTTGCCTTACATGTTTTATTTAGGCTATGTAACACATGGAGCCACAGCTGGGTTTGTTGAAGCACCACAATACATTATGTTGGTTGACCTATAAAAAAAATCCCTATGCAGAGGAAGTGGGGAAGAGCAAAAAAGACGAGTGAATGCTTGCTGAAAATTATACTACCCGTGAGGTAAGAGGCTGCAAAGAAGAGTGAAGCTTCAGAGACGATATGAGTCAAAAGCTGCCAGCCACATGAAGGAGGTAGTGGCGCTTGTATTTCCAAAACCTTCTTCCTCCCCCAAGATTTATTTTATTTTAAGACAGGAAAGAAAAGTCCTTTTAGAATGCATAGTTTGGATTTCACAGCTGAAACTGTTCTGCTTCCTAACTTAGACTACCATTGGCCACATCTCCTTCTAATTTGCACTTGTCCATTTTGCCTTTAAGCATGATGAGCCATCCTGTGTTGTGCTAGTAATAAGCTTTGGGATGGCAGCATAGTTAATATGATCTCTTATTTTACTGATTTTCAGAAATCTGGCTTCCCGTTCTTTTTTGAGATGAATTCTTAGCAGGCAGAAGAAATATTAGAGGTAGAGTCAGGATCTGTAAGTCTTCCCTGCAGTAAATTGGTATCTGCTGCAGGATTATACAAAATAGTTTGTGTCACATTACAGCCCTACTGTCACAGATCACCTTCCCTCCCACTAAATTTTTGATCCAATTCTATGTAGCCATATCACAGCACAAAGATCTTACTATCCAGAAAGCATTCAAAAAATGAATTTTAGTTATAAAGAAATTCTTTTGGTTCTGTCATTTGGGTGCATTTCTCATGGCTAGTCAGAAAAAAAAAAAAAAGAGTTAAAAAAAATTTTGGAAAAAATTGGAAAAAAACTGTGGAATTACAAATTGCAATTCAATTAGTTTATTTGCATTTGTGTTCATAAGCACCAGGGAGAAGCAGGTGGCTTTGTTTTAAATCATTTTGTTTTGCACTCAGCTAACAAACAAAAGATATTTTTCAAAAATTCAGGGTCTCGTCTTCATTTTATGTAGTATAAGAATTACTCACAATTTAAAATGGTAAGATGTGTTTTCATGTAAAGAGGAGCACGAGTGTATGTGGTCTAATACACCGTAACCATTTCTGCCGTTGCTTTGGAACTCAACAGGTGTGTCCACAAATCCACCAAAAACAGGGTTTATGGAAAAGGTAGTGTGTCTGGCTTGATCTCTCAGAGCAAACTAGGACAGAACTGCAGGATACACCAAAGAATACATCTGCACTGCAGTGCAGAAGCAGCCATGGAGAGCTCTCTTCCAGAATATCATAGTCTAGCTTCCCCAAAGTCAACAGTAAAACTCCATAAGAGTTGTTGTTTAGCCAATACATATTTTCCAGATAATAAAAAAAAACTTACTTGTGAATCACTTAAAATCCTTTCTTCTACTTGTATTTTGTAACTATGATTTTAACTTATTTTTACGTCACCTGTTGGTTATATACCCTGAAGTCAAGGACACAATTCTTATCCTAGCGGGATAAAAGTGCACCTGACAGGACTGGGATCTGACATTGTAAACTATGACTACACCACCACATAAGACCCAGTGCTGTCACTTCCTGAGCGTCCTTATCTCCTTACACACCTGGAACTGGTCCAAGGGTTTATACCGAGAATCACAGTATAAGGCATAGAAGCTCTGTTATGCATCATATCCAAGTGTTGGAGGCATTCCTGCTGATGGGAAGAGTGGCGATGAGAGGAAAGTGGGAAATGAAGGCAGCTGCACAGTCCCATTGCTTTCTTATAGCTTTCCTCATGGGAATGAGGCATTGGAGAGCTGGACACAATCTGCAGTGCTGCATTAGGAATGCAGGAATTGTTACTTTCAGAGCAGGAAAGTGGGATTTCAGGTCTACGCAGAGCAAGAAATGGGAGTCAAATCCCCCTTACTAATTGCCTCCCCAGAAAGACGGCTTCTGATCACCACTAAAAGAGCATGTCAGTATAAATTCATAAAAATCATTGTAACTATTTAGAAGTAAATATTCCCAGGTCACCTTTAGGGAAATATAAAAAAAAAAAAAGGAAAAAACAAACAAAACCCAGGCCACCTGATTTGGTTTTAAGCCACAATATCTTTCACTACATTTAAACAGAAAAGGTACCGGTTTTGACAAGTGTCTTACTTGACATTTTATATCACTCATGTCAGTCACACTGTATTTCCTAATGCAAAGTGACATGGGCAGCACTAAGCCAGAGTCACTTGTCACGCTGTTGTGTCTGCAATAAGAATTTATATGAACTAGAATTTGCTTAAATTCAGAGATGGAGATAAGGGTGCCTTACAATGAACTTTTCCATTTCTTTCTGGAAAGCAGATGCTACAGTGGAGCACATCTTTCTGTTCACCTGAGGTTTTACTCCCTGCCATAGGGAATGAATTATTCCCATATAATAGCAAAGGGGATGGAACTCAATGATCTTCAAGGTCCCTTCCAACCTAAACCATTCTATGATTCTATGACTCTCCCCTCCATTTAATAGTTTTGTTTTTAGTGAGCATCGCAATCATTAATAATCTGCTCTGTTAAGATTAAACTAAAATATGCCAGATCTTAAAACAAACCATTAAAAAGCCAACAGATGAAATCAGACTGGAGCAGTACCAGTATAAATTAGCCTTCTAGTACCTAAGAGGTAGCTACAGAGAAGATGGAGGTACTGTCACCAGAAGGAAGCACAGTGACAGAGCAAGAAGCAACATGCAGAACGTGGGAAATTCCATACAAGTTCTTTACTGTGAGAACAGAAAACATTGGAAGAGATTGCAAAGAGAAGCAGTGGGATCTCCCTTGCTGGAAATACTCAAGACTTGGCTTGACAGAGCCCTGGTTAACATAGTCCAATGCCCTGCTTTCAACTGGAGCTTGTACCAGATGATCTCCAGAGGGCCTTTCCAAGCTAAGCTTTTCCATCATTCCAGGATTCTAACTATTTAGTTGTGAAGAAAAATTATGTTTAAAAAAAAATAAATCACTGTACGCTACTATCTTCACCAGTTTCTTTTTCAAGTATAGCATAGCAGTGTATACTAGTATATTTCAGGCACCTTTGAAAATAAAGCTGAAGCTTAAAAGTCACACTTTTGTTGTGAGCTAAGGTAAATCTGTTCCTCGCTAAGGGTCTGTACAACACCTTGCACAACGCTGTCCAAACATGCATAGCTATGGGCACTGTGACTAAACATTTTGTAAATCCTCCAAATCACTTAATGCATTTGGCAAGAGCACAACCATTCTTGCACAAATGTCTTGCACACAAGCCCTTATCCTTATCTACAAACAAAACACAGTAGTGAACCATACCCCAAAGGACTACTTAAAAACACAGCAGAGTGTCATGGTTGGGGCCAGACTGGCCACTGAAACAAATGAACAGATGCTGTCTGAAGTCTCTCCAGAGCATCTCCCTTCAGGAGGAGGAGGAAGAGACAGAAAAAGACTTATGAGTTTAAAAGAAACTAAACTACTTTAATGAAATATTAATAATAAAATAATAAAAAGAATATATTATAATATATAAAAAAATAATTAAATATATGCAAAACCGTATCGAGCTCCCAGGATGATGATCACATCAGCAGCAGGCACTGGGTAAGTCCCAGACTGGACTCAGAAACGGACAGAAACTGGATTCTGGATCTGGATTCAGGAATGTACAGATTGGGATCACAGGCAGATGAACAGACAGAGTCCTCCTCAGACACCGGCCATTGAAGAAAAAGACCTGACCCTTTGATCCCTCAACTTTTATACTGAGCATGATGCAGATGGAATGGAATATCTTGTTGGTCAGTTTTGGGTCACCTATCCTGTCCGCTTCCCCCATAGGTGTGACCCCTCTATGTTTTTCCACTTCCAACCCTCCAACAGGGCAAATAAAGTTAACTGGCATTGGGTGTTAGAGCAATAAGTATAAGCAAGAGCCCCTCTGCATATCATTTCTTGGCATAAATTATAAACAGTCAGGTCATCACTCTGGGAGTGGACCACCATCTTAAAAATATGCCATTAATTTCAGAGAGTTCAGTTAGTTAGAAGAAGCTTAATAGTAAAATTACTGAACAGAAGATTGGTTCTGTTTTACCTCAAACCACAGAGAAAACAGCAAGGATCAAATTATAGAATGATTTGGGTTGGAAGTGACCTTAAAGATCATCTAGTTCCAAACCTAGGTGTCCCTTAGGCAGGGACACCTTCCACTAGACCAGGTTGCTCAAAGCCCCATCCAACCTGGCCTTGAACACTTCCACAGATGAAGCATCCACAACTTCTCTGGGCAACCTGGTCCAGTGTATCACCACCTTCACAGTAAAGAATTTCTTCCTAATATCTAATCTAAACCTGCCCTCTTCCAGTTTAAAACCATTACCCCTCATCCTATCACTACACTCCCTGATAAAGAGTCCCTTCCCAGCTTTCCTGTAGGCCCCCTTTAGGTACTGGAAGGCTGCTATAAGGTCTCCCCAGAGCCTTCTCTTCTCCAGGCTGAACAACCCAATTCCCTCTTGCTCCAACAGGTCCATGTCCTTCTTATGCTGGGGCCCCCAGAGCTGGACACAGTACTTCAAAAGCTTCTGTTTAATTAATTTAACCCTTCCTAATGCTTTCTGATCTGCTTACTGACACCCAACTAAAAGCCCTAACTTTTAGTATTTAGTTGTAGAGCCACATCATGAGAAGCTTAAAAAATATTTCCCTGTAATAAAAATAAATAAATAAAAACGGGACATCAGTTGATATTGTGATATAAAACTGCTTAAGATTTTCTGGAAATGCAACTTTATATATAGAATCGGACCGGTCTACCTGCAGTGCCCTCAGCAAACTTGGTCTGTTTTGGGTACCAGAGCAACTGTTTTTGTTAGTAACTAATTTATTTCCCAAAAGTGCTTATTCAGTTGACCTGACATTATTCACAGACATGCATAGGAACTGGCAGATACTTTCAGTTCAGTTAAAAAACTATTTACATAGAGAATACCTCTAACCATTTCCATCCCCTTCCTCTTGCCCCTGTACTTTCTGGGAGATCCTGTAACTCAGTTTTCAGAATAGTTATTTCCTCATAGACAAAATGAAATTCTCATTTCCCAGTTGCCAAATCATAGCAGGTGTATCCTATTCAAGACACCCATACCTACCAGTGGAGTGGCCTAACTACCACATCATGAGAACAGTCTGTCCCAGGATATCCATTCTCTCCTGTTGTAGGTGTTACACTTAATATTACTTAATATCACTTAATATCATATGCAAATAGGACAGCAATACTCCTGTCTCCATTGAAAGAATATGCTACCCATCATCCCTACCCTTCCTGATACAGTGAGTACTCAATTATTTATGCCCCAAATAAATTCAAGAATCAATCCCAAGTGTCATACATAACCAGTTCTTTCTCTGTTTTGTGAATCTTTTATTTTTGCATGTTTTTCAAAAGTAAGACCATCTAAATGCAAAGCAGAACAGAGCAGAAGATTCAGAAGAGTGGTCATAAGGTCATTTTATTCCTAAACAGAGCAGTTCAAGATCTGCATATTTTTGTATTGACCAAATCTATGTCAAATGATCTGCTGCAGTTTTAACTTTGTTTCTGGTGGAAACCTGGCATTTGCTAGCTCCTAACCTGTAAGAAAGATCACCAGCAGACCATGCATAAATACCTAATTATGTTTGCTCTGGGACAAAGTCCCACCTGGCTGTTTTGAAGTTTACAGACCTTTCTTAAGGAAATACCAAATCAGATAATAATGTTTATTTGGTTTCAGGTTTTAGGAAAACAAAATTCTTCAGGTTTCCTAAAACAGAAGGCAGAGTTCAGCAAAACCAAGGGAATTCCTTGCCGGAATGGCATGTGTGTCTGCCCCAGACTCACAAGAAAGACAGAATAATCTCAGGTATTAAGGAAGAGACTTCCTGGAGGAATCAGTAGTTTCTATAAGGCAGAAATCAGCCAACTCCTGTTTCAACAAGTTTGATTCAAGCAATTTCTTTTGGGATGTTTTGTTCTAAAGATATTGAAGAAGTTATGATTGTAAGCTCAAAGTCTGCTAATGAAATCTAGCACATTTTTCATAGGTCCTCCAGAACATTTTACCACATCTGTCTTCCCAAACAGTTGTTTTTCTAACTCTCAGGAAAAAAGAATATGCTCCTTGTGCATGTTATAGCTTTTCAGGTCAGAAGTATGTACCTTTCATTCCCTTAATGTTCTTTTAGGTTCCTCTCCCTCACTCTTACCCATCTTCATTCAATAAGTCCTCACTACTCAATGATTTTCTCCTTTTTTTTTTGTCAAATATTTTTGTGGTCATGTTAATGTTCTAAGGACAGTTCTCAGAAAGCCTGAAACAATAGCAAGATTTGTGTAAGCAAACATTACTGCACCAGTTAAGGTTGAGGGTGGGGAGGCATTGGTGGGGTTTTTTCGTTGGGCTGGGGGGGGGATTCAGCCATAACTCTCAGGAAATAACTAAGAATCCCATTCACGATGCCGGCTTAGTCCTTGGCTATTTCCCTGGCCATAGCTCTTTCTTTGGACAATTGCACTTCCAAATTAACAGGTTGAATAACAATGCTGTTGAATTAATTAACATGTTTAATTTATTAAACATATTGTTACAAATGTGTATAAATAAAGCAATTCAAGCGTTCAAGGAGGATTTAAAGGAAAGGAAATTGCAATTAGTTCCTGAAATTACAAGAGGAAAACCTGAGCTATTTAAGTATCAGGGTCACATTATCCTTTCTATAAGATGAACAGCCACATAACGTTCATAATTTAAAGAACAGCTGAGATTTAAGAACACCACAGTAAATGTCTTCAATAGTCTTGCACGGAAGATCTTATTAACACTTTTGGCATTGGGATACATGGGTAGAACTGCAAACAGGTATATTTAGAGACACATAAATTTAGGATAAGAAAGAAGGCTCAAGGTGAAGCTAGACAGCAAAATTAGAATAAGGTCAAATAGAGATTTCATAGAAGGATGGCAAAGAGGGCTTAGCCTGTTTTTCTGTCCAGACATCAGCTGTACTGACATGGAAACCCAAAGACAGTCCTGAGCCTGCAAACCAGCCGGTGACTTCTATTTTGATATGGACAGATCCCAAACTGTACAAGATTAGATCCAGTCCAGTCATTAGTCATATTTTATAGACATTTCCAAAATGATTGCCTTGAAATGATGGATCAGGAAACCCATGAGTTATAAAACCCAACTCCTGTGGTTGCATCACAAATTCCTCACCACAAAAATACCATGGCTTGCTTTAAACCTGCACAATACAAACACCCAACAGGTCCTTCCACAGAGATTACTGTATGTGGTTGGTAAGTATAATGATCTTTAAATTTTACTCAGAAATGGTAAACCGGAATAGTGACTGGGCTTTCCAAACCTTTAAAGCCCCCACTGGAGTTACGGTCATATGTCACTCAACAAAAGCATTCACATTATTCAGTCCTAGGCACCATATTTAATTAATGGTAATCATATGCTTTCTACAAGTCAATGGGTCAGTCAAGCTTCTACAAAGGGAGAAATCCACAACAACCAAAACGAACTCACAATTCGAATTACCCTGTGGTACAATCCTGTGGTCACCCTTTCTCCCAGATGCAGAGGATGCAGAGGAAGAGCAGTGAGGTACCTGTCCTGGCTGTCATCCTCCAGCAGTGGCACTGGCCTCCTGTCCCAGCCCCAAGTCGTGCCTTACCAGTCTACCAGATCTAGACTTCCTTCAATTTATCATAGGGTCATTTAGGACTCTGCTGCATGCCCTTAGCTTTTTATCAATGACAGGAAGATGTGCAGAACTTTTTACAGCCCCAAAAGACATAAGAATGTCATTAAAATTAACATAGCATTAGACGCTTTACTAGAATAGCAGAGGGAAAAAATGAGCTCTTACTGTTTAATCAGCCCACTTAACAGTTTGGATTTGTTTTATTATTCTAATTTTACTACTCTAATTTTATGAACATTTACCCTAACCCTCAGCTTGTTCAGATTCCTCCTCAAGTCCCAATTCATAACTGTTTGCTTAATACTTGAGGGATTAAGCAGTGAGACTGCAGCTCCTTAAAAGGTTACTTTTCAGTTTTACTGGTGCCTTACGTGCTTGATACATGAGGAATACATGCTTCTAAAGCTTGCCCCAGGTCCTGACACATTACTGCAGCAGGCGAGTGAATTATCCAAAAGAAGTCTTACTGAACTTAAATCATAGGCTGCAGTGTTTGCAGGATCAAGGTTGAAGGTCTGCTACAATTTCAGTGTACCGAGAGGTTGTCAAAAATCCTCTATCAGAGAGGACGAGAGTGGAAGAGTTGGTCTGAAAGATGCGAGAATTAAATTGTAAATTGAGGCTGAGCAAGAGAAATGTTAAAGTTTAGGCATCCTTCCTTAAAGTTCCCCTGACCTGGTGGAGAGTTTGAGCTAAAAAAAAGGGTGATGGAGCAGAGTGCACAAGGCTGCAACACAGAATATGCCACTTGGGCCCAACTGTCTGTGTTGCAGTCTGCAAAGCCATTAATACCCATGAAATGGAAGTGTAATATAATACAGATATGATATCGTGTCTTTGTGCATACCATGCTTTGATATAGGTAGCAATGCAAGACACAAATTAGTTGAGAACCAGAACTTCTGCACAATCACATAGGATTCAGTTACCAGAGCTCCGTAATGGAAGTCAATCAGGTTAACTCCTACCCTGCATTCTCCAAGCCTGTCAGTCACATAGACAGGCAGAAATGCAAACCTGTTAAACTGAAATTAAAAAAAGTCAGTATGACACCAGAATATTTTGAACAGAACCTCAGACTTGTATTTGTTCTGTTTTCTCATTTTCCAGCATTTAAAATTTATGTTTTTCTTCACGTATGGGAAATGTAATAAAAGCAGTTAACAACATGACGCTAAGCTTCATTTGTGAACTGTTTGAGAAAAATCAGAATCTGTCCAGCCCATTAGTGAAATGAAAATTGTACAGGCAGAATTCCAGCACTTTTGAATAATTGAATCTAGATTTGTTCATTACAGTAACCTTCAGGGAACTATAATGCAGATCCATGACACCAGCAGCTTTAATAGGGACAAAAATGTGAATTTGACAGATATTCTCAGAATTTTTAAATGCTACATTGCATTTTGCTTACAGACATTAAGTATACACTCTTTATATGTCCTTACATAGAAAGTCATTAGCTTTATCTCATGTTACATGTAAGCTGGAGAAAGTGACAAATACAAATACATATAAGTGGGTTTGCACAGGTGAGGGCAACAGCTGGGGTGGAAGACTCCCCAGTGCCATCTCCAGGCTCCGGGTTCTGAAGAGGCAATGACAGTGACAACAAAATTACTCAGTTACTTATCTATGCCTACAAAGTATTAGTCACACTTTGCTGCTGCAGCACAGATATTTCCTGTGCCTGAGCCTGCCTTCACTCCCTGCCCAATCCTATGGCCCGTCTCTTATACCAATGATATTTATGTCAGAATAAAAAGGGATCTCTGTTTTCTAGGCCTGTATGCTTGCAACAGACTTTTAAAATCTTGTTGTCAAGTTCTAACTCTCACCTTACTTAAGGTGTTTATAAAAATTTCGCACTAAATTGGATGGAAAAGAAGTTTCCAGGTAGAAATATTTGGAACTCTTTCTGTATTACACTTTAGCCGAATGACTGCATATCTTAATCCCTCTCTATCTTGACACTTTCCATACTTTCTTTCCAGGACGAAATCAGACCTCTTTGAGAGGGATAGTAATGTTTCCTTTGATGTGGGAGGAGGAGGGGAGGGAAGAGCACAACTCATACCACATCTCCTGTATCCTCTCTTGCTTTTCTAGTCCATCATTAAGATGGAAAGAGAGATCTGAGAAATGGCTTTGGCTATGCTTTCTTTGGACAGCTAAAGCAGACCTGTGAAAATGACAAAATACCATCCTACATTTGTAAGCAAGTGACATTGTAATGACATCCTACATTTGTAAGCATTTGTGGGTAAATTTGGTCTTTTGGTAAATTTGGCAGACCATGCAATATTCCCCAACCAGAAAGCTGCCTGAGTTTCTGCACTTTGAAACTATTACATAATAGAAACAACAGAGCAATCAAAATGCAAACAGTTTTTACTGGTTACTGCTTTCCATTATTTATAGCTTCATGTCCCTTTTGGGAAATGCCATCCCAAAATTAAACTTAATTTTAGGCTCCAAAATTAGGCAAGTCCTATGACTCAGTGGAGGAGAGAATGTTACACATGCACACTTCTAAATGGGGCGGGCAGTTTAGTCTATTAGAATTCATTAGAGACTGAGTCATGATTGTGAAACTGAATTTACTGAGGACAATAACCTTCAAGTGAAAATAAGTATGACAGCGAGCCAGTTCTCATTTCAACAAGAAGGCAGGCAGCCTTCAAGCTTTCTTAACTGCGGTAATCCCTGCAAGTTCCTGCCTGGCAGAATTTAGGCTGCCTCCTCTACTTTCATATACAAGAACTTTACCACATATGATACCTGCAAAAAAAAAGTCACATGAATTTGGTATTTGGCTGCCTGGAGTGTTTAGTCTGTATAACATCATTATCAAGACACTAAGAATTCATTCCCAAACTAGTTAAGGAATAAAATTAGAAAGGGGCCACATACAAAAATAACATGAATAAGTGGAAACAGCTGAAGTAATTCCCTCTGCACACAGCAAATAAAGTCTAATAATAATTTATTAAAACAAAATGTTAAATGTCAGTTGAAGATCTAAGGCTGAAGTTAAATATTGGGAGTACTATTTCAAGAATGAGAAGCCTCAAGTACATCGCTCATGATCACAGATTATTGACTGTTGCTGAAATAAAAAATAGCTCTTAAAGAATCAAATCGTCTGTCAACAGCTTCTCAATTTGGCAGGAGATAGCTGCACCCCACTATGCAAAAGCATGGTTTGAGTACTTACTCACTTCTCACAGGCTCAGCACAATAGAGTTGGACTCTTTCTCAGTTCTGACTTTGGAAAGTACTGGGTGAAAGGGATAACTTTAATGGTAGAGGATTTCCATCAATTTGGGTTCTGTTATGGGGTCATAAAAGTAATGATGCTGAAGACAGGTTAGCACAGTTTCAAACTTTGATAGCGACTGCAGAACGGCAAGCACTTGCTTTTCGTTCTTTCCTGGTTGACTGGTTTAGCAGTGTGTAGTATTCATGTACACTCAGGTGGTTCCAAATTTAATTTTGCCCCTAATGTACATAATTAACAATTAATACTGATGCTTCACAATTCATTTAAGCATACAGCAGTCCTCTGTTTTTCACAGTGGCAGTTTTGTTCCAACTCAATTGGGACCCTCCCTAAATCTATCCTCTAATAGCTTGCTTAATTTTATTTTTGTATTCCACAGTCCTTGATAACAGCAAACTAATTTCTATAACTCTGTTTGATGAAAATGTGCTGATGGAACTCATATTTCACTTCATTGACTGTAATGAGCTATTTCATCAAACTGTCCATGTGACACTATTATAGAGAAAATGATAAATTTACTAAATTATTCACTAGAAATTCCATTGGAAATTTAAAAAGGAAAAGAAAAGATCCATGAAGGGAGCTACATTAGACTTCCACCAAATGATATGTCAGGGTCTACATGAAACAAAAGCACTGACTACTGCTACACTTAATGGAGCGTAAACTTTAAGTATGTGTTGATTAATTACTAGGTTAGCTGAAACTCGGCAGAGCAAAAACATTCACCACGATGCAGGTTTTCCCTTGTAAACATTTTCAAGCTTTGCCTACTCATCACATGTGGTGCTGCTACCATTTGAAATCAGAGTTTCATTCATACACTTCCTCCCTGTCTCTGAAAGCTCTTACCCATGTTAGGCACACTGATTTGGATAAATTCAGCAGCTGACAACCAAGCTCTTTGATTGCACCAAGTCTTCCTAATCAAGCTTTGCAATTTGCTAAGTGGCAAGGAAACAATTCCTCCAAAGACCATTTTTCCAAAGATTATTTGTATTTACCTCTTTTAAAAAGGAGGTATCTGCAACTATACTGTTGTGTAGGATGAAACAGTATTTTGGGAGAACAGTAGGGAGTATGTAATTAGACTATTCATCTCGTGTTAATATTAGGCCTGAAAATAGAGACAGTATCACATGGTCTGCCTGGCTTATTTTAATTAGATGTCCTCCACCTGCTATTACAGTTGTGATCCCTGTATTTGATTGCTCTGCCACAGACCATTCTGAAACCCAGGCATCAGCCTGGAGAGCATATCAAGGGGAAAAACACAAAACCAACCAGGGACAATTACTGACATTCTTCTTTGCTTCCCATTTCATACCTATCCGGGGGGTTCTTCATCTGTATTCAAACCTCTAGCACACTCCACCTGTAACACTAACTTCCTGCACTTGTTTATTGTGGAAAGGGATTTTGTAGGAGGTTAAAAAATAATTTAAAAAAATACATGATTTTAATTACCTTCAAAGAATTCTAAAAGCAATAACAAAGTTGGAAATAAAATAATAATTCATATCATGGAAGATAAGTTATTGGACCTTTCTGGTCCACATATTTTAGGAGAAGCCATTTTACATTTTTGTTTGGTTTTAAATACACTTAATTAAGATTGTTGCTTTCTAAACCTGCTTTCTTTGCTAGTCTAGTCTACTTGAAGGAGCAGATTTTTCTGGAAGACTAAAATCCAAAGTATATGACTACATAAAGAGCTCAAACAACTATTTGCACAATGTATCTTGTATTCACTTAAGGATGTGCCATTCACACATAAATGGAAAACCACCACAGGGAGACAGCAGGAGGGCTTGTCTCTTTCCTCAGAACCTGAACATTTAAGACACTCCGCTCCCTGCTCAAAGCTGGCAACTGCCCACAGAAGGCAGTGACTGAGGAACAACCATCTTGCTGCTGCACAACAGATGTCTTCTTAGTGTATATTACAAGGCAAAAGTGCTCAATTCACATGGTTTGAATCAAACCAGCAATAAAGCAATTCATTGATTTAATAATGATGTAATTAACTGGCAACCAGTAAATGATACATTCAGGATCAGTATCCGGGATACAACACATAAACCACAATACCAGAAATTTCCAAAATGTTAATAAATACCTATGCATTTCTAAGCACGCTATAACTAATCCCAAGAGTGACAGCCACATTCAGAGCTACATGCACATGCCACCCTCTCACATTGCTCAAGGGTAATGAGCCCTCACCACTCTCCTCTGGGAGTGCTGATTCCCCTACTTGCACCCACAACTTGCTGGAAATGTGGATGCTCTTGCTTTGTGTGTACCCGTGCTGCCCTCTACAAATGCCCACATGGCTGTGAAAGCACTCCACAAGTTCACATACACAGATCCTTACATTTTGCACCCTGTCCTGTGAGTGTGGTGGCTGGGATGCTCCGATGGGGAGGATGCTCTGCTAGGCCTAGACAGAGGTCATCATGCCAGCAGGTGACTTGTGGCAATATCAAACTAGGCTTTGAATGCTGCTCTGTTCCCACTTCTCTCTCCCCTCCTGTCACAAATTTATATACTTCTTTTATACTTCTTTTCAAGCTGACTCATCCATTCATTTCAAAAGTCTCTTGGTTAGAGGGAGAGCTGTGTGGGTACCCCAACGAGGTTATACCAACAGGTCCAGGTGGGGAAGCAGGATGCTGAAGCCAATGAGGAAACTCTTCCTGAGAGGAAGGATTTATCAGCTTGGATGTATTTCTACCCTCACAAATCTAAACGGCATCTAGTCAGAAAGAGCTCACACTCCATCAGTACAAAGTACATAACAAGCTTACCATTGACAGTATCCAACCAAGAAGATGGTGTCTTACATTGCTACCAAACTGCCTGCTGGACTGCACTCTCCCAGCTTGGACTGGGCCTCTGGGGAAGTGCCATTTAACCTCCCGCTCTGGCTCCAGCTTTAATTAGTCCTTGAATTGCCATAATATTTAGACATATGAATGAACAGGACCTTGTTGTGCTAAGGTAGCTATTCCTTAGGAATATAACCTCCATAGAACCTCTAGAAGTACAAACTTTCCTTTAAAAGTAGGTAAACATTGAGGGATGAAAGCTGCTCTCTTTTTATGAGACTAAGTATGCCACTCTCTAATTAAGATATAATTATATAAGGCCTGAGCACACCAAGTGCCTTCAGAGTCTTCCTAAGAGATTTCTGTGTAATAGGCCAATTAGTAGTCCCTAGATCCCTATCTTGGAATTTGAAAACAGTGAGAAGATCCAAGAAAGATCGATTTTGATGCTATTAGTAAAACAGACCACATACTCATCTTCACGCACGATCATCAGTAACCACTATGCTGATGTCCAAGTAAAGAAGTTCAGTTTCAGCAGGCTTTTCATAAAGCATAATTAGATGAATTAAACTGTCCCTCATAAATCTGCAGTCGCCAGGACACCACTGTATGGTTAATTTACATCTTTGTTCCAGTCCCATTTTAGTCTTTTTTCTATTATATGGATTGATGTAGCAACCATCTACAAACATGAATATAGTCCTAGCATAAGTGGGGGAAAAAAAAACCCAACAGTTTGCTCTGTCATACAAAGGAAGACCTTCAGCTCAGGCCAGATTGTCTGACAGCAGTTTGTCTGCAGAGCATGGAGGTAACTAGGAGAAGCAAGCGGCCTCTGAAAGTGGCTTTTGTTCTTCATGCTATGGCAGGGGAGCAAAAGACACAAACTAATGGAGACATTAAAGACACTTTGGTCCTCTTCACCAAAGAACTAAGTCTGGTAGCATAAAATGCTACTGTAGGGTTTTTTTTTCCCTAATGGAGCCACAGTCCTAATAACAGTAAACAGAGCAGGAACACTCTGATTGATACAATCAATATTAAATATTTTATCAAGTCTATTAAAATGGATATCAGTGCAAGTCTTCAAGGAAAACAAGAGTAAAAGTCATTTAACAGAAAAGACTTGTAAAATAGTTTTCAGAATCTGACTCTGTAAGCAGAGTAACCAAGTACCAGAGACAGTGAACTAGCCAAGCCTTTCCTCTTTCCCAGCCTCCTCACACATGTTCCAACTCATATTCAGCCTTCCAGCAAGATGGGTATCACCCATCTATACCAATATGAAATCACCCATTTGTCACACTCTCAGACTATGTTCTGTTCCTCAAGTATCAACCATGGGCATTATCATGATGCCTCTAATTTACATCCTGTTTCTTACAGCAGCAAAGAGAGTGATCCCAGAGTCTCTTTGTGGAGCAATGGACTACTAATACAAGTAAAAATTAATCAAAGACAGACTCATATTAAAAAATAGACTACCTAGAAGAAGAAGGAGGAGGACAGGGAACTGTTGGAGAGCGTACAGCAAAGGGCTACAAAGATGATTAGGGGACTGGAACATTTTTCTTATGAGGAAAGGCTGAGGGACTTGGGTCTTTTTAGTCTGGAGAAGAGAAGGCTGAGGGGGGATCTTATCAATGCTTACAAATACTTAAAGGGAGGGTGCCAGAGGATTGGACCAGTCTTTTTTCAGTGGTGCCCAATGATAGGACAAGAGGTAATGGGCACAAACTTGAACATAGGAAGTTCCCTCTAAACATGAGGAGGAACTTCTTTAGTTTGAAGGTGGCAGCGCACTGGAACAGGCTGCCCAGAGAGGTGGTGGAGTCTCCCACCTGGATGCATTCAAAACCCGCCTGGACACCATCCTGTGCAACCTGCTGTAGGTGACCCTGCTCTGGCAGGGGGGTTGGACTAGGTGATCTCCAGAGGTCCCTTCCAACCCCGGCCACTCTGTGATTCTAGCTACTGAAATAGCCATCTAAAACACATATTTACCATAATTAAAAGAATATGAGACATTTGAAAACAAAGGCCTGTACAAAGTAGAGGCATTCAGAAGTGCAGAATTATCAAGAAATCTTATGAGGAAAATTACATGCAGATTTTGAATTGCCAAGCTGTTGCCAGTGGAGCTGAAACAGCCATTCCTTGACTGACATGCCCTAATGTCATCCTGAGTAAATACAGAGTGTACTTAGGAAAGAAGAGACCAGCCAGAACAGAATGGTGTTTAAGAACTGAGTACAGTTCAACCTCACAGAAATTACCAGCACTCAATTCCATACTAAAATATCTTGTTTCAAATCAACTAAAAATAATTTCTGTGCTGTGTAAATTGTGTTCAAGCTATGAGTTGTCATAAAACACATTATTTCTATGAGGTGATGAATTCTACAAACGCTAAGATGTGTCTATTTCTTGAAGCATGTGATTCAGCTGGAATTTCAAATTTAAACTCCAGTTTCTAACATGATGCCAAAAGACTCCTAGCCAGCATCTTTGAGAATAAAACATGCTCAAGAATTGATTCAATTGCACTCTTGCTTTGAGTTGGCACAAACCATTCATTGGGTAGTTCAAAGTTTGCAAGCCCAACCAAACAGGCTATTTCATCAGCTCAGAAGAAACTCTTGTTGACATGGCAGTCCACGTGGCAGTATAACTTATTTTGGTCCTGTTTGCATAGACAAGATCAAAAAACTTGTTACAGTGCTTGGTAGCCAACTACTTGCATATTTGTATGGAAAATATAAACAAATCTAGTATTAAGAACATTCCTAAAAATGCCAGGTTTTCTTTCAGAACAGAGAGGGAAATACTTAAGCACTGTTTTGGACATGCAATCTGAGTCATATTAACCACTTCAACAACTTCTGGGGCTCAGAAAGAATAAAAATTAACATCATTTAATAAAAACACAACTTCTTTGGCAATTTCTATCTTGCCAATATAACCATAACAACACACGAGTTTCTAATCGGATTCAAGTGACACTTTACTGGTACAGAAGGCAATTTCTTGCACTCTATCATTACTTGGTGATGGACACGTAACAACCTAGCTAATCTAAAGTTTATTAATGAGGCACTCAAATGTTTTAAGGAATAAAGTAGGTGTTAAAATTTCTTTGATACATTGCATTCATTTAAAGGCAATTAATTTAAAAGTTGCAGGTATTCTTGATGGGCATATAAAAAGGTTTGTTACATAGAGATATTTCTCATTATTCACTTTCAGAGTTCATTTACCTTTGAATCATTTATTAATTCAAGCAGGCTTTACTGCTCTCAGAAAAGGGAAAAACAAACCATTTCATATACTTTGGCATATTTATGATCGATTAGGAAAGAAAAAGACAGGATATAGAAGAAAAATCCATAACCCAAAAAGAGCAATATACTTTACCTATATTGCTCATTTCTCAGTCTCCTCTAATTTTTCTATCCTGTAACAATAATATAGCTAAGGGCTGAATCCAGAAGGCTTCAGAAGAGAGAGCTTCCACTCCATTCATGGGCAAGGTGAACTCTCATATCTGGCCCTAACTATTCCAGTGATAATTATGTTTCAGTAGACAGTGAACAGTTTTCAATGAATCTGTTCATTAACTGAAATTTAGGGAGTTTTTTTGCAGTGCAAACCAACAAGAGTTTTGCTGTATTTCCTGTACAAACAAGTAGAAGGTATGAAACTGAATTAACTGCTCTTAAAGAAGAAAGGAAAGAACTAAGCAAGGCTCTGAATACTTATCAGCTAAAGAAAGGCAGAAACAGTACTGAGTAGAAAACAACAAAAATTACCTGAGTTACAACTGCTTGCCTTACCTATACCTAGAGAAATACTACAAAAAGTTAGGAAGGTTTTCTGGACTGGATCCTTAAAGTCTAGATGCTTAGACTCACAGGCAGCATCACTCAATTAATTTTTTTAGACCTAAGCAGCTCCACTTCAAGGCACCTGCAGACTTTTTTTGTCTTGCTGTCATAAGCACACTGTTCTAAAACATACTTGTAGCAATATTTAAAAGTCTAAGCCTATTTTTCCTTGTGGTCAGATTTTACTCATTTGCCTTTATATCAAGGTTAGCACTTACTGTTCTTTTTCCTTTTTTCTCTGTGGTGTATCTGGGCTCAGAAGTTTTGTCTTCAATTCTTGTTTGTTCTACTAAACTAAAAAACAAGATTCTCTGAGATACAAAAGTCATTATCTTGGCAACCAGCTGACCACAAACAATATAACTGCATCAAGGTGGTAGTACAGCTGAGGCAATTAGCCCTGCTGAGAAACACCGCTCATTAGCCCAGGAATTCAGTTAACACACCCATGCTGCCTGAGACAGGCTCTGATCATGGGCAAAGTAGGCAGTTACTGTAAGCTGCAAAACAGGCATGATCCTCTACCTACTTTGTTTATGCCAGATGCCTGGAAAACCAAGCTGACTACTTCTTCTGAGGGAAAGGTTAGGATATGTAGACTATTGGTTGGGCTAGCAAGTTAGATTAGCATGGTTGTTCCTCTGCCATTCCCTCCTCTAGTTGGCCTTTCTGTAGCAAAAGCAACTTAAGCCTTTTGATTTCAGCCTTTGAGTGATGAAATTAAATTTAGTTTATGATGATGAAAAGCCTTGAGCTAGCACTGATGCTGCCTTTTGGATCAGGACAGCTCTGCGCACTGCTGTGATGGACAATTTTGTTTTGGCTGGGTTTGGGATCTGCCAACATGTCCCTAGTTTCCTTTTGTGTGACATACTTTCCACAGAGCATGCCAAAAATCTGATTTGGTTAAGTCATCCAGCAGGAAAACCATCACGTGTCTGTGAAACTATATAAAGGACTGAACAGAAGCAGAAATTAAAACCAGATAAGCCAAGATACATTTTAAAATTTGAAGTACTGATGTATTGGACTGTGTACTGTTTCAAGGTACAGTTGCATGACTGAATTCTCTTCAGAAATGAAACTCCTAAGGTCTTACTTGCTCCACTTTTACCGGTCACAATTTTCTATTTATAACTTACTACACGTTGGGACAAAAGGCAAAAGAGAACATAAGCAGTGGTTAGTTTTTCATAATTGTTACTTTTTTTGGTACGGATTGACGGGGTGGGGGGTTCCCAGTTATAACTGTTGCTTTGAGAAGTCTAATAATGAGCCCCATAACCATGGCATAAATCTTTTTTGTTAGGCTATGTTTTACCATTAGCATTTGGCCTTCCTATGCAATTACAGTTCATCAAGCATAAAAAGTATTTGTCAGTCTATTAACTTTGCACTGGAATCCTCCATTATTGCTCACTTGAGTGTGAAGCCCAAGCTTCTTCGGGATCCAGCTGGTAGTGACCGCTGTCATTAAAGAGGAATTCCAACTGCTGCTCAGCCCTCCCCTTTGTCAGTGGCTCCCGACTTTCTGAGACAAAATCTATCAAGCCAAAAATGTCTGTGATTGTTCTCAGCCCAGTGCTGAATTATTTTGGAAAGCATGAGTAAAATCAATTCAGTCACTTGAGTTAAGCCAGCATGAAAAATAAACTACGCTTTTGCCATATGTCCTGATTGAAATTTTCAAGCATGGAAATCTTAAAAATGGCTAATTCTCCACACGTCAGTACAGGTTGTTTTATAAATCCTCACAGAGGAAGGAAAAATTATTCATGGCTAATGAAAAATGGTTCAGTAATTGTAAACTTATGAGCATTTAAAGTCACACATTTGTTTAAATTTTCCCTGAAATAAGGGATGAGTTAATGCTGTTCAAGTTTAGAGCTAATCAATTACCAGTAATGCTCCTTGGTGAAATCTGTTTTAGCATACGATTAAAGTGTGGTTGCATCCCATTTTTAAAGTATTTTTTCTTTAAAAAAAATACAATAAATAACACTGACACAACATTAATGAATCAAGATCTATGACTCTAAGATATCCCCAAAAATACATTCTTCCTCCAGTATCAACTCTACCTTATTCAACACATACAGTACTTATACTCACTTTCCTGCACTGTGTGAATCTTGATGTACTATTTTTTTCTGTTATTTAAATGGTTATCTTGCATACAATATACAGAAAGAATACAGTGGCCAAAACAACAAAATCATGTTACTGATCATGTATCAGGGATAGGGACAGCCCCAGTCTTAGTGCGGAGGGCAGAAGGAGGACTGTATTACCCACAAGTCAGGGTACACCAAGCTTGTGAGTCACTGATTAGGGAGAAAAAGGGAGGAAGCTTTGAGCCTTTGGACCCCTCCCCAGTAAATTGGCATTTGCTCATACAATGCAGGAGCCAAAAATTCCTTGGGAGCCCATAAAATCAAATGGAAGGAGATCAATCCTGCTTTAAAAGCTTTCATCTTTGAAGATAATTGAGGGCAAGGGAAAGTGAGATATCATGTAAAGAGACCATTAAATGTGTGACAGTGCCTTTCCTCTTGATGTATTTATTTGAAGGGTAGGGAGGTAAAGTCAGGAGTTATGGCAGGTATAGAGTTAAAACAGTCAAAGAAATATAAAAAAGTAAGTAGGGTAAAACTATCTGGATGAAACAAATGAAAAGAGCTATGGTGCAGAGCATATGGAAAGATTAATAGACCTACAATCCTTTAAGGAAATACCACTACCTAAAATGCAAATCAGTGGAGAGTATTGAGTTAAAGACCCCTTTTCTCTCTTAAGTGCCTAACTGGTATCTCTGCTGAAAGCTTGATCCATCTAGAATTAAAAGGAGTAAAAAATGCACAAAATTTAAATAAAGAAATCAGAATTTGGCCTCTAGTATTTTCACCTGACCTATTTTTCACATCATCACATCACAGCTTTATGTTAGAAAGGTAAAGCATCTGTGTAGTAGTAGTCAACAATGTTCTCATTAAGAGTAACTAATGTTCTTACAATTGTTTGAAACACTTTATTTGCCGTAGCAGCAAGGTCAAAGACTTGCAGAAGTAAATTAATAGTAGCGGTGTTTGTCCTAGTTGAAAACACCTGCAGCTACTCCTGAGACTTGATGGTCAATGTCACTAACCTAATCTGGGAAGCAATGATATGAAAGGTAATGATCTTGGCAGAGAAATAATCTTGTTGTTTTTAAAGATGAAGACTTAAAAAAAAAATCAACAAAAAATACCTCCCTACAATAATATTTTAGCATAATAACATTTAAATAATTATTAAGTCACTGTAGAATAAGCATCATGGGATCAGTACCTCCAGTGGTGCATTATGACCTACATTTATTCCTTTATATTTCCTTTGTTTATTGGAGTTGCATGTGTTCAACTGCGCTAAATACCCAAGCATTTCACAGCTCCATGTTTACACTGCATGCAATGCTCAGTGACCTTTCCACGCAGGTCTGTTCACAGGTCTATTGAATCTGACCACAGCATAGGCGCTCTCCCCTGAACAGCACCCAAATGCTTTTGCAACAATTCATGTAATAGTTGATCGTCGTGATTTGCGTCTGTATGCTACAAAGCTAATATCTTGTTAGTCAATCATGAAATGTTTCTCAATGAGAAAATTCTTGCTGCCTCAGGCTATGATTCAGACAATTTAAAATCAGAACCAGTACTAGGTTTTTATGATATTATATTTTTACTCTTTTTCTGAAAGTTCTTAACACCAATAAAAATAAATGAGATATCCATATTTTTAACTATTTTCATATTTTTGCATACTTCCTGTGAAAAACAATACCAAAAAAATTTCATCTTGTTAATATTGTGAACAGATGCTAACAATGGTGAATCCTTCTACCTCTAGCAGAGTAGACATTACTGGACAGAAGATCCATCTGCTACGTGAGAAGCTAGGGGCAGGACACCTGATGTGTATCTTCCCTGTGTAACTTCGTTTAGCAGGGATTCTCTGATTTGCACAGGATTTTGCACCAAAATGCAGCAGCTGCCTCTTTTCAATTTAAGTGTTTTTGTTATGGCCCTATTCTTCTCTCAGTAATTGCTTAGTGGCTAGTACGCTCAAATAGGGTGGAAGAGAGCAGGACCCAATTTTCCTTTACCTCAGTGGATTAAAACTTACTTTGCTGGGAAACTTAATCACTTGGCTATAAGTTAAGGGGAAAGGAGATGCTCTGTACTCTTCTTGGTGTGGTTCTGCCACTGCGTAGCCAAGAGAAAAAAGATTCCTTGAGAGGCAATGTTTCAGCAAGACTCTGTTGCTACGGGTTAAAGCTTACCACTTAGTTTGCCCGGTCAATTAGTCAGATTGCCAGTTCCCATACCAAGAATAAAGTCACTTTTTTAAAATCACCTTTACTTCCCCACTGTGACTTTTACAGGCTTCCAGAATGCGCAAAAGCTGGCTGCACTCTGCTGCTCCGCTGCATCACCCAGTAGCATATGGATCCCGACGCTGGAGTAAGGACACACTCATGGTGTCACCATGCAGCACCCATGCCTGATAACCTGGTGTATCAAACCTCCTGGAATGGGACAGGACTGTTTTAGCCAAAATGCAATTCGTGAATCTAAATCGGGATTTTAATTTATGGAGCTATAAATATTGGGTGAATATCTAGATCCTCACTCAACACAAGGATACAGTATTCTAAACGTCCTCACTGAGGTGTCTTTTCACAAGTGTAAAGACAAAAATAGAAACCAAACATAGGGCCCTCAAGACCCTCAATTAAACATACAATGTTTCCATCTGTTACCCATTCAGTTAATTCAACCCTTAACAACTACAACTCAGTGCCAAATCTATGAAGCAGTGCTGCCATCTTACAAATACATGTGTATGTCCTGAGAACAGGATATACAGGTGCATATACTGTGCACCAAGATACCTTATATTTAGTAAATAACTTGTGTTTAACATTAAACCTCCTTGTGCTTCTGATGCAGTTGCCTAGTTGCAAATGCAATGTCAGGTATTTTTATCTTGTGCGAGACTATGCTTCCATGAGCAATTACAATCTAATTAAAGTCATTAATGTTTATGCCCTAGGGAAACATTCAGTTATTTGTAGGCATCTGAGTTTTTCCTGTCTTCCGATTCTTGTTGTAATTTATGCTTTATTGAGCACTTCTAAACATCCACAACTTATTCCACTGCCACCCCAAAGCAGTGCCACTCTGTAGCCTATGGCACTGTTTTCAGTGCTTCGATTTAGAGTTAAATTGAATAAAAACGAGTAATATATCTATTAAAGTTACAGAACTGGAGCTACAGCTTTTGAAGCCAGGTTTTGTAGTTTTCCTTATACCAAAGATGTTCAACCTTTTCATACTATAAATCATACCTTAATCAGAGTTCAGAACTCTCTATGCCTTTCAAATGCAAGCAGATATCTAGGAGTGTCTGAAAGAATACACTGGTGATTTCAAAACCTAGAGCAACTATAGGAGACGTTATAATGCTCTATAAAAATTATTTTTGAGCTAGGAAGAACATAGAGCAAAGTATCAGTAAAGATTTAAGATAGTGTTGGAATAGTTCCTGTTATTTACCAATTATATAGCCAATCTTTTCATCACTAAATAAATAATGTTTCATAAAGCACTAAGGTTTTCTTCTCAAAGTTCTGGTAGGACTTGATCCATAGACATTAAAGCCAGTATAAAGGATCCAACTGAGTTAGGTAAACTCTGGAGCAAACTTCTATGTCTCTCAGAGCAAATACGCTCAGGCCATGAAGCAAAAGAACAAAGGGTGCCGTCACTGCCAAAGGGTCTCTAATAGCTTCCCAGGTTCCCAGGTTAGAACCTTTCCTACTTGGAACTGAGAATGTTTGGGTGCGAGGTGAAACAGCCAGTGGAAGAGCACCTGATTTCATTTCAAGCACTCTAACTCAATTACTGCAGAGGGTGTGGGAAGCGATCTGTGTGTATCATTGCTGTCAGCCCGAGGGAAGATCATTGCTGATGGCCTGTGACAAGCGAAACATTTTCCCGGCTATGTCTATACTAGTCTATCACCAAAAATGTTCCCCAACACTGCAGAGAACAAGGTATTTCGACTACAGCAATGAAAGAAGTATTTTCTCATTCAATGTAATTCCAGATTTCAAACATTTTTCACCCCACGTTGGTGTGAAACCAAAACTTCTTGAAGGTTTTCACAAAGAGAAAGCATGCTTTCCCTGGCACTCCCAGATCAGGCTCAACATGTTGTACAACCTGGACTAACCAAGAGATGCAAGGCTAAGACTTTTTCTAAAATATCAAGAGCACCAGGCTGTCTTGGGGTGGATTTTATTCTCTACCGTTGGAGCTGTTACATATATACGCTACCTATAAACACTCAAACATCTTACTGCAGCCAGGACTTGATCCCAGTAGAGTATATGAACTTGATTGTTGTGATTTGGGACTACATCTACTTGTCCGTCTTTATCTTTCTTCAGCATGGGGCCAAGATAGCTGTCCCAAACTAAGCTGAATCTACTTCACTTTGACAACTAGTCATTTTATGACAAAAGTAATTTCAGTAAAATGTTCCCAACCAGTGGCAGTAATGCTTCTTTTGGAACAGGTTCTAAATAGCAATCAGCATGGCCAGCCTGACCTTGTCTGAAATCTGCTTGGAACAGATTTAATTAACATGACTAGAAAGCTAGAATACAGTCTGACATGGACTGTATTCTCCACAGACTGGGTTTTTTTTAGCTAAAGTGTTCTTTAGTAGGGGTCTGATGCCCATATACTACAGTCCCATGATCAGGGCAGCACTTATTGTGTCATTAACATGAAATGAGTGGGACTTAAGCACACATTGATACACACAGGTTGTCCTAAGTATGGATTAAGAAATCATTGTTCCTTGGGAATTATTCTTAATATGTGTAGAATTAAGAAATGCAAGCAGAGGTTCTGTGAGGCTTTAGTCCAAATAGCATAAATTAATTTTACTTGCAATGTTTTTAAAGCTGACTTAAGAATACATACAGAAATGGCCTTTTTTCTATATGCTTTTCTATTCACCGCCCTAGAAAAAAAAGTAACAGCTAAAATAATTTCTTCTGTATTTTCCAACAAGGAACACATCAAGTAATTCTGAACAGCTGAGTTGCTTGTACCAGCAAAGTGATCGTCAACATTTAAGCATGCAAAACCCATATATTTTAGGTTCCATCAGCATACCTTGTTTAGTGTGCATGTCAGGACATCGTAAGTTTAAATATTAAGCTGAGAAGGTTTAATTATCTGCTACTTCCACCACACATCTCCATTCCACACTTTACTGTCCAAGCTATTAACTGAAAATTTGGAATACAACTACAGATGAAAATGGATTTATTTGATTAATGTGTGTATACAAGTGTAGGTTCTCTTGTGAACTCTTCAAGTGTTGAGTTTAATTGAGCTACAGCTGGTGCTGACTGTGTTTTCAGAGAGTAGGGATTTACTGACTGATTGACTGTCTCTCCCTTTTAACCTGGATGAAGATATGTTCAGTAAGAAGTGATATTTTCTGACGATACAAAACCACAGGGAGAATAGTAAAAAAGAGAAGAGCAATAAATTGAATAGAAATAAGAGCACATAAAATCAAGTAGCTTATACAGAAGGAGGGAAACAAGGCATACCAGTTAGAAAATGCATTAAATCAGGGATTTTATTTGTAAATCTCCAATTCAACTTGGGGGAAGAAAAAAACAAAAAAACAAATAGAGTTCCTATTCTAATGACAATGCAAATCTCCTTTGGAGAGGCAGAACAAATTAAATTAATGAACTTTTAAAACCCCTCAGCTGAGAACTTCTCTCCCTTGTTGCCAGAGTTAGATACAGCTGTTCAAATGGTATCACAGAGGGAAAGCTAAAGAAAAGCAGAAAATCGTAAAAAGAAAGAAACCAAAAATTTGTCTCCCCTGTTCACGCAGGACAAATATTCTGTGTGACCTGAGGCAAGTGCTGCTTATCCTAAGAAAAAGGGGTGAAACCAAATGCAAATTGTCAGGGTGTCAACAAAAGTATAAAAAAGCAGTAACGCCATCCAGTTAAAAACAAAAAAGAATCAAAAAAACTCCCCAGCCTTTACGGTCTGCAAAAACAATCCAAAACTTAACCTTTTCCATCATTTTGGCCAAACAACAGCAGTTCTGGACAATCATCCAGAAAGCGGCCACCACAAGGGCTCTTTCCAGCTATTCTGTGTATGCAGAACCAATGCTCCATTTCTATCCTGCCCCTACTCCATCTTCCAGAATTAACAGAGCCCACCCTGCCCTTCTATAGGTGGGAAAGTCACTTCTGTATTTCAGGTATTTTCTTCTGTTTCACCTTTGTTCTTTTTCACCAGTAATTTCATTCCTGTCTTTCCCTAGACTGCGATCTGTTCTTTACATGCAGGTTTAACATACTCTTCTTTTTCCTTTTCTTTTTTTTTCTCTTGCAGGGAAATAATACTGTAGTTTCTAATTCTACAAAACATAAAAGTCTTGTTGCTGCCCACAGTTATAAATAAAGGTGTTCTAGAAATATGGTTTGTTTTCACAATGTATGTTTTCATCCACTTGGAAAGAATGGGTTCTACACAGAAATAATTGAGGAAATGTAATTATTTAGAAAATCTTAGTAGTTCTGAATAATGTCCCTAATATTATTTTGTATGTAAAATCTATGAAGCTGTAACACCAGAATTTCCTGTTCTTTCTCACTTTTTCATACTAGGGTAAGAACAGTTACAGGAAGACTCTGTGCCAGATTTGCCAGTGTCTCAAGGGCTTGAAAATCTCAACCATCATCTGATTCACTGGGTCATGGAAGGAGATGCACTTCTAAATGGACATGAGAGAGCTGTGAGTGAAGACTTACAACGTCTGGGACTGTGATGTTATCCTGTCCCTGGGCATTTTGTCTTCTAACTTCATTTTTAAAGCACAGACCCCTCTACTTGGCTAATCTTAAGCTCCACTCCCCCAGTGCTGTGGCTTCTCTTCTACTCTATAACCCTTGTTGCCAGATTTTTCTGTCAACAGCTGGCTGATTGGGACAACCAGCTTCTTCTGGCACACAGGGTCACCAACCAGGAAAGAGCCACGTGCTCAATATACTATGAAATAAAATACGCAGCTGGAGCTTAAATGACAGTCTATTCCCAGTAAATGACATCTGACAATTCTAAAGAATATATTGAAAGTGTAAGACTTTATTCATATGCTGGTCAGAACAGCTCCTCAAAAGTATACTTCCTTATCCATCTGTCTTAATTCAATGCAAACAAACACTAAATAATGAGAAGGAAAAAAAAATGCCAGAGAATACACACACTCCCAGTAATAACCTCTGATCACTGAGTATCGTGATGGCAGAGAGCGCCCTATATTCCCTGAGTTCTTTGTTGCAGTGTGCACAGTAAATGCAACACAGAATAAGAATCACTATGTGCTTCTACTGTTGACACTTCTTTAAATAGTGTCCCATGCATACGGATAGAAAAGAAACAAACTGTGAAGAAAAGTTGCTAAGAGTTCTCTATACTCACCAGAGTATAGAGAAAGTGTTTACAGTTTGGTATCCTCTCCTTTTTTTCCCTCTAAGAATGCTCTATTGTCTACATCAGAAATAAATCAGGTGCCCTTCTGGATTTTATGAAGAATATTTAAAAGACAGATACAAAAATGGCATAAATTTAAAATATTAACAGTGAAATAAAAAAATACTGTGTGGAAACTGTTAATAAGCTTAGCATTAACAATCTTAATTCCTTTAAATTGTACCAAGAGCGACAGCTATCGCTTTATCCTCGCAGGTTTGTATGTACGTTACCAAATATACCTACACTGTATTCCCATTTTATTCCAGCAAAAGGAGATAGCCTTTGCTTCAGCCAGCAAGTCCTTTACTTCTCCTGTGCTAGAGTAATTAAAAGCAAAGCTGTAAAACTTCTAATTCCTCCAAGGATTTATTGAAATCCCACAATTTTTTTATTATCTTTCTCCAACGTACTATTTATAAATCCTGCCTTTGAGACCTTTTATGCAAGCTATTTGTAAAGCACATTTAATTTGCAGAGTAATCTGGCTCCACCAAGTGACGATTGCTGTGATTGCTAGTCAACACGGGGACCAACACAAATGGGTACTAAATATTAAACTAATTTGGTAACATTGGGATTTTGTTGGAGAACTTTGAACTTCAGTAATTCATACATTTTAAACAGATTATTTTGTTGTAGTGTAGATGGTAAGCAAAAACACTGAAGCACTGTAAAGAATTTATTTGCCCCACTTCTCCTGGATGATGCTGAAGTTTTGTCTTACAAAAGTACCCAAACTATTTGTAACTCCAACAGTAATACCTATGAGAATAATTGTAGCAAGGTAGAAGGGAGGCAGGAGAGTAAAATATATCCCTCAAATTCATTCCGCAGCTTCCAGATGCTGTGCAGGTAGATAACTAAAGAAACCCTATTGGAATATGAGGAACGTGTGTGAATGAAGTTACTATGCAGTCTTTAACATAAGGTCTGAAAGATCATGCTTCAGAAGGCTCAGAACAAAGTGGAGAAGCTTGCTGAAAATGACAGGCATAAGGAAGGCTATTCTAATATGTTTTCTGCATACGGTTTTTGAATGGCAGGATATTCTGAAAGGAAAGGTTTTTAAAGCACTCCAGAGTGAGGAGGCTGAAGGCCAGGGCCAAACCTTGCACAGCCAGTGAAACTGAGATTGTTTTGGATGCTGCCTGCATCAGCTTTGTGAACCCCCTCAAAATCCCAGGCTTACCTTTTTCAAGCTCACAGGGGCATGAAAAATTAGATCTGCTGAAACTTGAAACTACCATGAGGCAGTTGATACATTTTTAAATGTCACTGTTAGTAAGCTATAAATTTTACCATAAACAGTACGATTTCCTTTATCATCATTATTACTTGCGGTTTTGTTATTTTTGGTGAGGAAGACTATTTAGCTCAGAGTTCTACTTCAATTAATTATTAGCAGAGATACCACTGAAGTGGGTCAGCCGCTACTGGAAACTATCATAAACTCATGCACTCAAATATGCACGTGTGCGCACACACATGGGGCACACAGACTATTAGAAATTCAGTCAGTCTTCAGCATTATAGTTCCCTCTGCCACTGTGCTTAGCTATAGAGGCGTATACGGGCTATAGAATAACACAGACAGTATTTGTTTCACTTGCATGTTCCCAGTTACATGTTCTGTTCATTTGAAAAGACTGGATGAAGAGGAAGCCCCTCAAGGCATTAGGAGTTAACTCAGCATGCTCAAGGGAGAGAATGGGTGAGAGCAAGCCCAAGCACAAATACAGGCTGGGTGGAGAATGGATCGAGATCAGCCCTGAGGAGAAGGACCTGGGGGTGTTGGTTGATGAGAAGCTCAACATGAGCTGGCAATGTGCGATCACAGCCCAGAAAGCCAACCACATCCTGGGCTGCATCAGAAGAAGTGTGGCCAGCAGGTAACGGGAGGTAATTCTGCCCCTCTGCTCTCGTGAGACCCCACCTGAAGTACTGCGTACTGCGTACACCTGGAGCCCCCAACATAGGAAAGACATGGACCTGTTGGAGTGGGTCCAGAGGAGGGCCATGAAGATGATCAGAGGGATGGAGTGCCTCTCTGATGAGGACAGGCTGAGAAAGTCGGGGTTGTTAGCCTGAAGAAGAGAAGGCTCCAGGGAGACCTTATAGCGGCCTTCCAGTACCTAAAGGGGGCCTACAGGAAAGATGGAGAGGGACTTTTTACAAGGGCAGGTAGTGATAGGACAAGGGGTAACAGGTTTAAACTGGAAGAGGGTAGATTTAGATTAGATATTGGGAAGAAATTTTTCACTCTAAGGGTGGTAAGGCAATGGAACAGGTTGCCCAAGGAAGTTGTGGAAGCTCCATCCCTGGATGTGTTTATGGCCAGGCTGGATGGAGCTTTGAGCAACCTGGTCTAGTAGGTGTCCCTGACTATGGCAGGGGGGTTAGAACTAGATGATCATCAAGGTCCCTTCCAAGCTAAACCATTCTATGAGTCTATGAAAGTCAGAGGGAAAACAAGATGGAATAGACAGGAGATTCTCAAAAAAGAACAGCCTGGTTCCAGAAAGACTGGAAAGAACTTCCCAAACAGGACTACAGAGAAACTGCAGGCACTCAGCAGCTGAAATCCAGGATCTGTCTGCAAAGTGATGGTGGGCAAGAAGAGAACAGTGCATAAATCTTATTTCTGTTCTGTCGCCTCAAGTTGCCTTAAGTTTTCTTTATATAAAAAAGTAGAAATGCAGCTTTTTATTTAAATTAAGTGTGGCTTCTTTTTAGTTTAATTTTTTTTTTGTCTTTTGGGGAAGCTCATTATAAGATGAAAGTCTGAGGCATTTCCACATCAAAGCTGTACTCCACTCTGCATCTTGTCACAGGAGAGAACAGACAACCTTGCAGACCAATAGAAGCTGCCAGTGTCCTAGATCCTGGTGTTATTCTGAGAAAGGGTAGGGGGTTGTGAATAAAATAACAGGGAAAACCACCTTTGGATCTGAACTGATTCCTTTTAAAGAACATATTGAGATGCTTCTTGAAGCCAGATTTTTGCTTAGATTGTTTGTCATCTTGTGTTAATCTGTCACTGCACATAAAGTAAAAACAAACAAACAAACAAAAAGAATGACTCTTACTGTCCTTGCTGAAGATTGGGAGAAAAAAAAAATCACCCTGTTTTTTTCTCAGATTCAGACCAGGATTCTGTCCTTAGCATTCTGGGACTTTATTCCTTTGGAGTTACAGACTCTGTATGATTTACGGAGTTAAGCATCAATTAGTGGGAATAGAATCCTTGGAATCTTGAACAATTAGTGTTAGTGTTACTGTCTCTAACAAACACTAGCAACACCAAATTCCACTGGCCCATAAGAATAGAGTTAAAATCGTATTTACCCCAAACTGTAAACTGACTGTCCAGCAAACAGCAGCTTAACCAGGGAGGAGAAAGGAAGGGAACAGGTAGGTAGAATACCATACAAATAAAAAGCAATAGTAGATCCTGGTAAAATCTGTGCTTAAGGCTGCACTGAAGGAAAGAAATACTCAGCAGAAATGTTTGGGGAATAAGCTGATAATTTTGCATTCAAGTTGTACTTTGGTGCAAGATTTCGGGACAAAAAAAAGCCAAAGTGAGTTTTCATGAGGCAACAAAGAAGCCACAATAAACCAGTACCTAGGCAGACACATCAAAACATCATCTTTAGCAAAAGGATTATGGCAAATGCAGACTTACTCACTACTTCCTCACTAATAAGTACTTTCTGGTGGACTACAGAAGAACATGGACTAAGACCTGAGCCTCTTTACCATCAAATGATGCATAGTTTGATAAACTAAATAAAAATAACATTAAAATAGGTTGGCAGCTGGGTAAGATTCAGCCTACAGGCAATCAGATAAAATATGACGTGCACATTGAACTTCTATCTTATGCATAGCAGTACCTTTCTCCTATTTCTATAACTTCTATGTTTCTACATCTATTTTGCCAAAAAAAAAAAAATAAAAAAGGCCAAGGTTACCTATCATTTCTCAGCTGGCCTAAGTTGACCAAGAGAGCATGTGTGGCTCCGTACTCCCTGTTCTGACTGCAGCAGCAGCCAATATACCTGATGGATAAGAGACAGTATCCATAGAAATGAAACTCGGAAAGCCAGAAGTAAGTAGTTTTATCTAAACATACACAACAGGAACTTAGGCCAACCCTCCTGTGACAGTCTGCATCTACTCCTTCCAAAATAAAAATGGTAGGAGAGATGTGTAGGAAGGTGACTGAATGTTGAGTGGGCTTAGTGTCTGCGCTTTCATTTTCTCTACATCATAGGTACAGAAAACTGTCATTTGAGCAACTCTGTTTAGATTTGTGCTTATTTCTCAGCAAACAATTACTTCATTCTAATTTCTCTCACGAAATGTCTACAAAATTGCTTTGTACTAAAGCATTTTGGAAGTTTTCTATTAGGTCTTCTCCCAACCTGTTTATATCAGAAATTGTTGGCTTAACTACAGTGAAAACCTTTCTGGGAACATATTGATTACATCAAAATTTGTACAATAGCTTAATTACTTTTTCCACTAATATTCAAGCATTTCACAATGATTTTATCATGACAAATGCTATGCTCTATTTCTATTGATTTAAATATTGTTAAGATTGAAGGAAATTTGGCCACAATATCTCATTTTTCAAACGTTCTTAAATTTTAAAATACTTGAATCACACAAAATAAACTAAAAGAACCATGGAACATCCATTTAAAACACAATCTTTTTCAGCATACTGCTTCTGTGCTTCCTCTTTCTTAATACAATCTTTAGTTCTTACCATACCTATTGTATCTACATAGAAATATAAAATACCAATATTGGTATCTTTTTATTCTGATTTCACCAATAAAATTGAGGGAAAGTATTCTGAAAGGAGAGAAAACCAGACGAAATTTTGGGAACGAAAAGCTGTAACACTGGACACTATTATACAGTTGCAAAGTGAGATAATAGAATGATAAAAGGTAGTGAGATACAGAGAAGTAGAAGTAGAGAAAAGTGCAAAGATAACAGCACTCAGAGAATTCTGCTATTGTTCTGCTTTTCTGTCAGTCAAAAATCTTGCTTGTCATGTTTGAAGTTCACATCAGCTGCAGTTCAGTTGCCTTTCCATATCTCTCTACCACTACCATGCCACTTACAGCTTTCTCTAGTGACAGATTTGCTTCAACTGTTCAAATAAACATCAGAATGTTAGTGGCAGGATAAGCTACAGAAACAAAACACCCCCAACTCTTATAAGCCATTTTAATGTCAAACCTTAGAATGTCATTTTGGGCATATGACTATTACTTTTGTTGATCCTCATGAGTGCTAGTCTTTCAAGTCCCTCACTTCTTACAAAGAACTGCAACCTTAGTGTGAGCTGGCACAAATTATCAAGAGGTACCGAATGATGGTTGGGGTGTATTGCTTTGTTATAGCACTAACCACTCATTTTTTTTCCTCTGTTTTCTGTCTGGTACTACCCACAGCATTTCCCACAAACTGTTTGAGTAATAAAATGACCCTGCTTATTTTAATATGGGCAGAGTACCTAGAGCATAACTGAATGGACTACTGCTGGGTAAGGATATTTGCTTCCTTGTATATCCTTGGTTACAAATTACACCCTATCGTCTCTCCGTTGCTCTCTGTGGTAGACTGGCGTAATTAAAAAGTGCTTGCACAGGACCTGTTGTGTGAGAACAAAGTGTCAATGTATATCTATGTCTTCTACCTACAAGCAATGATGAGCTCTTTGAAAGTCATTCACCCATGACCCAAACCTCTGAGAGATGACTGCAGCAATACAACCTCAGCAGGAAGGAAAATTGCTTTTCCACACTTCATAAAAATCCCCCTGAACCAAATATTCTGATCTAGAAGCAGAGATGGTGTCTAGATGTGTCTTCCCTGCGCAATGCCATTGTGCTGTAGCCAATGTGCATACAGAATGCTGCTATTAATTTCTTCTGTCTTCTGTCCTTCATTGTGTTTTACAAGTGGCTTTAGGAGCCAGTAAGGATTGTACAGTACCTACTGCTATAAGGCCTCAAATAAATACTTGTATTTAACATGTATATATAGAGTAGTCACGCTTAAAGAGAAAGGTAAAAGGAAAGAGATAGTTCTAATCCTAGGTTTGCCCATATAAACCAAGACCCTCTCCACCAACATCACAGTACCTATTGAGGGGAGGTATACATGAGCAAGAAGCTGATGGCACTCTGCTCCATCAGGATCCAGGGTTTCCACACATATGGTTAATATTGACCTCTCAGATTATAACCGGTGGTTTAGGATTAATAAAAGCTACACTAAGATATGCCCTTGTATCCAAGAATGAGCTTCTTTCCGTTGTATCAGATAGTATCATCATCATCCTCATCAAGATCCACTATGCAGATAAGAGAGCGCATTTTTGCCTTTGTCTCTTTATGCCACTATTCTACTATTGTGACTCTGAGCTATTTATCAATCAGGAAAAAATAATTAGTGGAAAGCCACATATTTATACAAACACTACAGGGCAAAAACCAGTTTTGTCAGTAAATACTCTATTCAACAGTTAAAAAATTTAAATCTTCTTTAAAAAAAAAAAAGTTTACTTACTTAAAACTACCTGGAAACACAGAACCAGTGATAAGTCTCACTTCAGTAATGTGAGACAGAGGCTGGTATGAGATTTCAGGGTAGAAAATCTGAGGGGGAGGAGGTTGCTTCTGACTGCATGCTCTATAACTGCTGCATATTGGAGAAAATCAGTATTCTAGTCAGCTGACAGATGGTATAATGAAATTAAGATACATACTCAATGGAAACATTGCTAAAATGTTAAATGTTGATATACACTTTATTGATTCACTCCTTTGCTCATTATATCCATGTAGTTTCAAGATTTCAGATCAGTACTTACATTGTTGTAAAAGTGCCATGGGATCGAGACACCCTTCTGGGATTTGGGATTTTCCTTAGCACTGAAAGATTTTGTGGCAACTCGGACAAGTATATATCACATTACTTATAATTAATTATGTCTGCAGTGGAAGAGACAGCTGTATCTGAGCCATCTAAAAATCATTGCATAAATTTTCCTCTCTGGAATCTCTCTCATGAACAGATCAAGATACTTATTAAATTTTCACCTCCTTACTTACATTAAACTGATAAATAATTGAAAACATTTTAGAGTATACATGTACATCAAAAAGGCACTGATACAATTAATGTAGGTATGCTGATTTATAGCTTATTAATTTTAGCCTAATGAAACACATGTTGTCTCACACTTCAATTAACTCATGCTTGTTTTCCTCATACGTATGTGGTTTTAGTCGTAAGTAGAACAAAGTATTTTTGAGAAAGAAAAACATAAAGAGATGCAATTATAAAGTGGTTATGGATAACTTAGAATAGAGAGTACACTACTAATAACATATTCCAAAATAGAAGTGGTGTGAAGCTTAGCGGCTTACGGGCCTAATTTGATAAATCATTCTGAAACGTGAAAGAAATAGCACATATAGACATACATAAAAAGTAATGACACCTAGATGACACTCACAATTCTTTTTAACCTTGCTGAAGGACAAATATAAATTGATTGGTTGTCAAAATCTTTTCAGCTCATTATTTCTACAGGATTTTCAGCCGAACTTGGTCAAGTTAGTACACGACCTTTTTGCCAGATAAGTCTGTGCCAGCTTCTTCAAAAAATGTTTGCTTCTGTTTCAGGGAAGCAGTAGGTGCATCAGCATCTTATGGTCTCCACAGCTCTCACCTACCAAATATTCTTAGACTCCTGATATGACACTTCCAAACTGATGATAGCTACACACATCCTACTCAAAACTGATTAGAACTGAACAGTTTGAAGGCAGCTCACAAATGAACCATCTGATGGTCAAGGAGAAAAGCACTGCAAGGCAGCATGACTGTGCAAGTCACAAGAAATGAGAACAAAGTTGACTCAGCAAGCCATAAGAGCGTAAATGATCTTCCCCAAATCCAAAGGTAATGGAAAGCACAACAGGCCTGTGTGCCACTAACTAGTCTCACTCTCCAGCTAAAGGAAGGAAATACTGGCAGTGCATAAGAGCCACTTCTAAGGATGTCCTCAAACAGAGAACACTTTGCAGTATTAATTAATTTGGTATTACACATAACATTATATTTTATATACGTCTTCTTTGTCCTCACAGTATGCACTGCATTGCGAGCATTGTAGTTTCCACCCCTGTATCTTGTTTTGATAGTGGTAGTGACATATGAGTCATATCTACTACCCTAACCTAATTGAGCTACTCTGACAGTTAAAACCGGATGGTATAAACATCATCACTGCCATTCCCTGATGTAGGGCTGGACACGAGGCAGCTGAAAAGATGGGTGAGGTATTTAAGTTGGGTATCTGGAGGTTATACAGCTGACTTCATCGACAAAAGTTTGTCATTGGTCACCATAACATGGCTGCTCTTCTGTCCCCTACTGGTGATCACCAAAAATGATTGAAAAAGTACATACAATGAGTCTAATCACCTGTCCTTATAGACCCATACAAACTTATCTTGTTATTGAAATCAATGGGAGTTTTAAAAATATTTTCCAGCAAGGACTGGATTATCAAGACCTCTCATGAGTGTCCACTAAAAAGTTAAAATTTCATTTATTTGAAGACTTTGATATTAGTAGCAATAAAGGTAACTAACTAACATTCCATAGGATATTTCATATCTGATTTCTTGCTTAATTGGGAAAAACAACTTTCTAACTTTGAGCCCTTTACATAGACCACTAACAGAATGCATTGGACATCAGCGTGTAACACCACACTGTAATTACATGAAGCAACTCTTTCCTTGTAATATATCAGTAAATCTAAGATGAGAGCAAATCTTTTAATACTCCACCAACTCCAGTCACAGTAGCAGCTGTTTTGCCACATGAGTACACCCGCTAGAAATAAACTAATAATCTAGAGAACCTCTGGCATCAATCACAGCATCAATTTTCATAGAGGAAAATGTGAAGTTGCTTATAGCAAAGAGTCAGTTGAGCTAGAAAAATTCACTACTAGGAATCCCATAAATAAATAAAATAATACAGAGGGTGTAACCTGCAAATGCCCCAATAGAAATACAACTGTCGAGATGAGAATAATGCAGAAATGAGCGCACTTTGGTAACAGTGAAAATGAGATTATCAGGATATAGAAATTCAACATTAAAAACCAAAAGATAATCTGCAGAAGGATCCCAAAGTGTTTCTGAAAGAGGTGTAACAAAACTGGTGGGTAACATTAAATGAAAAAGAAAAAAGGTGAAGAGAGTTTTTTTAATCTTGATATAGATATACTCAGGAAAAAAGGTAATTAAGAGCAGCACTTAGATAGCAATGAGGAAAGCATTCTTTTTCGATCAAAGCATGGTTCATTTAATCACGATCGCTGCATTCGTGTCAAGCAAATAAATGACTAATAGCTAAAAGACCTTACCAGCATTGCTGGAAACAACCCATTGCTATTTGGCCAAATGCAAAACACCTGCTAGCTCCAAGGGAGACAAAGTTTGTAGGGAAAGTTATTACATTTTGTTAGAATAGCTGGTGCTTAGCTGAAAAAAAACCCAAACCCTAACCAAACCAACAATCCCCCAAGCTCCCAGAAGTTGAGTTCAACGAGATAATTTCATCTAATGTTTAGAGAGAGCTGTTTGCAAGGATTCAGATGAGGCTGTTAGCGGCTGTTGAGTGGACGAGGGTGCCCAATTATTGCCTGTAAAACAGTGAGAGGTCTGTGGGATGTGGATACGAGGTTAATTGTACAATATCAGAAAAATAGTATTTCTACTGGGTATGTGATTTTTAATATCCAGTACTTCTTTGGTTTTCTTCTTTTTTTTTTTTTTTCCTCAGGCCTATGGCATCTTTTGTTTGGTTTTGGGAGGGTTTTTTGGGGGCTGGAAGGGTGGGTTAGTAGGTGTTTGGTGGACTCAGTGAGCAGACTGAAAGAAGCAAAAAGATGGTGGTGTTCTCATTTTGTGTAGCACTACTAACTGAGTAGGAGGGTCTAGCATGTTAATTTGCTCCTAATTTTTCATGCCGAATCCTAAAGAAATTGTGATTCTTTCCGACATGATCTCATGTCTCAAAAGGGATCTTTACACTGTGCAAGGAAATGTGTTTGCCCAGCAACTTATTTGCTGACAGGAAATGCAACCCAAACTTTATCAGTATCTATGGATGAAGTTATGAGAGCAAGTTAAATGATATTTACATATTCTGAGCTGGAGAAACAAAATATACACAATCTTTCAACAAGTGGGAAAGCATAAATGCATACATATCATGACCTACAACTTCTGTCATGATCTATGAGAATTTTTCAAGTTTGGAAACAGCTTGCCACACCACATCCGAGCTGTAATGAATAAAATCATGTAGGCAGGAGTAGCTGTTAGAAAAGAAAAAAATGTAGCAGCAACGAAATGCTAATTTCTCAGATACAAGAATACCATTGATTCTACTGTTACTAAGATATCGCTTGGCTGGTTTTTTCTTCTCCCATCATAAAGCGGCATTTAATCAAAGTTCAGCACTCCATGTTCAATATGCATAGTTATTAGCATATACTAATCAGTTACAGTTGTTATAAAAATGAAATAATCAAAGAAAATGCCCATGGGGTGGCAGGGAGGTGAACAGTGGCCTCAAGCCTGGCGTTCCCCGGGGAGGCTTCCCTCACAGCCAGCCCGCCCGCCTCACCTCAGCCCTGCTTGTCCTACACTTCACGGCCTGGCCACACGTTATCCTCACAGAGCGGCTGTTGCCACCATATCGATGGGTTTTGGAAGAGTTTCTTTCCTAAAATAAGTGCTCGAAAATAGGTCTACCGCTGCAGCTTTTACAGCATTTTCATTTCGAGCTGCAACAGGAGGACTTGGGAACGCTCCACAAGAAGCGTTGTCCAGGAAGAGCGGGAAAGGCTCAGCTTACTGCCTGCTGCGACAGGCAACTGCTGGAAGTACGGTATCCAAAACTAAAGGCTTTTCTCTCCTCGCTTTGCTGTTTAATAACATCTGTTCTGCCTCTGTATCTTTCCACTGCGGCAGCTGACGCAGTGCCGGTGAACACAGTCCCCGGGGGCTCGGGTCTGGCCGGGGGAGCCGCGGCGCGGCCCAGCGGGCGCCTCAGCCCTACGCCCGACTCCCGCCAGAGCGCCGGGGCGGACCTGAGGGACCGCTAACGGCGGCAACAACCTCCCAGGCGCGAGCGCGCCTCCGCTGTGCGCCGCCGCCTACAGCTGGGTACTGCCGGGGGGGGCGGGGCCAGGCGCGAGGCCCGGATGAGCGCGGCGGCCGCGCCGTGACGCCACGCGCCGATCCCACCAATGGGAGGGCGCGGCGGTGCGTTTTGAACGTCGGGGAGCGGCGCTAACCGTCCGGCCGCGCGCGGGGACGGCCCGCCACCGACCGCCGCCACTCTGAGGCCGAGCGCGCGGGCAGCCGTTGCTGCCGTTTTCAGGTAAGCCGGGCGCTCTGTGGGGGACGCGGGGCGAGAGCTGACCGCCGCTGCTGGTGGGCCGGGGAGGTATCGCCTCCGCCTGGGGCTCGGGCAGCCGCGGCCGTGCGTGGGAGGTGCCCGGGGGGTGTGTACGCCTCTCTGAGGAGGGACGGCTGGTCGGCCCGGGGGGTGTGTGTGTGTGGGGGGTGATGCAGAGCTGCGAAGGGATGGGTGTCGTGAGGGCTTTCCTTCGGTGTTAGGGGAGCCAGGGGCCCGCTTCCGATCTCTTCGGGGCACCACCATCACCCCCGCTACCCGTCGTAGTGCCCAGATGCGGGCCTTTGGAGGCCTCGGCCTGGTCTTCGCCGCGGGCACCTCGCGTTTTGCAGTTCAGATAATCGGCCGTAGCGACAGTAGCCACGCTGCAAAAATTGTTTTGAAAATGGCCATAGCTGTATGTCTTTTCGGTATTTGCGGGTCTCTTCTATGTGTGTATACGTCACTTATAAATAACATAAGCTTTGCTCTTGTTTCTCTGTGCCTTTTCTTTTGGCGCTGTGGAGCATTGTGCAACACCAGCTTAATGAGCTCTTCACCCTTTATATTTCTAAAGGTAGAAGATGGCTAAATACTTGAAAAGGCCCTTCAAAGACGCTCTGGGTGACATAAAAGAACGAATGAAAGAGAAAAGAAATCAGAAATGGACGAGGTTGGGTAAAATTAGCCAGATCTCCACTGTAAAGTGCAAAATAGCAAGTAAGATGTTTAAATATCTTAATAGCTTTCATAAGTTTTTTATTTAAACTAAGTTGAAATACTCACTGTTATGTTGCAGCCAACAGCTCTATGCAAATGAAGAGCATCCAAGCAAACAACAGAGCTCTAGCTCAGGCGTTGCAAGAAGAAAAGCTCAAACTGAGGGATGCCCAGGTTACCATTCTCCAATTAAGGAAAGAATATCAAGATCTGAAGGTTCAGATGTTTGACTTGCAAAGAAATCTTAGGTTCAAGCAAGCTCAAGGACTTAGTGAGGTATTTTTTAATAATAACTTTATGATTTAGTGAAGCTGAACATCAGAATCTGTACCAATCCACTGATATCTTTATGATGTTAAATGGTTCATAAAAAATGAATTCAGTATATAGAGCAAGTTTTCCATATTTTCACCTGATCTGGTAATTAACTAAATATTTTTTTCTGGCTAGTCTTTCTTCTTTAATTAAAATCTTATTCTGTAATTTATTTTTTTTTTTTTTAAAATCACGGTTTGAAGGTACCTGACACAGGTATCCTCAGGATTTAGTCATCTGATAACACTGGTGAGAAGGTATTATACTAGAGGATAACAGCAACAGTGTTATTTTCCTTCTTTTGTCCATTAGAATCAACTGTCAGCCTTGAATGAGATAATTTCAAAAGTTTCTGAGAATTTACTGAATTCGATTGCCCTCCTTGGCCCAGCTAAGAATTTGTGTTCCACAGGTGTAGTAAGTACCTTTTCCTCTTGGGGAGCAGGATTTCTATTTATTATTCCTCTTTCCAGTATAGATGTACACAGTTTTTGAGATTTGAGCCTTAGTTTGGAGGTACAATTAGTCCCACAGTTCCCAGTATGACATGGGGTCCCACTGGGGGGCAGAGGGGGGGGTGTAGTAGGTTGTTAGTGGGACTGAAGCTCTGCAACAAAGTGGGTAGGGGTACCCTGATTTTCTACGGGTATGCATCTTGCTCCCTGTACCATCCTCACAATTCCTTCCCCTGTCCGCTATCTGTATAATTGGGCTGGTGATAAATGTGCTGACTTGCAGGAGCTGAGTATGGGAGATCCCAAAGCACTTTGTGTTAGCCAGCCAGAGAGAAAGAGTCAAGGGCTTCTTTGGCCTTTCTGTGGGTAACTTGGCTGTCATCTAAAACTTGTATATGGTGTGAGCTTGTTTCATCTATTTAGTCACAGTAAGATTTATTTTATTGACAGAATCAGAGTGTGCTTTCTTCAGTTCTTGAAAATAGTTCCAATGTCGTAGGACAAATGGGTTCAGTGTAAGTATCTTTTATAATTACCTATTTATATTTGAAAATTCTGCTGCATTAAGCTTAATTTTCTGACTGGAAAAAGGGAAGAAATACAATGTAATGAAGTTGTTCATTGTCATAAAATATATTGCTATTCAGTAAATTCTACCTTTGGAATTTTCTCTAGGGAACTTCTACAGTGTGCTGATGGAGATGACCAAGTACTTCCAAGCTGGATGGAGGCTGATAGTGATAGAAATGACCTGGCTCATTCTGTGTCAGAGATCTGTGAGGAATCTGACAATGCCGTTTCCTTAATCAAAATAGTTCCAGACAAAGGTAACTAAATTAAAGTATCAGATGTTGCTCTTTTCTGAATTGGAGGGGAAAAAAAGTGAGAGTGTAACTTTAAAATGTAATTACTACTTTTGAAGTAACTCTCAAGTAATTTTCCACTTATTATGATAAAGGTTAGATATTAATGTTGGCAACTGGTAAAGTTTTTGAATGAAGATGCCTAGCATAATGGGAGAGGAATTTGAAAATGCTTTGTCTTCTGTATACCTGCAATCTAGTTTCATTATCTACCAAACAGTTCAAGAGAGTAAAGTCATCTTTAGTCATACATTATCATTTATGAAATCAACAGTCGTTAACAAAGGAAAATACTCAGAAAAATAAATGACCTGTATATAACTTTCCAAACAGAACAGTTTGGAGAAAAATCCTCATGTAGTATATTTAACTGCTTTCTGTCTGGAAGCTGTATTAAACAGAGGTTATCTTGATTGCCAAATACTGGTTTGTATAAATCTGTAGAGAAAATTCTAAGAATAGTCTTAATTTTTGACAGGTTCAGGATTTGCACACAAAACCTTTCCAGGTTGTTACTATTTAGCTTTAATATGACTTTTTTTTCTCTTCAATCACAAGGGCAAACGTCTGATTTTCATCTGGACAACATAGGCTCAGAGCTGGAAAATGTTTCTTTAAGTGGAGAGGATGGATTTGGTAATGTGTTACCAAAAAGTGTGTCCACCAGGCGTCGCTATTCAAAGACGAGAAATTACGATGAACTTTGCACTGGTGTCTGGGACCATTCAGAAGCACCTGATTCAACAAGAGAGCTTTCTAAACTGGATGAAATTAGACTTGAGGAAAGTCTAGAGAAGCATACTGTAGAAAACATAAATTCAGATATTTCTCAGTTGAATGAAAACAAGTTAGGGTCAGAGCTGGTGTTTGTGCAGATAGATTCTGACACTGCACAGTTCAACTTAAGCAATAATTCTGATCTTAAACAACGTGACTGTAAAGGCAGAGAAGACTCTCAAGTAAGGAAAAAGAAGCATCAAAAGGGAAAACTGGAATCACGTAAAAATACTCCCAGACAAAGACCAAAAAAAAGACAGGGTAAAGAGGCTTCCAAAGAAAAGTTGGATTTCTTGGGTGGCTCTAGTGATGCTTATGACTTTCACTTTGAAGAGCGTGTCCATGTTACACCTTTTCGACAAAATAAGGTGAATGACACAGACATTGATGTGGATGACCAAGAAGATTTGCCTGAAACGAATACGGCCGAGTCAAGTGATATTGAAGATTCAGATGATAGCCTCTATGAGCCTTACAAGAGTAAATCGAAAAAAAGGAAAAGTTCAGTGGACAACAAAGATACATCGCCAGTCCATGCAAGGCGAAGGTCTAAAAGATGTTTGGCGCAGCGTGAGCAGAAGCTCCATAATGAAAAAGAGACTGAAAGCAATAAATCAAGTGACAAGTCTATTAGTAAGTGTAGAAAGTGTTCTGTAATTGGTTTTGTTTCCTTGAGAGAGATAACATTGTTTAAGGTGTTTAGGCTTTTTTATTTTAGTTTTTTTAATAAATACAAACAGAATAATGTTATAAAAATCATTAGATTCATTCTTCTGTCAGCCTTTTTTTTTCCGCCACAGAAATTGGAATAAAGATATGTTTTGTTTAAGAAATTGGTCAGCAATGAATTAATACTGTATTTTAGGTGTGTTTAATGATGTATTGAAGCTGAGGAAAAAGAGGAGAACAAGAGTATAAATTGAGAGAGAAGTGGACTACCAAAACACACTTCGCCTGGCACTGCTTAGTGTTAATTTATTTTTCCAAATTAAAATCCTCTTATGTATTCTTAAGTGGAAAGATGAAGATAATAGTTATAGATGAGAGTTATTTGACATCTAGTATATTCATTGACATTCTCTCTTAAGCTAGCTTGCCTGAGTTGTCTTAAGTGTGCCTAATTCCTTCCCAGGGCAGCCTTCTGAGCCACCTCGTGGTCATCTCTGTGATGTCACCAATACTGCTTCACTGCTCCCCAGCACTGGGAATACAACTGTTGTACCAGAAGGTGAAGGACCACAATCTCCAAAACGCAAGCGACGCTGCACTCTTACTGTGCGCTATAAAGAACCAAGTATTTCAGGGTAGGTGTCTTACTTTCCAGTTTGATACAAAGTTCATGATATTCAATCAAATGGAGGATTTGAGTGGGTTATTTAAATATTGGAAATAAGTTCTTGACAAAACATTCAAAGAGAAGTCTGATGTTAGTAATATGAAATAGTTCATATGAAATTGAACCTATTAGCTGAAAGTTAATGTTTTAAGTGATGTGGGGAACAAAACTCAATTTTGCCTTTTTTTGTTGGTGTTTTTTTAACAGGAAACTCAGGAGAGGAGATCCATTTACAGATACAAATTTTCTGAATTCTCCAATTTTCAAGCAGAAAAAAGATGCTAAACACTGTTCTCATAAGCAAGAATCTCTGTCAAAATATAATGAGAAATTTGTTGGTTGTCGTTGAGATTTGCCGCCATGATAGCAAAACCACGCTCACTCCATGAAGAAAGGAAATCTTTCATCCGGGAAATCATTGTTGCACAGTATCTTATACAAATGTGCAATTATTTCTATGTGTCTAATATTAAGGATATAAAATTAAGGCATTTTGGTTTTAATTCAGTGACTTGTTTTTAATGATAATCGAAGGCACAAGACTACTTTTATAACTAAGGTGATTCCGTTCAAACTCTTTTGAGAGGAGGCATCCCTACATCATGGATCTGAGTGTATCAGAAATACCTGATGAAAAAGATGATGAATGTAATTTTATGACTAAAACCCTGTTTGATCTCATAGCAGTTGGCAAAGGTGAACCTTCAGGCACTTCAAAGGAAATTGTTTTGGGTTTTTTTAATAATGTTTGTACAGATCTTGTTTACGTAATGGTTGTAGTTTCATATTGAAGCTCATAATAAATGTTTTAATGTTTAGAAACAGCTTGGAGTTGGCTGGTGTTCTCTTTTGCACCATGGTCCTTCTCAAACTCTTTAGTACTATAGGAAGTTAAACAGAATGATTTAATTTCAAGTGCTTTTTTCTTTCAGCAAACAAATCTGTAACAGCTGTTTATCAGGGACAGAAAAAGAACGAGGTGACAGCAGAGCAGCCCAATGCAGGTGTGGTGGGTCTGGAAGGAGTTGGAGTCTTGCTCACCTCATCTCAACTGATATTCCTAGAAGCATCCAGGAAAAAAAGGCTAAGACCCTGCTGCCCCCCATCTGCTACCCTCTGAACAAGTACACTTCTACATAATGTAGCACAGGACTAAATCTTGGGGGGGGGAAATAAACCTCTTCATACTCTCTAATTGTCTGTCAGGTATTGGACAGGTGCAGGGTTTGTTTATGGTCTGTAAAACAAGCGTACCATCTGAGTAACCTCATGGTGATCGTAGGTGAGTACAAGCTCAATGTGGACTGTAGTTTGCTCCTATGAATATGGTGTCTTGTGAGTAAAAAAGTATAGAAGACAAAACCAAGAAAACAGCATGACCATGCTTTGAGGTGAAAAATCAGAACTTTTGAACAGCTCAGTCAAAGAGGAGACAGGAGTAACAGCACTGCTGTACCTCAGTTAGTAAGGAACTGGGAATGCTATTTGTAATGGTCACAGCTTTCCATACTGAATTCCCAGCTCAGCTTAGCCCACCGTGCTGCCAGTGAACACCCAGCCTTTTTTGCATATTTTCTAGTGTACCTGGAAGATGTACTGACTGCACTCTTGTAGCTTCACTGTGCGCAGTTGTGAAATTGCTTCAGTGTGTGTATATTTGTAGTGTAAGAATTAATTAATGAAAAAAAGAGACCAAAATAAGTAGGGTTTTGTACATATATAATTTAAAACTATTCTGTACCAGTACAATATATTAATTTTACAAATGTAAAGTTCATCAGCTGTTAAAGCATTTGCAAAACCACATATCCTACCGTAACTTTATTGCACAGTATCTATGAAAATATTAATTCTTAAATTAGAAAACAAATGTTTCAATATAGAAGAGACAATCTGATTGAAAGACGATAAGAAAATCTACTCTGAAAATAACAAAATTTCACAGGATACCAAGCTTAACAGGTGCATCTGTAGGCCAAATCTACAAAACAGGATTATAGCATCCAGTACTGGCTATTTAAAAAAAAAAATAATAATACTCACTGTACCTTTGTTATAGATCCAAATGTAGGTCAGACTAATCTCATACAAAACACTATGGCAAGTCTAGTGTTAACATTTTGAATACCTTGTGTACCACATTTACTACTTCCAGGTACTTCCTGACATCTACTTGCTGAATTGACTTGTGATTTAACATTGCACAGGCATTTTGCAGGAATATATTCTTTGACACAGCACAGGATTGGGTTGGGGTGGGTTTTTTTCAGTTTTATAACTATTGAATTTTACCAGTGTAACATCTGTAAATATAAAACATCAAGAATGAAAGTTAAATCTGTTTTTCACAAAAGCTATTATAATTTACAGTTACAAACTCTAATTAGAAAATGTCAAGTGACAACTTTTTGGCCTGTACTGATCACCATTAGGAAGTTAGGTGTACCTCTTAAATGTAGTGTAAGCAGCAAAATATATATATTATATATATAAGTGCTCGATTTGGAGATAGACTAACATGAGTTGTAAAATGTTAATATGTTCCTGGGTCTAAATAATCACAGTTAATAAGCATTTACAATAAAGCTTGGTAGAAAATCCAGTTTACCACAGAGCCAAGTACATAAGCTAGAAGCTGTCATATGTTGACTTCTTTTGTGTACGATAGTCTCTGAATCTCTGCTGAATAATCTAAAGAATTTCAGTGAAGAGTAGCAAATAGGGTGGATCATGAAGTGCATCAAAACCTTAACTCTGCTAAGCTAATTGAAATTGTCTAGCGTACGCAAATCAGATTCTCTGAAGTTAATTTGGGTACTTATGTCCTGCATAAGCCAAGTCACTATGACATTACACATCTAGCCAGATATTTATTCTGTTTTAAATAGTGGTTATGAGATTACAATTTGCAGGTAAAATATTTATCAAAACCCAAAACGAATAGAAAAACTTGCATCTATCAAAGATTACAGGCAGTTCTTTTTCCGAACTGGCTGCTCTTCTCTCACAGCTTATCAACCGGCTGAGTGTTTCTTTTAAAAAATAATATCTTATAAAAAGATTCTACAAAGAAACAAGTGTTTCAGAACCCCCCCCCAACTGTTGTTTTCCCTTACTGTTTTCTTTTTTACTGGAAAAAAATAATAAAACTTTATCAAATAGGTACTGCATTAGGTAAGCTATAACATCTGTTGTCTGGGAATTTTCTTCATATCCCCAAACATGTGCAATTTCCCACATGTTTTGTGTGGGGTTTCTGAGGCTGTAGCTGATAAACTTATTATGAACATACGGTAATGGGCACACAAAAGAAATTTTCCGTAATTAAATACATTATAAAGCATTTTAATAAAATAATTTTTGTAACTTCAGTATAATACATGTTTGCAAAACTAAAAGGGTTTTTAAAAGTGCTAAGTATTAAACAGAAGTTTCTTGAAGCCTTAAAGTCCCACAACTCAGATATATAACGGCTTCCCCTGCCAATAAAGTAGGCACACTGTTTGGTTGTAAAAAAGACAGTGTCACTTGTCAATTAATCCAGCTTCTTTAATTTTTGTGTAGAAGAATTTCTCCAGTATATTGGCACATTTGTAGTATTCGCTCTCGGGGGGGTTGTACTCTCTGCAATTTGTAAAGACTCGCTGCAAGTCTGCCATGAATAATTTCTTAGACACGTAGTACCTATTCTTGAGGCGCTCGCTCATTGTTTTGAGATCTGTATAGAAGAAAAATAGATTAACAGCGTTTGATTCAAATACTTTTTGTACGCAATATCCTTTTAGACTGATCTGCCATTTAACACGAGCTGGCAAAGCTACAAGTTGGAATTCCTAATTGCCTTCACCAAAGGTGTGGTCCCTCTTTTAGCTTCAACAGCAACTGAGCCCCTGGAACTAAGCAACATTTCACTGTGAGAATTATTTTGTGTAGAGTTTATTTTGTCTTCTTTAAAAGATTAAAGCATCATTGTTTTGTGTTCTCATGCTTCTTTGAGTTTGCTGTGGGTATTGGGTGTCCCTAACTCTCCTCTAACTGCTCAAAGCTGTTGTTAGCTCTACTGGAGGAGGCCTTAGGGGTGTATAAGCAAAGAATTCAAACACTGCAAAACAGATATGTTAACCTAAAATCCTCACTTTTGTGTGAGCACAGCAGCAGAGAGACATCTGTCTATGCTACGAGGAGCTTTGCTTTGAAAAAAGATTAAATTTGTTCCACACTCTACATAGATTTTAATTACCTCTTCAAAGTTTATAGTTATGAATCCCTTTTTAAGTCATGTGAGAACAGGTCTCTCCTATTTTCAGCACATCATATAAAACCTTTACTTACAGAACATTTTTTAAGAAAAGTTTTCCTTTATACTAAAATCAGTCATCCATAAAATACGTAAATCATCTCAATGTTCTCCACACAGTCACTTTCCCAGCAATTCTTAGCAGGCATTTAAAAATTTTGTCTGCATTCCAAGTGGTCTAGGAGTGAGTATGGGAATAGAAGCAGTGGGAGGTGTGCTGGATGCCTTGGCTTTTCTCACCTCAGATGCTCTTAACAACTATTTTTTTAGCAATGCTTAAGCCAGGCTTCAGCAGCACCTTTGTGTAACCGTAACAGAAACGGCTGAAATAGAGATGACTTACTGCCAACAAGTACTGCAAGGAAAGCAGAGACCAAAGACCTCCAATGCAAAGAAATTAAACCTGAAAACTTAAGATTTAAAAATACAGTTGTGGGTATTCTTGGTTTGGTTTGGGGGTTTGGTTGTTGTTTTGTTTTTAAGGGAGATTTGACTTTGGTAAAATAGAGAAAAACCTTGTCAAACTGACAAGAGGGGATTATTTAAGAAACCTTTGATAGATGCTCTCAAATACCTCTTCCAATGATATATAACTTGCCATTCACTAGTGTTGCACAGTAACTCGCAAAGGTTCATTCAGTTGCCATTAAATCTGAATTTTAGGTGCCTACATCTAAACTAGATGTCCATAGTCTAATTATATTATCCAACTGAGAAGGCTGTTCAGCTCTCCCTAAAGCAAACACCGCCTGGCTGGTCAGTTAAACTGCTCTCCTCTAACTAGAGTGAAAGTTTGGCTCCATCTGTCACTCAGCCATACAGCTTTTGTATTGCAGATGAAAAGATAAAAAAAACCTCAAACAGTATTTCTTGAAAATAAGCAGCTGAAAGAGCACTTAAAGCAGGGGGGGAAAGTGTTTATACATCAGAACTGACCTTAAGAGGTAGTCAAAAAAACCCTACAGCCATACCTCTCAAATATCGTACAATTTAGTCTGTATGCAAACATAAAAGACAAACGTTGTATCTTGTATGTGATGGCATAAGAAAAGACAATGCCATTTCTTTTTAATTGAAATTATGTCTGAGCGATTTTTGTACAGTATCAGCACACTGGTAGTGAGAGCAGAAAGGAAGCAGAAGTTGATCACGAATGGAAATGCACTTTAGTTGTGCTGGGTTCCTTAGCTGAAAAAAACAAAGCAAAACTAAACCGAAGACCTCAACTTAATCCTAAAATAAGAGCTGCTTCCCCCACCTCCAGTGTAATACATCTGAACACGGAAAGGACAGGCAACATTCCTGCTTTGGGTTTGCCAACCCAGGCACTAACTTCTTCGTAACCACTGTTCAGATTAAACAACCATCTAGATCAAGCCTCTGCTCAGAAAAGCAGAGAAAACTGCCAAGGGAGAACGTCAACATTCTTTTTCTTCATTGCCAGAAAATACATTTGTGTCAGGGATACAGGAACCCGGCTGCTGTTTTATAAGGTACGCATATATTTGCTATTCGGAAATGATAGGGTGAATTAAGAAATCGTTAAGCCAAACTGGTACACAGAGGCTAGGAGCCTACGCAAAGCCACATGAAGGAACACGCTCATTCTCTGAGAAACTGATTGATAGCCTGCAACGAACTTGTATTTCATTCTCTAATAACATTAAAAGGTACAGAAACTGTAATCAGAAAGATGGAGGTGAGTATTGCATAAACAACGAAGTAGTAGCGGGATTCAGTTTTAAATCTGCTGCGATACAAATCAAAACAAGCATCTGTTTAGAACAGCACTGAATCATCATTGAAATTATATGACCCAGCAGTCAAAAGCAAAGAAAAACGTTATTAGCAGTTGTGTACTTCCCTTTGCAAGTAATCCTGCATAAACAATAGCTGAGTGATTTAAAAATATAAATAAAGAAATTAACAAACAAACCACCCCGGGCAACTTAGGCAGATCTAAAATACAAAAATAAACATTATCTTACGATCAGTTGCATGAAGCATTTTCCTAGACTTAAATTGGAGCAAACCGTTAAGACTTAATTAGAAAACCCTGGTACTTTTGAAAAGGTTTTCTCTGCATGATTCAGAAAGCTTAAATCTGTTTTTCAAAGCAATTCAAATGCTCAGGTGTTGCTGAAAGTTTGCCTTGAGACTTTTTTAACATACCAGTAGGATCTGCAATGACCAGTTACCACACACAAGAACACATCCGTACAACTCACATAAACCAGCTCAGTCCCAAAAGTTGCCAGCTGACTGCGCCGTTTAAAAGCTTGCTAGGGCTCTCTAGGGCATACTAAGATTTCACGTGTATACACTATAGATGCTTCACAAAGGTCACAAAGCAGTCATAAATTTCAAATGACAGCATCGTACTCTTGGCACTTCAGAGCTGCAAGCTATTCAGCCGCAAGTAATATATATCTTTTAACATAAAACAATCAGATTACAATTTATCTGCTATGTCTCCAGCTATAAAGATTTTTAAACTCTATACTTAAAAAATGTTAATGGCATTACCCATGGGAAACCTTATAACTTCATAATATCCAGGAGCTTCTGTTCTCTTCACAGGTTCCATGAAGGGCCAAGCGCTTTGATGGCTCTTTGGTAAAGAAAAAAGTAAGGTATCTAATATGGAAACTCTATATTGGAAATCATTTAAAAATCTTTACAGAAGGTAAACTAGGAGGAGCACTCACCTTCACCTGTTGCAGAATGGTTTTTAACGTGCTGTAAAGTTGATCTGGATCCTTGGGCTCCTTACTTGAAAGAAAATATGAACACAAGAAGATTAGCTTGAATCCCTTATCTTCATTCCTATGATATGCATCTTACCTAAAAGCAACTCCAAAGTTTCAAGCATTTTATGGAAGAAACAAAATTTAAAAAATAAAATAAAATCCCCAACCAAAATCCAACAACAACCCCCCCAAAAAAAAAACCCACCAAGCCCACTTAAGAACTCATCCCTTGCAGATTATTTATCTATTTTCCAATGGATGGAAGGAAATCTCAAATGACATTGTTTAAAAACTTTTCTCAAAGGAATCTCCAAACTGCTTCATCATTTTACTTTGTGCAGCACTTACCCTCTTTCTTTTCCGCTTGGTTTCCAGCCAGTCTCTCCTGTACACCAACAAGATGAGAGATTACATGGGAACTTCAGTAGGTCAAAACATTAACTGAGTTATTGCAACTCTAAAAGATAAGCCATTTCAGCACTGCTGCAGTAAAACGGGTTTGTTTTAATAAAAGCTACTCCTAATAAATAACACAACCATCTAGCCTACAGCCCCATTCAATTTCCTACATGCCTCCCTCCAGACTGCTGAAAAGATTCTAAAATATCCCTACATGAAACACACATTTTTTTCAATAATTCAATACATATTTTACCACAACCTCTGTAAAGAATAATGATGTCAAAGTTATCTAATTTCATTCCCTAGGGATAGAGAATAAATTGCAGAAAAGCACAGTTGGAAAAAAATCCCCCCAAAGATGATACTTAAATCTTCTAATTCTGTTTTGTCCTGTAAGTCCACGTTCAGCACAGAACTCATCCTTGTACAGAAGTGCAGTGCATAACAGTGGTGCCAAAGGGAAACTGCTGACTACGCTGCGATATAAATCAAAGAGGGATCACATATAAATAAAATTACACACATGTACATAAAAGAGGATCAGCCTCGGATGCCTTGGGGAAGTCTCGAAGACAGTAATTGTAACAGAAACACAACAATCTTCACAGAAATCAAATCAGCAGACCAAAACAATTACATTTTAATCAAAAAGAAATACGTGACTACATTAGTATTTCTAGTCTTGGACCTTCCTTGGGCTGTTCTGCTTCTGTTCTACATTAAAAGAATACTAAAATACGTACTAATTCCAGGAATACTTTCTATAGGAATCTGCCGTACTCCATCTTTGAAGCAAGAAAGGCCAGGATAAACTTTTCGTATCTGAGCTTGTTTCCTCTCTATGAGCTTTTTAATGATCTGTAATAAAGCAGCAGAGAAAACAAGAAATAATTGCTTTGCTCAGAAGTAACTCAGAGGATTAATGCAAAATTCTGATGAACAGAAACACTCCTGTTTCCTAATGTTATGGTCCTTACAGATCCACTGAAGCTGGTACCAGGGGTGAGCTACCTGGCCGACCACTGATTCTGCAGAGGAGGCTACCAAGTCCCTCAGCTGCCTATTTAGGCACAAATCTGGAAGAAAACGAGTCATTGCTTGCTGTATTGATCTCAAGTTGCACAGCTCCTGGTAAGATGGCAGCAGAGGTAGGGAAGGAAAATACCTGAAAGCAGGTTTGGGACCTGGCTCTAATTCTAACAGCTGGTGCTTCTGAACTGCTTCAGCACAGCTGGTCAGGTATTTCAAGGCATATATTAAATGCACATATTTCAATGCACATATATGTTCATATCTCAGTATTTTAGAAATATCTGTTCACTTTGGAGTCTTCACAGGAGACATAGGAGTTGATCAGATATCAGTCAGAGACGCTCTTACTGAAGATTTTCTCTCGAGGAAGTCAGAATGATGCCACTCTTTGGAACAGATATTCTACTCTGCTTGTAAACGCCAGAAAAGGCTTTCCTAATTCTGGGGTACATTCTCTTCTGCTTTGCAATCTTATTACCTCAATTCTAAGCCATTTTCTTTGGTGCTCTTGACACACATTTAGACGCTTACCTAAGCTTTGTGTGTCCTGAGTGAGTCATTTTCAAAATGGCTTACTTCATAACTGGGAGTAAACAAATATACAGCCACTCAGACCACCACAGTTTGAGAGGCTATTTTCTTTGGAAATAATAAAGACGGACATACTTTTATTTTTAAGGACCTTCACTCCCCCACACATAGTACTTTCTCTCAAACAAGAGGAAAAGAAGAAAATCAGACTTTCAATAGAGGCTACAAATGTTAAGAGAAATACAGGATACAACAGTACCATGGCTAGATTCCAGGTATTTCCAACTAATTGCGAAATCCACCTTAAACCCTTCTTATGATTTAGGAACTAGTGGCTCTTCCTGATTAAAACAAGCTTGTTCAATCAGTAATACCAATTACTCACAAGTCAGCAGGTCACAAAGCTTTGCATAAAAGGGATTTTTCATATTTTTCAGAACAACTGTAAATTAGCTACAAATTAGGCAAGACAAACTCAGAAATGGTGGTCTGTGACCCGTACCCAGTGTTGGGTGCCGTGGTCTTAGCAGCTATGAGGCATATACTCTAATTCTTTAAATAAAAGCTCAGATCCCATGAAAAGCTTCACTTCTAAAAAGTCAGGACTAGCGTAGTCTGATGTCCAGTGTTGGCCAGTATCAGCAGCAAGCTAAATCAGTACATAACCCACACTGTCAACATTCAAAATTCTAGTTATGTCCAGGAATCACGTTCATTGCTATTGATTTGAGCAGACAGGTGAACATTCTTCATAAAACTGCAGACCGTGAGGGCTATTTCTAGATTTCCTTGGAAAAGGGAGAATGAAAAACCTGATCTGAGTGCCAAAGAGGCAATCCTAAAATGCACTTCCAAAGGTGTATATATTTATCCTCGGAGAAGATACAACAATAATCATAGAACAATGTGTAGTGACAGCTTGCTTTCTAACAGTGCTAGACATGGGATGTGTGGAGGACCAAGGCACTTTACCTCCAAGTGGAGGGTCTCCAAGTGCTTTGGAACAAAATGGACAGCCCACCAAATAAAGAGAGTGAAGAATGCAAAATAGCATATGCTAATAAAGCAGTCCTGGTACCACAATCTTAAAAATTGACTTAAGTTTTTGGAAGTGACATGTTGGTGGTTTGACTGTATTACTGCAATTAAGCGTGCCTGAGATGGAACAGGCTACAAGAGACAGATCCACTATCTGCCCACCCTGACAACAGCCCACCCCTGGGGGAAGGTGACAGGTCTGGCAGTAGACTGGGATCTGAAGAGTAACCCAGCCAAGCAGAAATGAAAGGGGAAAAATTATGATCTATGCTATGGATCTATGCTATGATATGGACATATCAAAACTTTCCCAATAAGTTAAGAAACCTTGTAAACTAGATTTATAGCACTCAGATATTGTCTTTCTTTCTGCAAGCGTGGGCCAAATAGTTCTATTGGAAGGAAAATGATTGTTACATAAAGAAGCATTTTAACAAAGTAAGAAGTCGTGAGATTTGACCAACCTTGAAAGAACGAGTTATCCTTGTAATTTCTATTTCTTTAAAAATCCAGGAAGGTATTTAAACACAACTGGAAACATCTTAATTATTTTGCCAATAAACTGCCTTATTATATGGAATATTATGATGGACTAAGTAAAGAATATCACACATAAACTCCAAAAAGTGACACCTTGGAATTTAGGACAGCTCACCCTTGATTTTGTACATTAAACCGCTGGCAGAAAAAATAATCATCTTTCTTTAAAGTAAATACAGGACACGCAGAACAAACACTACATTTAAAAGTCAACCTAATGAACATTACTGTCTTGGGAGGGTGGGTGGAGAGAAAAAAAAAATTAAGAAAGCTGCAGAACAAATCAATCTCACCAGATTTTGCTTAGTTATCATTTATAATGACAAAATTTAGCTACGAAATACTGCTCAAAGTATCAGTACTTTTAAACACTTCTGTTATCGTAAAGTTAATAAGGTAGAATTGAACGCTTCAACTGCAAAATTATGGCACTGAGACTTGAATGAAAGAATTATTCTCACTAATAAAAATTCACATTCCAATGTTTCAAGCTCCAAAGCAAGGAAGAGAGCTAGCCTGCACTCACTGAACTGGGTTTCTAAACATCTGAATAGATTATAATGTTCAAGCCTTTACCTCCTTTTGCTTTTTAATGATGACAGAAAATTCCGTGTAGGGGATCCTTGGATTTAATTCACATCCCATTAACGTGGCACCCTCATAATCCTTGATGTAGCCAACATATTTTGCTTTTGGTACTTTAATATCTTTGGAGAAACCCTGAAGAAGAAAAAACCCAAGTTGTCATGACTCCATTCTGGTTTTACATTTGTTTTAAATGAAATGCTATGATGATTTACAACCAAATTCGTCATAATGTAAAAATACAGGCAATACAATGGAAAGAGTTACAGATCGTAATTCATAGTGTAACAAACACCTTCTCATGTCAGTCACTTGATATAAGAATAGTTAATTGCTTATATGTATAGGAAGAGAAGAGAGATAAGGGAGATAAAGAGATGGAGGAAAAGATTTTTACTGTAGTCAAATAAATTTCCTAGGGTTTTGGATTTTTTTTTGTTTTGTTTTGGTTTTTTTTCAAAAAATTTGATATTTTAACATTAACGGGTGCCAGTCCTGTAAGTCATTAGTCAAGGAAAATTGCTGTTGAAGTTTAGGAGACCTTTGTCCAAAGATGACAGTAATTTTATAGCCAGAAAAAACAATCTTTCGTTGGTGGTTTGTTTTTTTTACTCTTGTATTGCAAGTGAAAGATAACAAATCCTATTAAAAGTTCCAAAGTTATATTACAGTCTTCATACAGTTCAAAAGTTAAATGAAAAACAAACCCACAAAAGTATTAACCAAGACAATAAAAAGCAGTGTAAGACTCTCACTGCGGCTGCATTTCATTCTTCTATTACAGCAGTATCTATGAAACCTCAACAAAAATCAGGAACCCAACCAGGACTTCTGCCTCACAATTTACAGTCAAAGGCTCCAGACTTACATGGAGAACAGCACCTTCAAGCTGGGGAAGGGACATTTCAGATGCGAAAAGGATCTGTCTGCACAGATCTGATAGCAATATCTCAAGCTGACCTTTTGTTCATTTTGAATGTGCAAAGAGCAACTAGTACCAGTTTCTTATGTAGAATCATAGAATAGCTGAGGTCGGAAGGGACTTGGGGAGTTCATCTGGCCCCATCTTTGCTTAGAGCAGATCTCATCAGATCTGGTTGCTCAAGGCCATGTTTGCTCTTGAAGATTGCCAAGGACAGAAGTTCCACAACCTCTCTGGGCAACATTTTCTAGTATCGCACCACCCTTATGGTTAAAAAAAATCTCCTTATATCTAGTCATTGTTTCCCATGATCCAACTTGTGTCCACTGCCTCTAGTCCTATTGCTGTGCATCTTTGAGAAGAGTCTGACTCTATCTTCACTCTGTCATCTTCACCAGACAGTTAACAACTGTTTTATCTATCCCATCTAGTTTACAGATTAGACATCATGATCTTTCCTGAACTTGAACCTTATGCTTCAAATCAGGAGGAGCTGTGAGCACAGGTCAGGTAAGTTCTACTCTGCTGCAGGTATGTCTGGTCCTTCTTTACGCTTCCTCTGGAATCAGTGAAGGAAGTGAATGAATGAAGAAGCAACCAACCCATGTTTTTTAGACTTGCCAAATTATAGGCTATACAGTACCCCTATATTGAGATGATTCCATCAAAATAAAATGCATTATAAGCCAGTATCATTATGCAAGATGAACACAGCACATTTTGTAGATATACACATAAAATTGCAGTATACGTTTTATCCAACTACTTTGTCATGTCTAGTTGTTTCAGTGCTAGATGTTAATTTCTTGCACCAAGTAATTTCTTACATCGACTTACTTGTTTTTTGAAGTAGCCAATAGCATATTCATCTGCATACGTGAGAAAGTTGAGAATGTTGTGTTTGATGTGGTACTCCTTCAGATGGTTCATTAGGTGAGTCCCATAACCCTGTGTGAAACATACAAAGAAAAAACAATTACAAAGCCTGTGGAGACTGTACATCCTAGAAACTGTGGACTGAGGGTTATTACAGACTGCTCTTCAAAATGCAGTCTTTTCTCCAAATCCTGTTTTAAAGATTTTCTCATAACTACCTTGGTGAGGTGTACTCAACATTAAACTGTTTTCAGCCTTGTAAGGGTATCTTTGTGACCCAACAGGTAACACAAAACAGCTTAGAATCATAGAAACATTTAGCTTGGAAAAGATCTTTAAGATCATCAAGTCCAACCGTTAACCTACCACTGCCAAGTCCACCACTAAACCGTGTCCCTCAGCACCACATCTACACGTCTTTTAAATACCTCTAGGGATGGTGACTCCACCACTTCCCCGGGCAGCCTGTTCCAATGCTTGATAACCCTTTCGGTGAAGATTTTTTTCCTAATATCCAATCTAAACCTCCCCTGGTGTAACTTGAGGCTTCTAGTGTCTGATTCATTTTTAATCTAAAAGACACCAACACAGAGACTCTCTCAAGGCTGAAGTGTAGCTCTAAAGAGGAAGCTGTAATTCAAGGTGCACACATTATTTTCTTCCTTTTAAGTTAGATATCAACTATTAATAGTCACATGTTTCACCAATAACAAAACTACATATATTGTAATAGTAGGGCATCTCTTCTTAGCCATATCATTTCAAAATTGCACAGCAGTAGGAATACTGAAATGACTCCTAGAGGAATCCATTCTGAGATGAGATCTGGTTTATTGTGTTCTGTGCACCTGTAGCAGAAGCAGCCTCTGCCTCAAAGGATTTATAATCTGAACTTATCATAGAGCATAAAAGGGGATACTGAAACAGTCACTACCATAATAAGCAGCAGCAAACTACTGACTCCACAATCAAATAATACCTATGCCTTCCTTCACACAGGAATAATTTCCATATTCATTCAACCCCAAAGTAAAAAAAAAAAGGTACCACTTATTTATGTTTCCAAGTAAGCTATAGTATTCTCCTTCCGTTGTGAGATGAAGAAACATAAAATAGACAGGAAAGCCTGCGTTGCTCCTGCATACGTTCCAGTTGGACACTTAGAGAAATATATGTGGAATGGTTTTGTATGCTCTGCTCTTGAAAACTAGGGGAATTTTTACTTATGTACATAAGCCAGAAAAATTAATTAGAAAATACATATTACTGATTTAATTCACAACTTAATAGGCTCAAACATGGAAATAGCCAGATGAAAGCAAGTTAGGTTATCGTTGAAGCTCAATACAAAAAATTTTGTAGGGACACATTTTCTTTAAAAGCCACCGGTCGAGGTACAAAATTTGTGCATTAGTCCTTCCTTTCCAGCTAATGTTTGGAGCATCTGGTATTCAGACCTCATATTCGAAATTAAGACCTCATATGTGTAAAAATAAGTACTTCTGAATATGAGGAAGCTCTTAAAGCCATATGCTCACTTGTTAAAGTGGCACACATCATGCACGGCATCAAATACAAAGGGGTTTGACAACTGACAACATGTTAAGTGGTACAGCATTTCTTGGAACTCAGAAGTGCTCAAGATAATGAAGGTACTTTCTAATTGCAAATTTGAGTCCTCAAATTCTTTGAAGAGGATGAAAACCCTGAACCAAAAATTTGAATGAAAAATGTTTTCCTTAAATGCAAGCTAGGAGTACTTGCGCTAGTCAAGCTCATCACTTCCCTTCTCATCAGCAGGGTGAAGGGAACAGTGTATGAGAGACTGACATTTTATTTACACCTGAAACATTGCAATTCATTCCAGTAATTCTAAAGCATGTCACCTCTGAGAAAAAATGTCAACTTTGTGTCTCAAACAAATTACAGCAATTATGATGATAATTACCTCAAAAAATTGCTGCTGACCTATTATTTTTATAACCTTCACAGGATTTATTAATTCTCACAAACATTTACCAAAGTCTAACAATCCTAAAATGAAACTAAGTAAAATTTTAAATAACTTTGTAACAGGGCATCAAACTATCTCACAACCAATCCAACTTTTAAATATCACAAATACAGGAAAACAGTACCCATATTTCTTTCTCCAGCCTCAGATTGAATTTAAACAGGAATTTATCTTTCCCAAGAGTAGGCAGTTCACCCATGTGTGAACATTTAGTTTTTCTCAGTTACCTGCTGGTAGGGGTCACCTTACTCAGATAGGAATGTGGGAAGACAAATTTTCAGAAAACAGTCAACTGATACAGCGAAGCACCCAGAGGGTAACAGAAGGAATTGTGCTTTATGTGTGCATCTGCAGCCTAGGAGGTACCCTGAGGGGTCAGATTTATTTGCTCTGTTATATTCTGAAAGGTTATTCCTAGAGAATCACAACACGCTTTCGGCAGCCTAACTGGTGTAGTGCAGTTGGCTGTTTTAGGAAAATGAAAATGTCTTTTATGAATTAGTCCAGCTTAGAATAGACATGACTTCAGTATATTCTGTTATTTTTTTTTGACACTTTTATGACAGGCAACTGCTAAGCACAAGGGAATGTTCCTCTCTAACACCAGAGTTGAATAAAATCAAATATAACCCAAGTACTAACAGTTGTCACAGGCTTTCAATCCCGCTGTGTCACCCTTCCACACCCAGAGCTCTTCCCTTCAAAACAGGGCACACAATTTCTGCATGTTCAACTGCTACAAACTCTGGATTAACCCACAGCTCAGCTGTAAATTTCAACTGAAAAACAAAGCTACAGCACCATCTAAAGGCAAAATCCTGAATTAAATGGTCAGTTAAATCTGCTTGTAGTCCCGGGGAAAGCAGGAGGATTCTTCTGTGTTCATAGTGCTCTATATTCATTCAACACAGCTCCTAATTCTCAACGCTCGGAGAACATTTTGTGAAATTAACTCAAAAAAAAGCGTATAGAATAGACCACGTGCTTATTTTAAGATGCAAAACTACACCTATTTTTTTTGAGATATCTCATTTTGATTGAAGTCATGTAATGCCACAAAGAGATTGAACACAAATTACTGTCACACACAAGCAATATTTATTTCAGTCACCCATGAGGTGGTACTCTACACAGAAAGGCAATTGCTGAAGACAGAGGAGTCAATAGTCGAAGAACATGAGACTACTGGCCACTATTGTTGTGTTGAGAAAGTTTTGTTTATTTAATTAATTACAAGTAAACCTACTATTATGTTGATGGTTCTAAATTTGCACATTTGTTTAGGTTTTGTGTATTATATTCAGAATCACCGTTATCTTTCAAATTCTATTTCTGTTTGGCAACTCAGCAATATATTCAATATGACTAACAAAATTAGGAGCATACACAGTAGTGAATGGAACTCAAGACATTTAATAAACTCCAGTAGAGAATTATTTTTACCTTGACTTGCTCATTGGAAGTCACAGCACAGAAAACAATCTCCGTAAATCCTTGGGAGGGGAACATCCGGAAACAGATACCACCGATAACACGACCATCTTTTATTAATGCAAGGGTCTTGTGTTTCCTGAGTGGACAAAAATAACAGTCACTTTAATTCATGTACATAGTACATAAAGTGCCATTACCTTCCTTTTTTCAGACACTTGATTCACTTCTTTCCATGATGCTAATGCAATTGTATATGCCTCTGTTAAGTTAGCTGCTTGTATCTACATTTTAACATTATGCTTTGAATTTACCATAAAATTCATCATTCATGCAGCAAGGTCCTGGCCTTGCAAAGTACTCCTAGATAATAGGGTAATGCCCAATAAATAAGAGTTGTATTGCTTTCATTGACTCTACTGCTGACAGTTATGCCATTGCACAGTTCTCAGGATGATTTTACTCTGACTAAATTAGAAATTAATGGAGTTAAGGACAGCAAGTCCTTTCTAAGGGATTCCTGTTTCCTTGCATGCACTCTCTATAGCTGAGCTATCAATTTCAAATGCAGCTGATGAAGCAAGAAATGATATTTTGTATTTCTAATCATCCACTCCTAGTGGAATCAAGACCAGAATAAATATCCATTTCTGTCGCACTTACATTGACTGCCAGGAAAGACATAATGAAGTGCAATCTGAACTCATGTCAGGGATCAAGAATTTTAGTGTAATCCCCAAAGTCTGGAAAGATTCACACTGCACCTGTTCTCTAGATTATTCAATACATGTTATCATATAAATTGTATAAACAATACCACAAATTTACAGAAGATACCTTGGGGGAAGGGGAGCTTGGTGCCAAAAGTGAGACCCTTCCAAAAAAGGGTAGTCTGAAGAGTAGTTATATTTTATGTGCATCATTGAAGGAGATTTTATACATTTTATATATTCTTCTTGTACTTATTTTGATGTTTTTTAGTTGCAGAATGACAGTAGTGATGTAGAAACTTGAGCTTTTATTTTTGTTTACTCATGTTTGAGTTGTTTAAGCAATGAGATTCAATAAGGATGGCCATTTCGGAAATAAGAACATTAAAGGCGATAATAAGGTAACAACTGAAAGAAATTTGGAAAGACAACTGCTGGACTCCAGTATCCCCTACTTGATGTAGGCTTGTGTGTACCCACTTCTCAGTGGAGGTCCCCAGTGTGTGTTCCTGGAGATTCATGGCAGATGCTGAGGTTCTCTGAGCTGTCCAGGCAATATGCTTTGCTTCCTTTGGGTCAACTGTTTGCCACAGGCACATAAAGGAGAGCATTTTCTTGCTGTACCAATATCCATATTTCTTTCTTAAGCACAGACTGCTCTCCAGATGGATATCTATACTGAAGAGCACTTAAACCACCAGCAGTTCCTCTCAGCCTACTAGAATAGTCTTTCCCAATAAGGGAGGACCTAAAGAAATATGGAAGAAGGCCATGACTGAACACCACTACTTCATAATTTTGCTTTGATGTTCAGTTATGAGGGAACCAGTCGCCTTCAACCAGTAGCCTCTGTGTGAGATCACAGTGCTGCTAAGGATCCTAAACTCTGACAAAATCTTGGTGCTGCCTCTCTCTCCCAATCAAGCAGCGTTTACCCCACGTAGAAAGGTAAAAGAATCTGGACTGGTGCTGGCCCTCACGAGAACAGTGCTGTTCCCCTCTGAAGAACACAGGAGAAGGCCCAGGATCAGTCTTCTGTGCCTGGAGACCAAAGTCCTATCCAACAGTCCCCAGCACTGGGCTGTTTGTGCTTCAGGGACCACACAGACCCAGCAGCAATGTCTGCTGGCACCAAGAGAGTATTGCCAAGGGAATGCTACTGAGCCTAAAAGCAGAGGAAATGGTTCCAGAAATGTTTTAATAACTGCTGCAGCTGCAATACCGGGCACAAAGACAGAGGCTGGTATCTGAGTCCAGAGGAAGGCCACAAAAATGATCAGAGGGATAGAGCACCTCTCCTATGAAGAAAGGCTGAGAGGGTTGGCGTTGTTCAGCCTGGAGAAGAGAAGGCTTATAGCAGCCTTCCAGTACCTAAAGGGGGCCTATAGGAAAGATGGGGACAAACTCTTTATCACGGCCTGTTGCAATAGGACAAAGGGTAATGGTTTTAAACTAAAAGAGGGTAGATTTAGACTAGATATAAGGAAGAAATTTTTTACAATGAGGGTGATGAGACACTGGAACAGGTTGCCCAGAAAGGTGGTAGATGCCCCTTCCCTGGAAACTTTCAAGGTCAGGTTGAACAGGGCTCTGCTCAATCTGGTCTAGTTAAAGATGTCCCTGCTCATTGCAGGGGGGTTGCACTACATGACCTTTAAAGGTCCCTTCCAACCCAAACCACTCTATGATTCTATCACTGGTAGTGGAGGAAGGCTCTTCCACAAACCAAGCTGGGCAGTTGGCTGCGGTCAGATCAGTCAGAGCTCCTCGAGGTCTCTGCCAACATGCAGCAATGAGCCCACAGGCACACTCCACTGCAATGTGCTGCAATCAGTATGGCAGGCCCCTAGGCTATCCTTGGGCAGGGATCATTCAGAGGCAGAAATTTTGGGAGGACATACTGGTCAAGAGGAAGCAGACTCTGCAGGAAACACAAATGATGCAAAAGCAGACACTTCTGAAAAGAATCTCCCTTAATGCTTGAGCAGCTGAGGCACAACTCAGTCAGGACACTAGGGTAGGTGGGGCAGCATGTGGATGCTGCTACAGCCAACGCATCTCTTTTCAAGTGCCTGAGGTGTACAGCTGCACCCAAAGCAAGGCAGGAAAACTGCACTGATAAAGAGAAAAGCAATGTGCTTGGGTGAGGAGTGGTTTCTTCCATGCTGACTTAAATGCTCCTGTTCTTTTAAGTCCCACAAGTTCTTCTCATTGAAAAACTTCCAGTCTGTGCCGCCATTTGGTTGACAATCTCCACAGAGAGAGGATGGAGCAGCCTGCAAGTTAGTGTGGGCCTGGAAACCACTAATAAGCACCACAATTACTTTCTGACTTTCAGTTCTAACATTCGAAAGTACAAGATAGGTCAGAGCCTTCCCCGCAAGCCCAATTCCCACAACTACGACCTCTTGTCATTAATACAGCCACTGAGACGGTATTCGGGTACAATCCAATTAGATTGGCCAGGAGTTATGGGGGCTTTAAAAGATGGGAAAAGGGTAGCAGAGGCAGAGCTGCCTTCTACGCCACCTCGGCTGCCCCCTCCTTACACCACTGCTTGCAACCAGCACCAGGTTCTCTCAGTCTCACCCACCAAACCCCTCTCCAGTGGCACTCACGGATCAAAGACCAAGCGCGTGATGTACTCCTTTGGCATTCGAGGCAGCTGATGGGAGAACACGTTCTGCAAACCAACCAGCCACATCATGATCTTCTTGTTGGGCTTCTGGTTCAGGGAGTTGCCGACCACGTGGAATTCGATCACCCCCCTGCGCTCCTCCAGCCTCGCCGCCTCGTCCCGGGCAGAGTGCGCCGAGAGGAAGTTGGTCTGTACCACACAAAAGAGGAACAAAATCCCATTTTGGAGATTTCACATCCTCTGACGGAACAGCCTTAAGGAACAAACAAACGAAACCCCCTCTTTTTTCCAAGCCATCTTTTTAGAAAAATAGAGCTGACAACGTTTCTTTTTTTTTTTTTAGCAGAAGTGTCACCATCAAATAAGCTGGATGTAAGTCTACACTCCAGCGTACAAAGGCTTATTCAAACTTCTTTTGGTAAAGATTAGGTAACAACAGCAATGGTTATGACTCAACAAGTTCCAAAATCTCTCAAGGGACAGCACTCATCCAGTTGAAGCCTATGCCACTAAGTCTTCATATTTTCTTTAGTCTAGCCAGCTTGGACAAAAGTAGTAGATTCGCCTACACATACTGCAAATCACATATTTTAATGGCGGTACAGGCAAAGTCATATTTTTTTCATTTTAATATTGCTTTCCACTATCTATGCCACTATAATAAGAGCCTAAAAAGAACATTTTAATTCCTACTGATTTTGCTGTTACATATCTCACAATTGCATCCATATATTTCAATGGAGATTAAATTAATACAGACAATTTATTTAACTTTTTTTTTCAAGATCATTTTACAATGCCAAAACATCTCTGCATGCGCATACTGTTTACTTTTTAGAGCAAAGTTTGGCTGCTGGATTTCTAGTCACTGCCAGCCCCAACAGCCAGACTGGCACAGCATTTGTAATATGCAGAGCCATCAGTCAGAATACATAGTTAGAGTAAGAAATGTATGTGGTTTCAAATCTTCAGCAATCTCTAGCTAAACCTTGGCAAACAAGAGCTGCTGGCAAAACATAGCCTGGCGAAGGGAACAGAAGGAGGAAAAGCCAGCCAAAAAAAAAAAAAAAAGTGCAATTCTGTACATGGCACTGTTCTGCAATTTTGTTTGTTTTTCTCTTCCAGCAGAAAAAAAGAGCAACTGTGGAAGAAAGAGCAAATAACTGTTTACAACAGCCCTTCTACACTAGACAGAGGTTTTAACTTCGTATTTTTCATTCTGCTGCAGTATTTGAACCCCATTTACTTTGTCTTATGAGCTACATCTATGATTAACAATAAAAAGCATACCCTGGAACTGTTCTGTAACAAAAGTACCTTGCAAAATAAGGTACTTGCAAAATAAGATACTTTTTTACTATCACTAGTTTCCAGGTCTCTTTGCAAACAGCACACAATGCATTAAAAAATTGTAGAACTATTCTTCATGTTAATGATGCATTTCATCAATATTTTTTGCTCACCTAATCATACTCTTTGAAAGTCTCTACTTTTCCTACTGACAGCGTGGTATGTTTTGTGGACTCTTAGCTTACCATACTCTCTCCACGTGGAACGTTTACTGAAAGCGGACCATTTGCAAACAGACCAGGTCTATATATTTCTCACCTCTGGCCCAAGCATTGCTGCAGGATCAGTAATTGTTGACATTACTTCATTGATTAACTCAATAGGAATATCTCCTACAACCCTTGGTCTTTTTGAATCCTCCATAGAATAAGGTTCATTATTTTTTCTCTTTTCCCCTATAAAATAAAATCAGGACAAATTAGAACAAGCAAACTGTCACAGGCTAGCACCGTGAAATCTAGCACTTCTGTTATATTCTTTAATTTGTATGCCAAGTTTGGGGATTATTTTTCTTTTTAATCCCTAGAGAAAGAGAGAACGAAATGCAATCCGAACAGCACTTAACACTGCTGCAATTTTGTCTTCGTGCTGGAGTATCAGCACAAAGCAGCACGAATATACTTCTCCTTCTCCTATACCTCTGTAAATTCACAGTGAAACTATTTGCTTTTCTTTTTGCTTCAGTGTTCTCTGCAGTGAACCTCTGTGTTGCTGTCCTGGAAGGTCAGTGCTCAATACACAGATTATAGTCTATACTTTTGGATAACATGAAATCCCATTTTGGGATTCACTGGAATTAAGTATCCATTATAGATTTCTTTCACCCTTTTTGTAAACCAAGCAGCACGTACAGTCTGACACTGATAATATTTGACTTAGAAAATCCATATGAAGTTTCCAAATCAAAATATACCATGTTAATTATTAACTGCCCTACTAACTGCAGACCAACATGTAATATAGCAAAAGCAACTAGTTAAACAAATTCATGAAAGAAAAGTCCACCAAGGACTAGTGGTGATACAGATAGAGCCAGCCACTAGCTCAGGATTTATCCAAGCAGTAAACTGCCAAATACTAGGAAAACATACAAACAAGAATATCCCTCCACAGTTACCTTGTTTCTGTATTCTTTCCCTAAATATCTGCTACTGGCCATTGTCAGAGCCAGGATGCAGAATTTTGCCTTTGTGATCAGCCCTTAGCAGTGAGATAAGTTGGTTTGGTTTTGTTTGGGAGGTATTTTTCCCGTAAGGAAAATCCACAATAGCTTTAAGATCTTCTTTCTGAAACAATCAGGTAGTTTAGGGCCCACTGTTTTACATATACTGTAGAGAATATTATTCCACAGCTATAGCGCTCTAAATATATGAGGATCAAACTGTTCATTCCCCTTTTCAGACTTGCAAGCAGTACATTTATTTAACAACAGAATTTGTTAACCTCCCTTCATTGTGGGAACGGTTTATTCCTGTTCTTTATTTCTTACTTTTTAAACAGTTATTCGCATATGAACAGACCTTCCTTTTTATTTCCTGAGGGATTAAGTTCTTGTTTTAAAACAGAATTTTTTGAAGCAATTTGTCAAAAGCTTTCTGGAAATCTAGGTACACAAAACCTTTTCCAAATGCTCACCACTTCTTTCACAGATATGTACAATTCGAGAGTTCTAGAAAAGGCACACTGCATTTCCACACATCACGTTACTCACACATTTATTCATTCAAATCTTAATCAATTTATTATTGTTTCTTTCTTCTAATTGTCTGACACAGAAGACTTCCAATTGACAGTTTCCTGCATTCTCTTAAAACCCCTTTAAAAGCTAGTTTTGCATCTGTGTGCTTCAATTCTGTAGTGCTGAGAGCAATTCCAATGACAGCTCAGCTGCACAACTTAATAATTAGCTTGTCAATTCCATATTTCTTTTCACAGTCTCAAAAAAATAAAATTCTTCTAGTGACTACTTACTCCTCGTTTTGCTGATCTGTAATAAAAAAAAAAAAAATCTTCTACTCATTCCCACTTTTAAGACCATTTCCCAACTTGTCCCTCAAAGAAAGCTGCAGTTTAGGAACTGCCTTAAGTTCCTCTGAACTCTGAACAGAAGGCTAAGAATTCATTTAGCTTTTTCTACTTCCTTGAGAACTTACTTTACATGAGCTCGTGATCATCTATGTGACCTACAAACTCTCTTGACAGGCTCATTAATCCTGAGGTGTCTGAAAAAGGATTTATTATGAGAATTTATGCATTCAACAACTTTTTTCCCCCAAAACTTTTTTTTTTAACTGACCTCATTCTGGTTTTAAATTTAACCTGGTTGGTGTGTTTGTGCTTTTCTTTGTTGCTCAAATGTATGCAATTTCAGTAACTTGAAAGATTAAAAAAAAAAATGCAATAGCCCCTTCTACTCTGTCTCTATTTAAACGAAACCTTTTTACATGGCTTATAATACATGTACTCCAAGTAAAGTGGTTTTAAACAACCTCTGACACCAGCAGACCTTTCTTTCCCCATTTTAATTGAATTTAAACAAACCAATATTTTTTTTTTCAAATACAGTTGCCATTTCTGCTAGTTAAACATTACCATAGTGGAGAAAAAAACATGTGTGTGCACGTCTTTTAGCAAAAAAAACCTCAAGGTCGCTACTGCAGAGTGAAGGCAATGGTTACCATATACCACAACCACCGATAACATCCACGGAAGCCCAAAAGCAAGTCTCCCTCCTCATTACCTAGGTTTGGGTCAAGGGCAGAAGAAACTTTGCAAGCAGGACTCATATTCCCGCTGTTGGGTTGCTCCAGAGATGAAGGACTTGCACTGTATGAAACAGATCTTGCAACAGGAGGAGGATTGATGACTGCAATGGCATAAAAGACAAACGCACAAAAATCAGGATGTGGAACCCATTACGGTGCTGACTGAAGGACTGCCACAACGAGGGACCCAACTTCACACCCACCACCTGAGAAGAGCTAACGTTGTGCAGCAAGAGCAATGCCACCAGTTCACAAGCAGACATTAGAGCTTTATCTCAACATATTTTTCCAAATTTCTACCTAAGGAGGGACTGTATTACCGCTGGATGACAGAGTTAGCTTTACTTCATTGCAAGTATCAGGCTTTATTATTCTGCAGTGCTGAGCACAAGCTAAGAAAACAAACTTCCTTCACATACCTGCCAAGCCTGCTGGCGTTCAGCCTCATGAAAAGGCTTTTTGTAGGGGTCTATTGAAAAGCAAAATCTCATCATTCAGCTTCAGCTGTCCACTTTAACAGTGTTCAAAGACTGGCTGGACAAATCAAATTCAATAAAGGGAGAAGTTGTTGCACCAGTTAAGAGAATGAAACTATTATTTTAAAAAGCCACAGACTAACATCTCTTTCTCTAATTTTTTTTTAAAAAAAAACCCACACTCATCCCAAATCATCCAGTTTTCATTTGTCTCAGGACTTTTGGCAGGCAGATGAGGGGTTGAGGCGACAGCTCGTAGTCTGGACACCTGCACTCTTTCTCTTTGCATGCCTTTATCCTGGTGTCATCACCAGCAACAGCTCTTTTGTGCCATATCCATGCCAAGAATCCAGTGCTTAAGAGGTGCATGCTACAATGAAGCACTGCAGAAATGTACATGATAGAATGAACTCTGAGAGCAACATGATTTTAGAGTTGCAATGAACTTGTGCCTAAGGCATAATTCACCAGTTCATGGTGCAGACCAGGAATTTCTCACAAAAAAAAAAGTCTGCATCTGTCACAGTGGAATTTCCCTACTACTCTAGGAAATTCGCTATCAGATAAAGTGCTGACATGATGGTTTTGTCAACTGACAACCAACAATTGTTTCAAAATACTGAATTGTTACAAAATATTGAATTAAATACCTCCAGTCTTTGCTTCCTAAAATACTGAAAATTGAAGTCAACCCCTGAGCTGCATAAATGGATTTTAAATACTTTTCAGCAGAAAGGAAGAGAAGGGGAAAGGGAAAGAAAACCATCATCGATGTCTGCCTACAATTTTAGGGATGACTTATACCTCAGTACCCTGACTGAGGAAAAGTGAATAAAGCTGCAGAATAGCCGATGAGGCACCTGAATAAGAAACAAAGCAAGGAAAACCTATACAAAACCAAGTCATGTGTGCAAAGGGAATGGGATATCTGATGTGGAAGGTCCCTACATCCCCATGGCTAGGGAGTTGGAGGACTGGCGTGGGTCCTCATGCGAGGGGACCACTGCTCAGCAGGTGACCCACCCCGGCCATTTACCCACTGACCATCCACACCAAGTGCCCTTGTGCTGCTTGAATACTCAGGCGATTTGCCTCAGCACCCAGCCTGCTCCATCAGCACCTTCAATTAGCTGGATTTCATCACCAAAATGGCATCTTTATATGAGGCAGCACCAGAGTGTCAGACACCTGTGCTTACTCAAGGCAGACTGATTTTGGCATAGCCTGCTATTTGTAAAGCTGCATCTCTAAGTCTCCTTCCTTAGAATTCATCACTTGTACAGCTTTATCTTTATATTCAGGTGCTCCCTTACCCGTAACTAAATGCGAATTACCTGTCTGGATTCCCAGCTGGCCAGTTCGGGAACTAGACACCATGAAATCTTGATCCCAAATGGGAGAATTCGGGCTGTACACTTCTTCTTCCAGCATCGACAGAAACCTAGGCACAAAACCAGGTGGAATATTAACTTAATAGGATCATTCAAAACAGGTTCTTTTTCAGCATAAGCATTTGCAACTTTTTAAATTTAAAAATATTTAATGATTCAGTAAGAAAATGCTGTTGACCAATTCCTTTAAAAAAAAAAAAAACCACCACAAATACACACAAAATCACAAGTCAGAGCAGACATTAAGTATCTTAATTCAGTAGCATGCTTTCACCTATGAAAACTTATCTTTGGTCATAAACAATATTTATCTAATTTGCAAATGCAGAAAGAAACAGTTACAAACTACTTTTACAGAACAAAACTGTGCACTAATAAGAAAGCTGTGAGTTGATAGATGTCAAGGTACTCGTTATACAATGATAACAAAAACGTCTATTTTGATAAACCGGTGTTTTGCAGAGGCACTTGCTTTTTGCCTCTTACAGATTTATAAAATCCCAGTGTTAGTTATGAACAATGGTCTTAGGAAGATATTTTCATTCCTTTAAGTGTGCTACTGTAACATTTAATTGCATGTTTGTGCTTGCATAACAGTATTTTTAATCTTACTTTGGTACATTTAGAGAAACAGAGTGATTTTAAACCTCTCTTGGTATTATTGTATGTGAGAGAAATTCCACAGATCAGACTATCCAGCAGGCTTGCCTCCACAGAGCTAATACAACAATTCCCTTTCTGAAGCAAGATAGCTGCATATCCTATGTTGCACAAAAGTGGTTTTCAGACCAGAAGTTGACATGGCACATTTTTACTCTAGAGTCATCGATATGTATAGAAACTGCCTAGCTGAAACCAACAGAACTGCTGAGCAAGACTTTCTTGAACAGGGTAAGGATTTTCAGGATCAAGTCCTCTTGTATTTTATACGTAGGACATTTATACCTCAGCGCAGCAGTGCGCGGTGTTTCCTGCTATCTATACAGCTGATAATGGCTAAAAAGTTTGCAACAGCTACTGGACCATCTGTGATGGAGCAGAAGCACAAATTAAACTTTAGCCATGGGTACCTTTACAGGCAGCACAGAGACTCTGCGTTCAGACCCCTTAGTGACTATTTCCTCGGCAGACACAGACACGACCTGCGGGTGCTCCCTTAGCCCAGGAAGGAGCAGTCGGGGCAGACGGGAGCTCTGCACTGAAGCCAGGCACCGGCTCCGTGCCCTCAGCCTCAGCTCCTCCGCAGGATTCACTCTGCCTAACGCCAGCAGAGAGACAAATGCTTCAGACAAGTACAGCCCCTAGAAGATTTAAAACACTATTTGTGTTTCCCACAGATCATCAGCAAACAGTGCTTGTCTTTCTTTTTTTCCCCCAGCAGAATATTAAAAGGAACTGCAGTGAATAATAATGCTTTTCAAATTACTTATCTAGGCTGTAAAATGCAGTGGAAACACAGGGACATACGCACACCTCCTTCCTCTGCAAATCTGCTCCTTGTATCAATGCGGCGTTAAATCCTTTTTTATACCTATTTCAGCGCCAGATCATGATCCTATTCCCAGATATACACAAACATTCCTGTATCCATAACAGTCTACCCCAGAGACAGTTTACATTCTTCAAAGTCGTAAAAGGCACTATTAATAATAGTAGGAGCAACAAATCCTGGCTCTACTCAGCTTTGGAAAGCTCCTGTTGTTTTTTCACTCCCCTGGGCACTAACCCAACCCCAGCCCCAGACAGTAGCTTGCACAGTATCAGTGCCACCAGCTCTCCTGTAAGTTCAGTTCCTTTGTTGCTAGGAGGGACAGACTTCTAAAATATGTGCTAGAGAACCAAGCCACCCTCACAAAATAAGGATATTTTTGAAACAATACATTATTTTAACAGGAAACATACAGTGAATGATCCTGTCATCACCACCACCACCCTTAACCACCAGTAAACTGTTCAAAATTAAGGACTGTCAAAGTTGAGCATGTTTCGAGACAAGTCATTCTCCCACATACCCCAATATGTAATTATTGTTGTTTAATTGTGAGAGATCATCATCAATATTCCAGTACCGGAACATGTAGTCAATATGAAATTCATGAGTTTAGGATTCACTGATGCAGCTTTATACTGACTACTCTCTTCTTTATCAAATGAACACATTTCTACTGGGGGTGGGATGATTATTTTGTTCCCTATTACAATGTTGAGTTAAACTGAAATTTTTAGGTGTATATAAACTCCAGTACAACACTCCCTTTTTACTGCTCCATCACAAAAGCAGAAGAAAGCACATGTTTTTGGAGATCTGGACCTATGTTGCTTCCAAGGACTATAGAAAAGAAAGTAAGTGACCAACAATGCATGCTAACAGGCAATAAGCAGAATCCTCCAGCAAGGTGAACAATCCTTTTTGTAAAGTCAAGTCCTAGGACAAAGCAAAACAAGTGGTTGCATACATAAAATACACCAGTTCAAGCTATGGCAGAAAAGAAAGCGGCAGTATCTACTTGGTACTGAATTAAAGGAGGCATGATTTTAAGCTGTAGGTAATTTTTCCATTTCCATGCCGAAGTTGCATAGTACTGGTTAACCTTGAATGTAGGCACACTGCGACCCCTTACTTTGGAAAATGGGTGAGGATTAGTGTTCGTTTCTCTTGAGGAAGCTTGTCTTTTTCTTGCCTGGCCTGCTCCAGCAGTTGCCGTCTCATTACAGTAAAAACAGAGCGAAGCAATGTCCTACCGAAAACCTGGGTGGTTTCATACCGAGGTAGACTGTCACAGAACTGAGGGACATTGCAATAACAAAGCCACCTGTAAAGGAGGAAAAAAGACAGATAATTATCATCATCTAATATATGAACTAGTGCAATAAAACCACTACCTACATCATTTATAATGCAGCCGAGAGCTATATGACCATATAAATCAGTTCTACATCGAGTCTGGACAGAGTTAAGCAGCATTTATATTGCCCAGTTTTTTAAAGAAATGACAGCCAAGTACTTCTAAGTCTCCATATATTCTTTCTCTCTGCAGTCTAGTTTCCACAAAGAGCTCTTGTTCCAGACAGTAATCATAGATCACATAAAATTCGTGTTGATGTCAGGGATTCTCTCCACAGCTCATTCATTCAGCCTCCCACGTCTCCTGTCTGAGACTCCAAAGACCCTTAGCCTGGCACATTTTCCCCTCTTTAAACTCCTGCATTTCCCCACATAGATGCAAAAAGGGCAACACTTCTACCTACCTCCACCCCAATCCGACTGGACTCCCACCCTGCTCTCCCACCAGCTGGCCTCTTCCCATCACACCCTGACTCGATAGTCTTTCGTTGACCAGTAACTCCCTCTGTAATGAGTTTTGCATTAAGAAGTACATATGCAAATATAACACGTTGTGTTATTCTTCTTGAAAAGGGGATCATGGTACTGAAGAGGTAAATCAGGAGTACACTGACTATGTAGGTCATGATATCTGTTAATTCTATAAACAAGATTTCAGTATCTGCTTGTCAGTGAATGGTACACGTAGCTTTAGCAGAATCAGACCACAACCATTATGAAAGCTCCAACAATGAAAAGAAAATGTTAAGAATTGGATGCGAACAGACTGTGCTGTATCCTGCATGGGTTTTCTCATCCAAACCTGAAGTACAGCCTGTCTCAAAATGCTCTCCCAAACTCTTGTGTCTTAATCTTTGCAAACACAAGAAATGCAAAGGAGTTGTGAAATACAGCTGTTCGCAGACCTCTACTCCCTGTTCTTGGCTGATAAAACACACCTCTCAAAACACAAGCACGCATGTGAAACTCTGATATAGTCTCAGGAAAATCCTCAGGTTTTTTAAATGAAGTTGGTGACTGCAAGAATTCATGAGATGCACCCGTGGCGCACAGCGGCTTTCTCTGCACCCCGTGCAGTGCCTCAAACACCACAGAGGGGAGAAGCTCACAATTAGATTAGGTTAGATCAGATGGAAAGGGTCAGAGGGAACCTTAGGGACTGCGGGCAGGAAGGTTTGAGTAACCACAAGTGACAAAATGATCAACATCAAAAGTCACCAACCAGAGCCAATGCTAGCTATTGATTCCTAATAAAAGCTGACTCTGACCAACCCTGGCTATCTGACATCTGTATCACAAACAAATGGAGGTCAAAGACCCACCAAACATGGTCTTAGGAGCCCCGTGGATTATCAGTAACTGTCCTTTACGCCAGGTAGTTATTGGAGGGGACAGGTCATCTGAGAGCATCCCCGTCAGACACAGACACAGCGCAGACTGCTGCATCACCAGCCACAGTCTCAACTCACACCAGGGTTTGCTCTTCTCCTTCATGGAGCTGAGGTTTGTCAGAGGAAAGGCCACCAGGAAAGTGGGCAGAAGGCGGTGCTCATCCTCAGCCAGGAAAAGTGTCCCTGGCCATTCCTGGGACCAGGTGTGCCCACAGGGACAGTGAGCTAACTGCTGCCTGCGCCCACAGGCGGCACGTTAACTGTTGCCTGCACCGGCAGGAACCCTAACTGCTGTCACTGTGCTAACTGAAAAAGGCATTGCACGATTGTTATGAGAAAAACACAATTAAAAGAGACCCAGCTTTTTATCCCAGCTCTTCTTCCACCAGTGACTAACTTATTCCTTTGAATTCTGACAACGTATTAAAAGGTCATAACAAGAACTATCATTTTAAGGAACCTAATAATATCCATACACCCTCTAGCATTCAAGCACTTACAAAATTATTCTAATTTTTCAAATCTTCCATGATTTGGTTTCAAACTGTGATGCTTCACAATCCTTAATGTTATCTTCTTTCTTTACTTTTTTTTTTTTAAGTTGAATAACAAATTGCCTGAATTTTTAGTACATGAAATAAGGATCTTACAGGAGGCTCATATCTTAAGAAGACTGACAGCAACTTTGCAAACGCAGGACGTGCAAAAGCATTGTTAGATACAGATGTTTGCCACCTCTACTCCCTGTTCTTGGCTGATAAAGCACACCTCTCAAAACAGAAGGATGCGTGTGAAACTCTGATACAGTCTCAGAAAAATCCTCAGGTTTTTATATAAACTCCATAACTGCAGTATTTCACAAGGCGTACAGGTACTGGTGTATTCCTGAAGTGTGTACGTGCCATATTTGTAAGCAAGAGTTGTACCAAGCAAAAGCAGCGTTACCTGGTATAATTCACTTTATACCCCGCAATATCATCATTGGGTGATCTGAGTCTTCGCTGAGAAGGTGTCTCCAGGTGCCAGTAGTTAATGCGGTTCAGAAACATTTTAGCCAGTTCCACTATCGTTTGCCTTTCCTTTGAGGGTAAGTGGCTAAATTTGTACTGCACAAAATTATTCACACCCTTAAAACAGAAGAAAACAATGTTTAATTATTCATCCCTAATTTTTGCAGGAGCATCCTCAAACATTCCTCACTTTATGTTTGCTAACCCTGAACTTGCAATACATGGGAAAGGAAACGAATACCAGAGACCATCAATTCCTTGCTCAGCTACTCATGTAGCTGCCACAAGCTGGTTCCCCTGTACACAGCAGCAGGTACATCCACATTTTCTTATTTTATCCACCTCCAGCAGCTGACTCAAAGGTAGAGAAGGAAAATTCTTTATTTTTCCTTGCTTTTCAAAGTAAAAAACTTTGTCTGGAAATAGAGAAAGATCCTGGGGGCCACCTTCTATATGCTCACATATACACAATTTTGCTGATAACCATGCTGCATGAGTTATTTCCTCTGTAATCAAGTATCCCCAAAAAAATCTCCCCAGCCACTTTTCAACAGTAGACTACGACTTGCAGACTTGTAGTTAAGTTTGTGTCTACACATCGTGTTATTTATTCAAGAAGTGCCAGTATTTCACAAGTATGTCATTTCACTGCGCTTCGTATAGTAATTTAAAAAAACCTACTGAAGATAGTTAAAATGTGTGACTAAAAGTGCTGCAATACATATGTATTAGAAATCAATTGTAATAGTGCTGCTTAGCAAATAATTTTGTGTGACTGAGTTGCCGAACTGCTAAAAACAGAGCTGAAAATATTAATCTATTTTAAGGGTAAATTATTTCAAAACAAACTGCAAGAATTACCCTTTCATCTCTATGCTGTATTTTCTTAAGCAAACTGAACAGTATGAAGAATGTGACAAAAAACTATGTTGCACAAAACCTTTTTAATAGTATATTTTAAGGACTAGGAGTGCACGAGGATTACATACGCTTATTCTTTGTTTAAACTCAAACTAAGGGAGAACTTAAGGTAAAGACTTCCCAGAAATTCAGCAATAAAGTGTTATGATTTTCCTAAATTATAAGAAGTGAGAGTTGCAAGGAAATAATTACTACACATAACAGTCTTCACATATAAAATGTCCTGTTTAACAATACAGCATCCATTCATACACTGATGGGAAAACATTGAGCTCGCATTGAGTGTGCCAAAAGTGCGTTCGCAGGAGCTTGCTTAACCAAAATCTGAAGTTGTCATACTTTCTTTATCCATTGAGAGTTACAAAAGCCTCAGTTACTCTTTGGTTTCGGCTTTGTTTTTTGTTGTGCCCCCTTTGAAAGAGAAGGCTATGATCTCACTGAATTGGATTGTAACATTTTCATTGATTTACAGAAGACAAGTGTCATTTTAATATTGGATTTCAAACCTTCAACAGCATTTTTCATCACCTGAAACAAAGAAAGAACTGCCACACATAAAAGTAGTATTTTAAGTTCATTCTCTAAAACCACAAAAAAAAAAAAGTCAGTTTCATTAAAGCGTAAGATGAACAATGAGAGAAGTCAAATAATGTAACTATTGTACCAACACTAAAGGAGAAGCAGCAGCAGAAAGCTCCTACAGTCCCCTGTTCTGTACTAAGTAACATACAGAAACATTTGCAAATTGCCTACAACAAAAAACAGCCAAAAAAGAAAAAAAAAAAGAAGAAA
>VUYV01000066.1:4109491-4135129 GCA_008711295.1 Anarhynchus alexandrinus | reverse complement strand
TTTTTTTTTTTTTTCCTTTTTACCTTGCTGCTCACTAGATAAGGAGAACAGTAAGTCTACCAGCCTGTGGCTACGGATACAGTTACTATAGTAACATTTATAAACACTAATTTCACTACACATGCAAAGCTACTGCCTGCTACTGCAGTGGAGCAGCTTAGAAAGAAATCACTCTAACTACAAATAGGTAAGTCTTTCTCTTTTAGTTTTTTAACTTTAAGCCTGATTTAAATCATAGCTCTCATTATAACTTTGTGCAAATATATTGTTTAAAAAAAGAAAAAAGCTTGACTTTGTCTTAAATGGCTCCAGTGACAGGTAAAATAATACATTCACAATTTTGGCAAGAATAAGGAATGAAAAGATCATTTGCTGAGTGGAAAGATGGGACTATAACTTGGGCAGCGTTGACTTGTGGTAGCTTCAGTGGGTGTAATTTGGCCATGACAGGTTACACTACATTAGGGAAAAAAAAAATTATGCTTTGACATGTGAGTGTATACATGTCATTCTCAATTTCATATATCCAAGCTGGCTTTTTCTGTTGACTGAATTTACAAGTAAGTACATGTTAATTTTCTAATTGTGATGCATGCATAACTCTGAGCACAACAGAATCACTTTGGTACTTACTTTTCATCATTAAACGTGCACTGTGAAGATATTAAATTAGATTCAAACTCAAAGCATTATCTGAAAAAACCCTCGCCGCATTTTTCCCTTTCTGTCCTTCGGGGCATGTCAGTGGGTTTGCACAAGTGGAACCGACTCTGAAGCCCGCGTTCGGCAGCGCTGGCGGGAGCCGAGGGAGCCTGGCTGCCTGCCGGTGCCACACCGCTCTCAGACTGCGGTGAGTAGCCAAGTGGCTTCAGAAAGACCACTCATCTGCACCAAATTCAGCAAGCCAGGAGCTGGCTGAGCCACGAGTGCCAGCTCCTGTGATTCCCAGGTCTCTCTCTGGCTGCTGATAGCCCTGAGGAGGTGCTGAGGAGGTGCCCGCTCAGAGCCTGTGCTCCCAGGAGAGATGCGCATCTCACGTTTGCTGCTCTCGCCCAAATTCACTGTGGACACCCAACAGGCTTAAATGCGACCCTGCATTTATTCCAGCAAAGGAAGCAGTTGCACTCTTGATGCCAGAATGACAAAAGAAGAAATTAAAGTGCAGTTTAGGGTGTGCCTGGTGCCTGCTTATTGCCTAGTTGTCATTTGGAGCCTATCTGGTCACGTAAGTTAAAGAATGACTCAACTAATAGCAGCCTCATGCTGGATGCTGCCTCTCTGAGAGGGACCTCCCAGCCCGTGGCGGAGCTCTGGGAGCTCACCCCTATCCCTCATCCCCGTCTCCCACCCTAGTCGGAGCGAGCGTGCGCAACCCAGCCCTCTCTCCCTCTCCTTTTGTTCAAGATGGGACTTTCTTCCTGCTCTCCCACCTGTTTTCATTCTCACCATTCAATGCAAATGTAAAAAGCGGAGCTCTTGCCCCTCCGGGGAATTTCTCCGAGTATAAAATCCCATTGTGTCCTTTCATTAGCGCATTCCTTGTGGGTGAAGTGGCCTCCCTCCTGGCCACCACGCATTCAGGACTGCTATCAATATTTTATGAATCACTGGAAGTATTAACAGTGCAAAAGTTTTGTTCGTTAATGCTGCCTCTAGCATCTTGTCAGCTTCCCATGGGGCTTACATGTGACTTTAATAATGCGGACGGCAGACCTTCCCACCACGCATTTTTGTCTGTTATAGGGAACCTCACACCCCAATTACCCAGTCTTTANGCTCCCCGGGGCCGGGGTCCCCCGGCCCCGGGGAGGCCGCGGCGGTGGCCGGGGCTGGCTTAGGGCTTCCCAGCAGCTGTGATGTGACAGCGACCCGTAAGATGGCTGCTGCCATCCCCGGTGCTTTAAGAGGGACTGTTAAGGTGGAGGAGCTGCCGCTTTCTCGTCAGCAGCTGCCCCAAGCTTTGCAGAAAAGGAAGGGGGGGGGGAAAATTTAAAAAAATATCCAGTTTCTCTTAAATTTAAAAGTAAATTAATTTTTTTTTGAGTGTCTGAGTCATTTTTTTAAAAAATCACAAATAGCTGCTGTTTGGTAACAGCCAGCTAAGAACCTCTTTGCTTGCATCTTTTTTTCTTGGGCTGGTTAGGTTTCTACTTTTCTCCCAGACTTGAAAATGAAACTGTTATTGCTTACTTTCACTTTCAGCTTTCCCAAAAAAAAAAAAAAAATGGAGAAAATGTCATTGCAACACTCATGGCTGTTTCAGTAACACAAACTTCTCGTTAGCGATTGAGCACTTAGAAGTTTTTATTCACTTTTTACCCAGAGGATGCATTTCTTGACTGCAGTCAGAGTTTTGATTTAACACAAACCAAGTGAGGAAACTGAAAGCCGGGCTCACACAGCACAGGCCATCTACTGCCTTTGCCAGGACAATGCGAGTTGCGTGTGCCAAGTTCAGAAGCTGCTCGTTAAAGTTATTCAGCCGTCTGCAGTCACTACGTAAGCTTACACCGTGTTGTTTCGTGGTAGTGAGAGCTCTAGANCGCCAGCATCTCCTTTAAATGGTAAGCTAATGAGATTTAACCCAGCGTGAAATTTGCACACCCGCATATACATGAATTACAAGTTTAAATTCTGAAAATACATTTATTGGTTTCACACAGGTGAGTAACTCTGCCGGTGTTTATTACGGCCACTCAGGGTGCATTTATGTCTGAAGCTGCACAGGCGAGTGTTCGCAAGATCACAGCCAAGGCGAACGACCTTATTCTTTCACCTTATTCTTCAAGGTCCTTAAAAGTCTGCAAAGTTTTTACTTCCATTAAAGTAACATCAAAGGTGAAAGTTGTTACAAAGCAGATACTGACTTTGGTTAAATGCCCGAATATTTGTTTACATTTCATGGTGTGTTGATGAGGGTCTACAGGGAAAACACTGCCGCCTTATTGCATCTCGTAAGGCACTGGTTAGTATAAAAGCAAAAATACTTTTATTGCAGTTCCTTCTTGAATCCTCAAGAGCACGGCTGCCTTACAATACTATAACTCTTTTTTTTTTTTTTTTCCTTTTTACCTTGCTGCTCACTAGATAAGGAGAACAGTAAGTCTACCAGCCTGTGGCTACGGATACAGTTACTATAGTAACATTTATAAACACTAATTTCACTACACATGCAAAGCTACTGCCTGCTACTGCAGCGGAGCAGCTTAGAAAGAAATCACTCTAACTACAGATAGGTAAGTCTTACTTTTTTAGTTTTTTAACTTTAAGCCTGATTTAAATCATAGCTCTCATTATAACTTTGTGCAAATATATTGTTTAAAAAAAGAAAAAAGCTTGACTTTGTCTTAAATGGCTCCAGTGACAGGTAAAATAATACATTCACAATTTTGGCAAGAATAAGGAATGAAAAGATCATTTGCTGAGTGGAAAGATGGGACTATAACTTGGGCAGCGTTGACTTGTGGTAGCTTCAGTGGGTGTAATTTGGCCATGACAGGTTACACTACATTAGGGGAAAAAAAAGTTATGCTTTGACATGTGAGTGTATACATGTCATTCTCAATTTCATATATCCAAGCTGGCTTTTTCTGTTGACTGAATTTACAAGTAAGTACATGTTAATTTTCTAATTGTGATGCATGCATAACTCTGAGCACAACAGAATCACTTTGGTACTTACTTTTCATCATTAAACGTGCACTGTGAAGATATTAAATTAGATTCAAACTCAAAGCATTATCTGAAAAAACCCTCGCCGCATTTTTCCCTTTCTGTCCTTCGGGGCATGTCAGTGGGTTTGCACAAGTGGAACCGACTCTGAAGCCCGCGTTCGGCAGCGCTGGCGGGAGCCGAGGGAGCCTGGCTGCCTGCCGGTGCCACACCGCTCTCAGACTGCGGTGAGTAGCCAAGTGGCTTCAGAAAGACCACTCATCTGCACCAAATTCAGCAAGCCAGGAGCTGGCTGAGCCACGAGTGCCAGCTCCTGTGATTCNACTCTATTTTCCCCTTAGCTTTTCTTTCTTCTGCCTCCCCACATATTTATTTTTTTTGTTTATTCCCTTCTCTGACATCTTTTTCTGTTCTTTCTGCTACTTAATATGTGGCAGAAGCCCCCACAATTCTCTGGGACCCCACTGCCTGCCTGTGCTTTGACGGTTTTGCCAACCACCCCATCCCGGTGCGGGGCAGATCAGTGGGTGCTGGCAGCCTTACAGAGCCCTGGGCAACTGGCCAGGGTGGGAGGGAAGGGGCCTCCTCTCTGCTACCTGCACCTGCATCGCCGCCGACCAGCACCCTTGGTATGACACTGGTTTAGATAATAAATCTCCACGTGGAAAATCCCTTTTACTTCTGCAAGATGAAGTTACACTGGCCTAAGCACATCTGACCGTGCAAGCCTGCTCCTGCAGAGCACCTGGAGAGCACCTGGAAAGACCAAGAACTATGAATGCAACCACAAGCACCATGGCTGGTCGCTTAGCTAAGCCACAGAAACTAAACAGGTTAAATCCATCCATTCAGACCAACTACAATTGCGATGTGTATGGCTAGAAAAAGCAGAGGAACCCCAGGAGTACAGCAATAACCCCAGATGTGGGGTTTTGGGGTGAGGGAGGCAGGGTGTCACTGGGAGGAGAGCGCAGGAGGCACAGTTACCTCATCTTCACCCATCTTCCACCTTCCGCCACAGCTTTCTCCTTGTGGATGCCCAAAACCTCACACGTCCACTGTGCCTCCCCTTCCATGCTGAGCCCAGCGGGTTTGCCATCCCCACCCAATTGCTCCACAGCCTCTCTGCATCCCCTTGCTCTGCCCCACGCAGGCACTCAGTGGGTTACAAACCACCACCTCCACCCCACCAAGTCAGACCCAGCTACCCAGAATGGGTGCAAAATATCTGGGGTGTGGGAAGAGCTGCTTTTGGCATTTTTTTGCTACTCCCGTTTCCCAGTTTGATGCTTCCTCCCAGCTGAGGAGCTGCACCTCTGCCCAAGCAGACAGTGTCACAAATTATAACTCTCACCTAAGAAGAACCTTAATGATGGGGACTGTTTCCACTTTATAGGATGACACAAAACCAGTGGGCCTGGAATCCCAAGATTCCAGTTTGGGACAACACTTAAGAAGATAAATAAGGAGGCTAATTATCTTAATTCATTCCATAATTATTTTAATTATTAATCACTTCCTCTTTTGTTGCCTATTACTAGGTCTAGAGGTGGGAGTGTTCAAGTCCTGAAGGCAGGCTCTGCCCCCAGCGCGCTCCTGTGACTCACCAGGTTCATCTTTATCTCTTCCCATACCTTTCATAACAAGACTTTCTTGAAGCTGCATCGTTGCTTCTGGGGATACAGTAAGTAGGCTACTGCTACGCACACCTAAGTTGACTCACCTGGGAGAAGAGGTCTTGTTCCTTCTGCATCGTTCCCTCCGCAGACGGTTTTGGAGAACGAGAGGGCCAGCTCTGCTAAAACTGGCAGGAGGTGTCAGGCGTGGCTGCTGGGTCAGCAAATGAGTTTGGCTTTTCAGGTGAAGAGTTTTTTCCAGAGGTCATATATGACTTTAAGAAAGGCAGCATAAGGGTTTTTACGTAAGATGCTCGCTCTTTGCTGACCTGGCCGAAGGTGACCACATAAAACTTGGGACCTGTTAAGGCAGACCCAGGCTCGGGCTGTGCCACAGGGCACTGCACAGCACTGTCAAGCTGCACCATGGCACATGCTACCGCTCCAATGGTCACCCGTGGTGGCTCCTTGGCGGGCGCCAGTCCTGACGATGCTGAGATTCCCCACCCTGGTTTCTGTGTGCGGGTATGATGCATTCACAAACAATTTTCCAGGGGAGGCGCCGCTACCAAACCGTGTGACAGGCGGAGGGAAGGGAAATCAGCCAGGAGGAGAGGAGCAGGGCTGAACACGCGGAGGCAATGGGAGCCGTGTCACGGCATCGCTGGCACGTGGGAAAGAGGGGACCGAGAGGGAAGCGCTGACTACAGCACGAGCAGAGGAAAGGCATGGCAAGAAGCAAAGCAGGGAAGAAGGAAAAGGCAGGCAAGGCAGCCGGTGCTCATTCAGCAAGAATTTGCAGCGGGGAGGCCTGTTTGTACATATTAACTGAGAATAGTGTGATGCGACTGTGACCTCCATTTTACACCCCACAGCCCTTCTCTGCCTCCTCCTGTCGCCCGCAGGCGGGCAGGCATCGTCCCAGTGATGGTTTCAGCGTCAATAATAGTCACCGTTTTTCTAAGGCCACAAGTATGTAGCAAATAGTAATAATAAAAAAACAAAACAAAACAAAACCAAGAGGAAGGAGTTCAGGACTAGAGATTGTGTAAGTTAAGCGTTGACTATGACAAAGGTAAGTGAGGCAGAAGCACGCTCTGGGTGGAGATAGGAACGACGTGTGTCAGAGGGGGATGACTGCCTGCGGGACTCTTCTGCTTGGATACAAATCAGATCCTGTGGTCCTCAAAGCTCAATTAGTGACATCTTTGCTAATTTACAAAAAAAAAAAAGAAGAGATTGTAGCACCAAACTGCAGAAACAGAAAATAATCTCGCCTTGCTGTATGAACAGCAAGCGACTCCAAGTGCCACAGCTAGAGAGGGTGGACAGAAATATGAAGTTTACTGGGATGACAGTGTCCTCTGCCACGCACGTCCCTGGGCTCTGCCTCAGTTCTGCCCCTCTTACGGACAGGGCAGCGCGGGGCAGAGAGGTGAAGCAGCCGCCCTTTCCTAGTAGCAGGACTAAGCACTGACCAAGAGGCTCTTTGTGGGGACACAAACAGTAAATATGATTTTTACCCCTGAAAACACATACAACCTCAAACTGTGGTTCGCTCCCCATTCTTCTACATCTTCTCTTTTTATTTTTTTTTTTTTAATCTGCTTCTATTTTCAGCTCAGAACGTTAAACAGTGCTGGGTTTTGGCTCCCTAAATAGGCGCAGGGGAACTGCAGTGAGCTAGAAAGCTGAATTTTCTCTTTCGCTCTCTGAGGCTGAGCGTGCTTTAGCTTCGTGTATTGTGCTGTCAGTATCTCACTGGCATCCCTTAACCTGACAGCAAAAAACTTGAGAGTCTGTGTCTGTTCCTGATGAGGGAAATGCAAGGAGACAAGTAAATGCAGACTAATCTTTTTACTTCATAGGAGATCAACAAAGGAAATGTTTCCCTTTTTATTTCATTTTTACAAGGTTTTCAGCTATTAACATAAGCAGTGTATGCATACTATAAAAAACTAAGATCAGGGCTGCCCTTTAAATAATTATGAGCAAAATGATTGCAACTGAAGAGTTGTAGCATATCTTGTTATTCTACATGAATTATTATGTATATTATCCTGGTTATTTACACANTTACAAGGTTTTCAGCTATTAACATAAGCACTGTATGCATACTATAAAAAACCCTATTATTATATTATCCTGGTTATTTACACGTTGTGATAAAGTGGGACTGTTCTCTGAAACTGTGATTTGTTAGCACTTACAGAGATATAAACATCTATAAAGTACGTTTGTTATAAATTAAGTTTACTGAGGTCAAACTAACATTCTGTTGAAAGTTTTCAATTTCCTGTCTCTAATCCAAGGGGCTTTTATATACACTAACCCTAAAACAGGTTCGTATTTAAAAGGCTGACAAAAAGCAGCTTACCGGCTTTTCTGTATATATTAGTCCCAATTTTTCTCACGCCTGAATGCATCATGACGATGACAGCAGTGAAAAGGCCTGCGCGATCTCCCAGTCTCGAGTTCAAACTATCATAGAATCATAGAATGGTTTAGGTTGGAAAGGACCTTGAAAATCATCGAGTTCCAACCCCCCTGCCATAGGCAGGGNGCAGGGACACCTCCCACTAGACCAGGTTGCCCAAGGCCACGTCCAGCCTGGCCTTGAACACCTCCAGGGATGGGGCCTCAACAACCTCTCTGGGCAACCAGTTCCAGTGCCTCACCACCCTCAAAGTGAAAAACTTCTTCCTAATGTTCAATCTAAACCTGCCCTCTTCCAGTTTGAAGCCATTCCCCCTCGTCCTGTCACTACATGCCCTAGTAAAAAGTCCTTCCCCAGCTCTCCTGTAGGCCCCCTTTAGGTACTGGAAGGCCACAATAAGATCTCCGCGGAGCTTTCTCTTCTCCAGGCTGAACAGCCCCAACTAAAGGAAAAGGGATCTGCACACGCGTATCTTTCCCTGCTGTTTAAATCATGTGCCTCCTTATCTTGCCCCACTGAAGTGGTGCAGCATTTCTAGGAGAGGCTGATGCTCACCTCTTGTGGAGAGGTGGACTTTCCCATAAACTGGTCCTACAGCAGATTGAGAGCTGTAGTCACCCGCAAGCTCGCCTCGGCCAGGACAAGGAATACTACAGTGTCATAAGGGTTTTTTTTTAAGTCCTGCTGCCACCCTCCACTGAAGGGATCAATTACAAAATCTACCTCAGCTAATCAGAGGGACTCGATTCTTTAAGACATTATGATTAATTGGAGCTGGAGGAGGTTGGGACCTTGTCTTTTAATGCTCCTGTAATTCTCAAACAGTTGAAGGAATTTTGTGAAACAACTGTCACCGCAGGGGAAAAAAGTGTATGCCTTGAAAGACAAATCATGGAAATGCTTATAACCCAGAGCTGGTGGACAGAAATAATGAGAGGGAAGAAAATGTACTTCCTAACTGAAATCCTGGAAGAGACAACAGTTGCAAAATAATTACTTTAAGGTGTGACCGTATGAAGTTTAAAGAGAGAGTCCCAGAAAACGGATGAGGTTGAAGCAGGATGAAATTACCAAAGGCTGCTCTTGTAATGATGCTGTGGGATATCACTGCTGCTAAACCACCACTGTTTGCCTTGGTGATGGATTAACAGCAGTTAACAACGGTCACTGAAAGTCAGAAAACTCAGAAGAGAGAATACAATAAAAATCTATAATATATGCATTTTTGTCTGATATTTCTTATCCATATGTGCACAAATACTAAATAAATAAACAAAACTTAATTATCTTAATAAACAAAACCTATGTTTTCATACTTAGTGGACAGATGATGTATAGGCTGTGCAAGCTGAGCTTCTCACGTGGTGTCAGGATTTTGTGTTATTATAGTGTCCGTACATGTATGTTATGTGCTGATTTAGGGGGAGAGGATGTTACGCAAGCAGCTGTAAGGCTTAGCTGCACATCCCTTTAAAATTGTTCGAATGGCTGCTGTGTCCTATAATTTCATCTGCTGCCTAAGCAATATTGCTATTTCCTCTGTATGTTATATATGTGTTTTCTTACCCATTTCAAATTATAGGCAGGGTTACTAGTGCTGCTACCATAGGGTCGCTTCGTGTATTCAGTACCTTAAAACTCTGAGATATTAACTGTTCATACCGAAATTTTCCAAGCCTGAAGCAGAATAATTTGAAAAAGTTCCAGGTAATATGATTTAGCCGTTTCTGAGAATATGATTTGAAAAGTATGTTAGTTTTGCTTGTATTAAACCAAAATTCTAACAACTATTTTATAGAGAAGCTCTTAAGATTGTCAGGTTTTAAACTAGGGCTTGGAAATTTGGCTGAGATGGCATCAGCGGTGCACTTTTTGTCGCTCTTGTAAGTTTACCCAAATCAGAGCAAGCTGCAATATTTAAAAAGCAGCATCCGTTAGCCGGTGCCGAGCGGAGGCATGCCAGTGCGGAGGTGCCGAATTCAGGCGGTCCCCTCTGCACCGCCTGGCCTCACCAGCACTTGCTCCACAGCTCTGACTGTCGGGTTTGTAGCACCAGGTGCCAGACCCACGTACTGATAGTCTCGTATCTGGTCCTGGCTCTCAGCACTCCCTTTCCTAATAATGGGAGAAGATTGAAGGTGGTTTTATGTGCCCATCACTAGCAGAAGGAGTGGGATTTGGAAGTAGATATTAGTACGTGCAGGCGTGCGGAGAGACCCAGGACTCAGGAGGTAAGACAGCATGGAGGAACAAGAATGAGGAGACTGCAGCAAGGAGCTGAAGTGGGAGAAAGGAGGCACATGGAGATAGGAGGGAAGAGATTCTCTTTGGCTGGGGAAGGGGCAGAGAGGCTTGTGCTGATGAGGTCCTTGCAGTACCTGGCCACAAGTCCACGTTTTCAGCCTCCTCGCTCTTCGGCAAGCTCTGCTGCAGAGCTCATCTCTCCTTCCATGCTGGTGGCTGGCCAATACAGAGGGCACCTGATGCTGCCCGCAGGTCTCGCAGCTCAAGGAGCTGCTCAGGTGTGTCTCCCACAGACCTAAAAGCTCAAACACTGCTTTGACAAACACGTGGCCTGTTTGATAACACTTTTGTTCTTCCTTACACTTTCTTGATTTAGAAATTGACACATTCGAAATCCATCCTACATTAAAGGAACATGAACATTGCAAAATCTCGCTCTCGTCAGCGAGAAAAAACAATAGAATATTGTCCGCATAAGTGCAATTTATCTTCTATGTGCCTAAACACAATGGGATAAAGTAATTTTTTTCCAGCTGACTCCTAAAGGCCTCATAACTAAAACTGATGGTAATGACAGTGAGATTTGATTAAAGACGTACACCAATGCCTCTAGCCCTGTTTTGTATCTCCCATGCAAGACTGGCAGATTTTTTTAATCTTAATTTCGAATATGCCTTTTTTTTTTTTCCCCTTTTTAAAGTAGGAATTACACTTTGCTACCATGTCTGGAAAGTGATGAACAGATACAGAAAAGCTGATGAGGAACTACTTCATATTTACAGTTCTAACAGCGCGAAGGCACGGGGCTATGCATTGATTCACAAGGAGGAGACCACTGAGCCCTCACTAGGTACAAGAATAATCTGAACTGTGTCATGAATTCTGTATTTCCAAACTTCTCACTTCTTGAATTTGCTGTATTACTGATTTTTAACCTAGTTACTAGTTATAACTTTTATATAAATCTCACATGGGCTTCCCCACTTTCTTGACCCTGTATGCATTACTACACAATGATGCAATTCAGACTTTATAAGAGCGAGAACAAAGCTTACGTAAATGGAGTGTTACCTAATATTAAAATATTTAAATACAAAAATATGAAAACTCTTAACATGTTCAACTCCTTTATAGAATGACATGGGAGGAAATGTCACAAGACAAACCAAACCCACCTGATTTTGGACACTCCAGAGATGAGGAAGATCAGCTGGAGAAGGCCACAACTGCACCCCAGAGCGATGATTCCAAGCACATTTCGATTTTGTGCTCTGCGTGTCAACAAACGATATATCCATACCACCTTCTTTATCATAAAAAAGCCCACAAAGCCCTAACTTTGCTGGGCTTTGATAGCCCACAAACAAAGATTGACAACAAAACACTTTTAGCTCGGAGACAGACGCTAATTTCAAAATTGACCAAGATTCCTAAATATTCTGAGATACACAGGCAGAAGATCGATTACTCATTTGAACTCCTTATGGATGATAACACTCCTACATCATATTGTGATCTTGCTAATATTAACAATCCTAGTACTTTTAAGAAAGTAAATAATCCTTTAATAAAAGCATTATCAATTTGCCAAGATAAAAATTCCAAGTGGCAGGCAGACATGGAAGACAGATTTATTGTGCTCGACAACTACGGAAATAGGGCAGATACGTGTTTTCTGGGGTTAGTTGATGGCTCTCATGGTGCGACAGCTGCAGAAACAGTTGCGGCAGAGCTTCCGCTTCTATTTCTTGACCAGCTTGCTCAAATGGATTCCTCCTACAAGAAGAGTAAGGACGAACAGCGAATTCTAGATTCTTTTGCCACAGTAATCAAGGCAGATTACAGGGAAAAAGAGAGGATTTTCTCCGATAAACCAGGCAATGCCAAGACTGACAGGACCAACGCTTGCAAATGGATTCACAAAGCGTATGCCAAGTCCTTTTGGAGAATGGACAGACTTTTACGACTAGGAAGGAATGAGGTTTCTAAAGTTCGCTGGAGCGGCTGTTCAGCAGTTACCTGTTTGGTGGAAAGAATCCCCAGTGAAGAGACAGACGGCACTAAGGAAGGAGAAGAAAACCACTCTGAAAACAGAATCTCCAGCGAAGAGACAGATGGCACTGAGGAAGGAGAAAAACATTCTGAAAACAACACACACAGGCCACTAACCAAGACAGCCAAAGGTGCTGTGGGGTTACTGCACATTGCTAATACAGGTATGTACATTCCACACCAGGATTTTTTTTTCTCCACCCAATAAAAAGAGAAAAAAATAAGCTACTCTAGAGATTTGTTGGCAGTAGATATCTGGATGGAGATAAAAAGCTGCAATTGCTTTAACTTGACAATGTGAAGGAGACAAATTCCCTTGCAACTGACATTGGTATCAGGCAGTAAGTATTAAGCTTAGCTAATAAGTACCTTCAATATGATATTTGAGTTAAAGCAGTAAATTTACTAATGCAAAAGACAGAGTTAAGAAACATTCCATAATACACAATACATAGCAGATCTCTGTAAGAGCAGTAAGGACAATTTTTTTTTTTTTTTTTTTAAAATCAAGAAGTTTAAGGTGACATCATTTTAGGGCAGACAACCATAAATCTTCTGATTTTAGATCTGATAAATCCCTTGTGTTGACGAAACATGCCTAAGATATTCTTTTTGTTAATTTGTTTCATTGAGACTAAGTGCCACCACATTTTGCTACCAGCAAACTGAACACAAGATCTTTGGGGATCATCTGAATTATTAATTTCTGAAATAGGAACCTATTGTTATTTATTGTTGTTATGGAGGATCTATTCAGACCTGTTTTCTTATGAAGGAAAACTCTGCTTTGCCTTTCTAGTGCAGAAAATCAGTTATTAATTACAATCAGAAACAGTGATACATTCCTAATGCATCTCTACCCAGCCCTGCTGCAGGCAACACTAGACAAAGCTCTTGCAGTTTTTAGCAACTCTAGTCATCACGTCTTCCCTCTTGGTGATTTTTGTTACCAGTTAAGTTCTCTTGTGTAGGTAAGACAGCTGTAAGATTACAAGCCAAGACGCTTGTTTTCCCATAAAGTACACAAGCAGAATTATATAAAAAAAGCTGCCGGGTGAAGAGTTTCAAATGGATTTGTGTCTACAGTTAGTTTCTTCGCTGTCTTCCAGTCTCTGCTTGAAGCACGTACCCAGTGCTCTAATACTTTTCTATCGCCCTCCCTACCATTAGTAAGGAATCTGCCAACAGTGCAACTCTCCATCAACAGGGGCACTCTTTCCTCCTCAGATGAGCGTATTCACAAAACTTTTAAGACTTCCTATGAGATTTGACTGAAATGAATCAAGAGGGTCAGAAGATCAGTAAGAAAAGGGAAAACCATTTGAGAGACTTCATTTCTTCGGGATGCAACCCCCCCTCCCCAAAACAAAAACATATTCCACATTTGGAAAAACTGATCTCAATTTTTAAAAAAAAAAAAAAAAAAGTATTTTTGCTTAAAAATATTTCTCTGCCAGTCTGGAGAATGCTATAAACCAACTTGAACATGCACTGACACTGAAATAAGTAACTGTGGTCTACCCCCCCTCCCTTTCCTCTCTTCTATTCTTCCGATGCTTGTTACTATATCCACACTTTCTCTACCTCCAACAAGCATCTTTGCAGCTACCAGAACTTTACTGTTACTGGTATCAAAATTGGTAGTTCGGCGCTAGCTCAGATATTCGCGCAGGAGACGCAGTCACACCTTTAATGGAATACAGGAGTAACTCACACAAAAGCTGTAGTGTTTTCAGAGCTAACAAACGCATTGTTTTCACCTTATTGGGGAAGAAACCCACTTTTATTACAATGAGCTTGAGAGGTAGGATGAAGGTGAAAAATTTGGTAGAGAATTCATCCAACCTAAGTTTTCTTGTTCTAGTTACCTGCCTCTGTCCTTCCCTCCCAGATGAGGTTTTATGCTGGCTGCAATTAAAGATACTGTAAACTCAAGCTCTGATAATGAGTTAAGGCTTGAAGTTGATCAGAGATACTTGAAGCCTTTTATGATTAAAGTCCACATTTTTGAACCACTTCTAAACGCACATTTATTTAATCTAATACACTTAATTTTCCACCAAATATATCACATCAAAGAAGATTTGCACAACATCAAGCTTCACTTTTCCCCCCAGGAATCTGTTTTTACAGAAGTATAGACATGTTCCTTCAGCACCAGGTAAGCAACTGAAGAGGATGGTCAGATATGTGGAGCAGGAGATGGTGGCATTGGCCAGCTCTGTCTTCTTCATTTAGTCCCACATTGATACATCAACTAGTTTTTGTCGATTCTTTTGCCCTGTCTCTGGCTTGCAAACAAGAGCCTTGCATCCAAAAGCAACTAGATTTTAGTCTTTCTTGCAGTGAAATTGTTCCACATGGGTTATATTATACCCTTTGTTAGGCTTACAGCTGGGGGTCTTACTCTGAGGGTTCAAAGGAAATTTCAGACAATCTTCCGGCTCTCCATGGAAATCAGAAGGAGGAGGGAGCAAGCATAGGGAATAATTCACACAGTGTAACTTAAGGCATCTACATTCCGTAATTGATAAAAAAGGTGTCCCCTTCAGTTTGATATTCTGAATCACCTTCTAGAGAAATCTGCCTTCACACAGACTACACTTAGCTGTCTCCTACACTAGACACTGCCAATACTGCCCAAGAAACACAACTACTGTATAAGCAGTGCCTACTTATAAACATTTTTCAGAGATCTGTGCCCTAGTCTAGCCAGATGATATTAAAAATACAATATAAATGAACACACTGCAGTGTCTGGAAAGCTACCATCCCACTCAAGTTCCTGCTGAAAGACATCGCTTTTGCCCTTCTGCCAACACATGGGAGCAGACCAATCACCTCCCTAACATAAAAAATGGTCTTCTCCCAGATCAGAGTAGCCACAGAGGATCTCAAACAATACATCGCTTTGTTTCAGAGCTGCTTTCCTTTACACTCTGCAGTCAAGTCTGAAAAGACTAGTCACATGCAGTGTTGCAATTTCTAACAGTTTTCATTCTCACCCTGCAGATTTCAAAAGTGCTGAGGGAAAGGTAAAGCACCTATTCCTGCTAAAGGAAAGAAGTTAGTCCACAACTTCTCATGCTGACTGTGAGAACTCTTGCTCCCTTGGGTCCCTTAAGCGAGGAAGAGATTTAAGGCATCATGTTAGTAAACTGTACATTCTACAGGATGTCCAATTTATTTTCAGATACTATAAATTTTATACTGACAAATAGCCTGAACCTGAAACTTCTTGATGAATTCATTCAGCCATAATATTCTGAAAGCACACACTCTCCTAGAGAAAAAAAAAAAAAAAAAAGAGTTTCTGAGAAAATTACGCACTCTTGCTTAAAGAACAGTCAAGGTGCAATATTTCTATCAGACTGCACTTTAAGCTGAATGAAATGTCACTTAAGGCTCCTCGTAAGAGTTTAGTTGGAGTCAGAAGAATAAGGTTCTAGAATAGTCTTCTGAATAATGGGAGGGGAAAAAAACCCACAGAAGATTTCGCAGTAAAATAGAAGCAGATTCATTGATGGACATATTGTTGCCTGTGGCAGTAGATAATTGAAATATGACCTCAATTTTTTTCCCAGTCCTTAGCAAAAGGCTGTTAACACAACAGCAGTATCTTACAAAAAAAAAAAAAAACAGGATGCTATAATTTAAAATACTATCTTATTTCAATTTTAGGTAATGCACACGCAGTCTTATGTAAAAACGGAAAGAGTCACTGCCTCTCAAAAGAGCACAGCACTTCTAATGTAAGCGAGAGAAAACGCATATTTCAGAATGGTGGAAACATCAGCACTAACAAACCAGATGGATTAGTAGAGGGCTACCTAAGAACTACAAGGGGTCTTGGACATCATGGAGATCCTGTACTGAAAAGATCTGTTATACCTGTACCTCATACAATATCCATCCCTATCGATGATACGTGTCAGTTTCTTATTTTAGCTTCTAATGGGCTTTGGGAGGTTTTAGATTACAATGAAGTACTTGCATTAACTATAACAACATACACTCATTATTTGAGAAGGTATGAATGCGTTCAACAAAACGGAACTTCTCCGTTAACGTGTCAGTATTCGATGCCCCTCACTGAAGACAACTTAAATGATGCAAAGACTATTAAAGATCTGCAAGATGGAATAGAGATACTGTATTCTAATAAAGACATTTTTATCACTGACTCAAAAGGCAACCTGAAACAAAATAAGCCAAAATGTTCTAGGGGGAACTATTCGCAAAGTGAAGATGGAGTTCCTACGGAAACCGATGACCACAAAAATCAAGCTGATCCAGAACTGTCTCTTTTCAGTAACAATGAAGTAAGTTCACAGAACAGAGAGATAAACCAGTCTGATTCTAGCACACAAGGTGGCTCTGAAGAACCAAAACAGTTTGAGGACAGGAAAGCTTATCTATGTAACGGTTTTCAGCCACAGACTGCAGTGCAAGAAGAAACAGACAGTGACACTTCCGGTGCAACAGGTCCAACTTGCACCCATAAACAGCCGCAAAAGGATGTGCTGGCAATAGGGTCTAAAGACACAAAACAGCCCCCAAAAGACATAAAAGCATGCTTATCTAATTATGACTCAAGTCCACAACTGGCAGAAAAAATTGACTCCAAGATATTTTGTGACAAACTTGCAAGTTACGCTGGTCAAGAACTGCTAAAGAGTCTGTCACCAGTAGGTTCTCAACCACCACAGTGTGAAGACAACACAAAAACATACTTGTCCAGTTGCGAATCACAATCTGCAGGAAGAGGCAGAGTCACCTCTGAGACACGGTACGACAACGCAGCAAACTATATTAGTGAACAACTGGTAAAGATTGCACTAGCTGCAGGTTCAAGAGATAATATTACTGTTTTGGTTGTACTTCTAAATGGATGCGATAAAATACCCAATTACCTCAAACTTTAAAAATTTATCACAGGATAACTGGAGTGCCACGGTACATACAGTACAAGCTTATATTTAGCCGTGTCATGAATTTACTTGTAAACATCTTAAATGCTGACCCATAGAGTAAATCAGACATTTTGATTAGAACTGTGCAAGTGCAATAAAACCTTCTGAAACTCTCAATAAGAAACAGTAATCAAAAATCTTTTTTTTTTAAACCACTTTATTCAAACCTGAGCACCTCAATATAAAACTAAACACTGGTGAACTGTCATTTTCCTTGCTAAACCCAGATTACCGCAAATTTTAAATCTGCACAAGTATGTTTCTGCTATCAGTTCAACATTTAAATAGACTAATTCATCTCTTCTGACACACTTGGTAGATTTCATATAATGAAAATAACTAAAAGAATTAGTGCAATATACTGGACAGATCAAAATAAAATGTACTTTGGAAAACAAAGTTGCAAAGTTCATTACTGACAGACAGCAGTACTTATGTTACAGATACAGGAGCATCATTTATTACTGTTCTAGCCATAAAGGAAGAACTTAGAACCCCCTTTGATTAGAGAGGAAAAAAGTTAGCCTTAAGTAACTGTACATTCTGTATACCTTTAAGCAACTTTTAAATATTACAGAAAGTATTAAACAAATGTAGACTACAATGCAGAGTACCTATTTACAGTCCATTAATATCCAAATTTAAAATCAAGTTGGATGTACATAATCGTTAGTGCACTATTTTTTTTCCTTAGGGGAAAAACATAAACTGTAATGGCCAGCAATGATCAAAAACAAGAAAGAACTCACAGACACCAAGTTTGTTGTGGTTTTACTTGAAGAGCTCTTACAGTTTGTAGAAGAAAAAAAAATCCTAAGTCATAAAGTTTAATTTACTGGTCTGTACTCTCTGAACAGATTAGAAATGAAGTTAAACTTGATTTATCACTAATTCCTTTAGATAACTAACTGGGTTGATATAATTTACATACAGTGTACCAACTAAATCTCCACTTTCCTGCAAGCATAGAGTTCTTAAAATTGTTAATGCAAGTATTATTTGTAATTAAATTATTAAACTATGGAATGTATAACTGAACAGTAGATACCTGCAGAAACAACTGGTTGCATCAATACTGTGAATAAGTTTAAGTAATTTTTAGACCCTGTTTCTAAAAAGGTTTTAAAGCACAATTGAGAATTATGAAAAGGCCCAATTCTATTTATTATAACAGTAATCAGTATTGAGGCTACAGGAACTGGCCAATTAGGTCCACGGAGAGTAGTTCTTCTACATCCCTAATGTTAAGTGATCTTTAAAACCTTTCAGCTGAAGGAAGTTTATTCCGATTCCATCTCTCCTCTACTGCTGAAACATTACAGCCAGTGGTGGATACATGCATGTTAAAATTTTAGGTCAAAAGAAAACTCTGTATCATGAACTTGACTATTATCATAAGTCTCTTCGCTGTTCAGAAGCTGTACTGCGCCAGGTTAAGCACTCCAATTCCATGGTTATTAACAGTTAGGAAGCAGAATATTCAGAACAGTTTAAAGCAATTGATGTTTTAGTTACTACAACATTGACTCTTGGGTGATTGCGTGGGTTCAGTAAGGTCTACTCCTCTTCCTCTGGCAGAGTTGGCTCCTGCATTCTGTGGTTCATTCTTGGGCAATTTTTTTGCTACAAAACCAACAGGAAATAAGAGTTAAAACTGAGATTGAACGAAGATTACATGACCTGAGTACACAAATAGTCAACACTTTATTACTCTATAAGCATATCAATATAATCACTATAAAATCTGATTTGATTCAGTGTGTTGGTAATAAAAGAAGTTAAGACACTAACTTCTTAATGATTAACTACCTTATCTATGATTTTCAAGACTGAAATACATTAGTAACTAGAGCAGTAAAATGTATCTGCACAGGTATGCTATGCCAGCAAATGATGGCTCTTGTGGGAATCCACCGACACAGAACAGGCTTTAAGATCAGGATGTTAGTGCAGAAAGATACAGAAAGAATAAAATAGGGACAAAACATAAACAGAAATGGATCAAACTACTGCCCAGCTATCTAGGCAGAATAAGTATTTGCATAGAACATATAAAATGGCCCTCAGCACTAGATCAAGTCTCTCCTCCCTTTTTCAAGCCGTCTCTTCTCTTCAGCTTTTATTAGTCATTTGACTGTGATAATTTCTTTGTTGTCCTTGTAGCTCCAACGTACCTTCTCGATCCTGACATGAAAAATAAGGGTGACAAATGCTGCCCTTCTGAGCAGTAGCTCCTGCTAGCTTTCTCTCCATTAGAAAATTGCTAAGTTCGACATAAAAGGACTTCCGTGGGGCTGTCCTGCATATGTTACTGGGACCCAACAACCTTCCCAATTCTACAGTTTGGCTGCATGTTTCGACTCCAAAGTAATTACTTTGGCCAGCTTTTAAAAGAACAAGTTTTCTTAAAACAAATGAAATGCAAGTATAACAGCCTGAAAACCAGCAGAGTACACATCAACAAGATGTGTTGTGGTGCTAGAAGATGTCAGGGTGCTAGGTAATCTCATCTGGGGTCCCTTTCTAGTGAAAGGTTGGGCCAGATGATATTTTGAGGTCCCTTCCAACCTGGGCTATTCTACGATTCTGTGACAGAACCCAAGAGTTCACGTGATACTAAGCTGCTGAGTCAGTACAAAGCACCAGTAGAAAAATACTTTCAGAGCATTGTTGTTTTGGATTCTAGATACATTCTAGAACTGTAGATTAATATGATTTTTTTCAATTGGAAGTTCCGAATGAGCTCTAAAGCAGTCAATTTACAAGCAGCTGTAGCTTTCATCCCACAATTCTGCCCATGTTCCAATTTTTCATTTTCTCCCATTTTTGAAGATCATTTTTACACATGGTCCTTAGAACCACATCCATGTTGTGCAAAAGGCCATTCCAAGTTCCATGCAATACTTATATCCTTGTTAAGATTTCCTTTCAGGATCCATTGCTGCAGAGATTTTGTTCTGATGCACCGACAAAGCTGAATTTCACCCATCAATGTGAAAGAATACTCACACAGACAACCAATCTTGCAGACAAAATACCCAGGTACTAAATGGGCATTGTTTTCTCAAATTTACTTTGTATACTTCATTAAAATATGGAGAGGTAAAAACTATTGCTGATCTAACAAATTACAAAAAAATTATCAGACTTTCGGGATTCAATTTTTTTTTTTTTTTAAACAGGATGTAAACTGCACCTTTAAACAAATTAATTTTAAAATTTCACCAGAACAGTGTAATTAAGCATTTCTGTATCATTAAATGTAGGCCTTTCTTGAGCATCTATGAGAAAAAATATACTTTGTACTCATAGTTATGGGTTTTTTTCCCCCAAGTATTTATAGTTAATATGAAGAAAGTATTTGTTATAAATGTTGCTATAGTGATAATTTAATTTGCATCTGCTGGAAGTTTGAACCACACCACAAATTACCTTCTGCTTTACTGATTTGGAAAGCAAGAAGATAAGAGCTCTTTAGAAACATAAAATTTTGACAGCAATGCTGTTTTTGACAACAAGAAGTGGGATAGAGAGGTCACTGTACTGCAAAATACAAAACATTTAATAAGGTTACTTGACACTACACATTGCTACACAGAGCCACTACTGTGATTAAGTTTATTAATAAATAGGTTGGTGACCCACCTAAAAATGCATGGTTTCTTTTTCCTCCACTTTCAAATTGCTTATTAGATACAAAATTGTATTTCATTGCTATCAATGGAATTCACAAAATTTCTTCATAATTTATACTTACTATTACATGTTAACATCTTTACAGAAATCCCCAAGATTATGTTAGGGTTAAAAATATATTAGTAAATTTACTTTTCACATGAAGTGTCCTTTACTTATACTTGGACATTGAATTTAAGCACACATTGTCATCTTTGGCACAACTTTTGGACAGCTGCATTTGGAATTCAAAGAAAATTTTAACACAAAAGTGTATTTAGGAAATATTTTGTTTAGACAAAAACAAATACTTTTTTTTAAGCAAGTCGATTATCATTCTCCCATTTTGAAATGTTTCCAGCTTCAATTACCATTGTCTCATAAAAGGTACATTATTCCAGGTTCTGCACCTATCCAAGGCAGAGTGGAATCTGCTGCAAACATACCATCAAAATGCACACATTTATACACTTTCACTTACATTCTTATACTAATATGATTAACAAATGTCAAGTACGTCTCATGATTAAGAAAAGCTGTATAAAGCTTTTTTATGGTTACTTATACCATGGAAAAGTTTGGGGTTTGTTTTTTTATATAACAACTAGAGCTTGACTTTGCTTGAACTTGAAGCAGTACAAGTTTTGATCGTGAAATCAAAACAAGTACACAAAATATGCTGACAGAGTTCAAAAATAACCTATAGCTTAGCTATTCCAAGTTAATTCAAGTGTTTTGGCACTTGACAGAAGGCCTGTGCAATTGTGCTTCAAGTAAGTTTATCTGACTTCTGAACGTCAAAAAGGATCTGAAAGGACCTAAGGAAACCTTAGTGCCAGAAATAATTTAGGTGAAAAACAAAGATCTTAGGCTAGGAAGATTGTGATGGTATGAATATCAGGAAAACAATTCCCTTAAATTCTCAGTTTGTTCATAAACTCACCAATTGCCATGAATATTTCATTTACGTTCATAGATGTTTTGGCAGATGTCTCCATGAACAATAAGCTGTTGTCATCTGCATAAGCCTGTGCTTCCTGAAAGTTAAAATAAGAATGTGTTACTTCACTTAAAAAAAAAAAAAAAAAAAATCACCCAGTCATTACGTATTGTACTTTTATTGCTACTAAGGGACAATTTCAAAACCATTTTGAAAGAAAGTTTGTTGAAACTCTCCTGACAATGTATTATTCATCAGCTATCAAGAAGTTATGATTCCATCAACCAGCTAAACATTTAGAAATGCAATCTTAAAAATCCTTATTCATCTTAAAAATATCCAGATCAAAAGATCACAGGCAAAACTCAATAATAAATAAAAATATTTATTAAAAAGACAACCCTGATCCAGAACAATAGCTGTGATAGCAAGAATTAATAAGCTTCAGAACATGCCATCAAATGTCAGAAAGTCTATTATTAGCCTGGAAAGAAAGCAGTTTGTGAACTATCTTGACTCTTTCAACCTTTGAGGCAGATGGATCAGAACAGTTTTATTATCCTGACAGAAAGTCACAATTATAAAGCAAATAAGCAATATTAAGTATCTTGCTGCATTATCTCCCTTTTCAGTCTGCATTTTGATCTGAAATACGCTGTTTATAAAGTTTCCTATTTTTGCCACTTCCTGTTAGCCAATTCAGCTGAGAATCTCCAGCTTCTTATGATTACGTAACTGCCTTTGCGTTCCATTGGAAACCTGCAAAAAGCCAAACTACAGAACACCTATGACGAAAAAAAGAAATCTACAGCATTCTATATTCATTTAAGTAACATCTTCTAAGATCTACGTAACTACATCTGAAATAACACATTAAGAAATAGCTAGAAATCTAAAACATGCGTTGCAGTGAGAAAGGATTGTCAAGCCTGCAAGAAGCCCATCAACCCACACGAACAAAAAATGAACATTTGAAAAATATTAAGATTGTAATTGTATAAAAACCAGTAAAGGTAGTTGGTAATTAAATTTTATTAAGTTTTTGACTGCACACATGTATGAAACTTTTTAACTACCGCAATTTTTCACAACACACAAAGGTCTTTTGACACAAAGCTTTATGTTACAATGGACATGGAAGTAGAAAATTAGAAAACTGACTTGTTGAATTCTGGCAGAAAAATGCCTAAAACACTGCTAACCTTCACAGTCTGACTCCTATAGTTACAAAAGGATTCATTACTATACACAGCAGTATCTAACCAAATACAGATGAAAATTGTAAGACAATTAATTATTAATAAATGACCTTCATTCAAATTCAACCAATCATGAATGGACCAGAACAGCCTGCAGTAAGTTTTATTTGGTTTGGAAACTATTTTCTGATGACTCTGTTAAACTTTCTAGAAGATAAAATATAGGAGCGAGAGCACAGATATATCCACTAAATTAAAGAGAACGCCATGAAAAGAACAATTAACCTGAACACTGTTTCAACAGTATAGCCTAAGAAAGTCAAGCACATCAATCAGCTTTGTATCATATGATAAGCAAAATTCTCCTGCTGACAAGTCAGAAAGAATGGTTTGCACTGAGAGTTACTGCTGTCTCATCCATTGAAACTCTAGTTACCGGTAATTTCAGGTAGAAGACAGGAAGAGGTCACACCAAAGAAAAGGCATTCAATTAGCCATAAAGATATGCAAACAAAGTAGTTATTCCTCAAAGCCAAACTTAATTATTCAAGAAAAGTCTACTGCTACATATCACGTACAGAAATAGATTTTTCACTAGCATGTATAATTTAATTAGTCTCAGCTGACATTTATATTTAACAGCATGACCTCTATAACAACTAGCTAGGCTATGCATATAAACTCCTCGTAGGTTTATTTACTTTCTATTCCAACAAAATACTATTTATATAAACAGAAGTTATGTACATACCTGGAAATCCACAGCTCTTTTGTTAGCTAGATCAGCTTTGTTTCCTGCTAAAGCTATTACAATGTTAGGACTTGCTTGTCGCTGAAGTTCTTTGACCCAATTTTTCGCTCTGGCAAAGGACTCCTGTTAATGATTGCAAAATGATGCAACTGAGTTTTATCATCCTTTTGTACTTGCCTATTATCCCAATCTCTGTTATCTATACTTCAAGCAAAAGGCCAATGCAAGGCTGCTACCTTTGTCCAAAGGCACACTCCAACTTTGCCAACTGAGCTTTTAAAATGAAACATTCCTACCTTAATTCTCAAATGTGCTTTAGTTGGGATAATGCTGAAGAAGTAAGTAAAGACAGAAAGATCTCTATGTAGACAGAGTAAGGAAAGAGAAGTGGTTAACAGAATAAATGGGAATTTTAATTTCTCCTCTAGAAGAATAAACTTTATGAACAGCTGTATCAAAAGGGTCTCAAAACACTATCTAATTACTGAGCACTGTTCATTATGGTACAGGGTTTCTGAGTTTTTTGAAGGTTTTGGTTTTTAAGTTCCATTTTACCAAAAACAAGTGAAGCTTATCTGATCTAAGTTCAAATAAAAAGAAATCAAATCACCTTAGGTTTTAGTCTTGATGGCTTGTGCTACCGTTTCCAATCCTTACCCGTAACTTGCAATAATACAATATGAAAAGAATGTCTTTCACAATCAGAAATAAACTGCCACCGGCAATGCAGTGAGAGCAACAGCTCAATTCTAGTGAACCAATTTAAAGGTGGGTTTGAAACACTTCTACAATGGAATTTGCTTTCTTCTTCTTTCTTTTTTTTAATACAGTAAAAAACCCTAGAAATGGTATTTTGGCAAGAAAAGTTTACAAATACAATTTAACATTACGTAGTCCAATATGAAATGAGCAACCTGATCTAGTGAAAGATGCCCCTGCCCATGGCAGGGGGACTGGACTACATGACCTTTAAAGGTCCCTTCCAACCCAAACCACTCTATAAAACGATGAATTGGTTCAAACAAGTCAGCAAGAAAAATTAAGGAAAGATCAAGGCAAGACTGCTAACTTCCAAATCCCCCTTTTGCATCCCTAATATCGTACTTACCTCATTTGTAATGTCGTATACCACTATAGCTGCTTGTGCTCCTCTGTAGTACATGGGTGCTAAACTGTGGTACCGCTCTTGCCCAGCTGTATCCCAAATTTCAAATTTTACCGTTGTATCGTCGAGACATACAGTCTGGGTTAGAAAAGCAGCTACAAAAAAGATATAGGTGCTGAATCCAGAAGTCTGCTTATATCTCTATATTCATATAAAATTATGTTCACAGAGATACAAACATGATTTCCTTAAACAATTTAGGCCTGTTATTAAAATATAGCAGGTTTGAAGTAAGCATTAGCTGATATACTCTAACTCCAATCAACACAGAACAGTTATTTGAACAACCAATCTTTCCTCAAGTTAAAGACATAAGAAAACAATAACTGGAAAGAATTCCCTTTGGTTTGGGGATTTATTTTTTTTTTTTTTAATAGTGAATCAGAGTAACCACAAGCCCTTTCTTAAGCCTTCTAGATACATCTCATCCTGCTTCATCAGACTCTACAGAGTACCAGCAATAGCATCCCATCATGCTATAATCCAACAGTTCAGGTATTTACAGTTCTACACATTTATATTACTTGAATAGTAGCTTAAAGCCTTGATTTTCAGCTCCTGACAACTCCACCTTAGATAATGGGTATAGAAGAACGAATCACTTCTTAAAAGCTCTTGTTCTTAAAGCAGCCATATTTTTGACTTTGCAGGTGATGTCAAGAATTAATTTTAGCATAATTCTGACAGTCTGCAGTTTCAGGGAAACTTGCATCCCTTGCCACTACAGTTGAATGCATTACCATAAATAATGGTCTTCTAACTACAGAAAACAGTAAGTAACTTATTCCAAGTCTTCAAACAGTTACTCCTTGTAAAGATTTTCCATTCAAATTAAGGTACATATTAGAAATACAGAAGTGAGCACCCACACAATATAGAAACCCCTATTACAAAACTAAGCTAGAATTGCAAGA
>VUYV01000066.1:4092213-4109463 GCA_008711295.1 Anarhynchus alexandrinus | reverse complement strand
GGGGGGGGAGAAACTAAAACACTGAAAAGCAAGATCTCCTTCTACTGGGTTATCTTAACCCTTTGAGTTTTAACTCAGCCATCTGTTTTACCTTAGCTTTTGATGTTTAGAAATAAGCGCACAACTATTACAGCGGTCTGACAAGCTGTCTTAGTTACCTGCTCTAGAGTCACATTGTTTGCCCAGTTATAGTACATACACAGCAGAAAATGCAACAATTCCAAGAATTTAGATGAAAGTTTGAGCAATCCAGCATAAATGCTTGGAGTTGTTTTTCCAGTCATGAAAGACATATAGCGAAATACTGCGGACTGGCTTGCCCTCGCTCCTTCCACAAACAACAAAAAAATATTAAGACCTTCTGCTCAATGAAATGCTAAGGAAGCCCCCTACTTGGCTGAACTGGGGACTCTCATCACTAAGGATACTGACATATTGTGGCTGATTTAAATCAAATGTCTGAAGAGGCACTGACCCATAACCCTTGCATACCTAGGATGTTACCCTGTCCCACGTACTCCAAGACATCATAGCCTATGAATCATTCCAAAATTCCTGCAACTTTCAACTCATTACAGTAAACCAAAAGCAAGTCAGTAAAGGACACTGTAACTAACACACAGAAGCTGACTAGTTAAGTTGTCAGGTGTTCCTGCTTCAGGGGTATTAGCATCCATCACAGACGAGCAGGCAGGTTGGAGGTGGTACAGGTTTTGATGTTCCAATGTTAAATCATCATAAATCTCTCTAAATGCTAAATATCCAAGCATTGGTGAAGCAGACTCCTCTTGGTAGCTTCTTAAGCAGCCCAGAAACAAAATAAAGAGAAAAAACCCATACATCCTGAATCAGACTAAAGGCTTCCTCCTTAGAACCAGCTCAATATTATATTTCTCCAAGGCAGAGACAATGTTAAACAAGTGGAATTTGAAGTTCATACAGGCATTATCCTCTTCAACAGAAGAATGTACCTACACTCCATAAATGAAGGGAGGTACTCAGAAGGAGAATGAAAACAAGGGTTTTATTCTATGACATCCTCCTGTTTTTGTTGAAAGGAATATTCCAACCAACATAAAATGCCAGATAATTTCTGCAAACAAGGTAACCTTCTATCTTGCAAGGCAAATGATTGACAATTAATCGGCTGTGTTAATTATCTGAAAGCCTATCACCTTTAACAGCCATACTTTTGTCTTAAGCAACTACCAGGCTTTGCTACACTAGTCTGAAGTGGCAAAACCACACCACTACCATCCAACATGTCTGCCTTTAACTGCACTCTCTTTCAGATGTTTTTATTCAGATTCACAATGCANAAAAAAAAAAAAAAAAAAAAAAGCCTTCGGCAACTACAAGCTACAGAGTTAGACAGCTTTCTCTATAGAAAACTTTTTCTGAATCCCAACATTGCTGCATTTAGTATCTCTCAGCTGTATTATATGGTATTTCCTTATTTCCATTTTATATAGAAGAGGCGCAAGCTAATACAGCGATTACACTAAATTCTATTTATTTGAACTTGAACTTAAGCTCTTGTTCAACCTTTGTATAGATTTTAACCAGTATAACAGGGTTTGGGTTATCCCTAGTTCTACCCAGCCACTAAAACAAGAAAACCACAAAAAGGTTAAATCAATTGCAGATCACTAAAATTGAACAATGGATTTCACTTAATTTTAAGTTGTTTTTTTTTTTTAATTTAAAAACTGTGTTGAAATTGGGAAGTTAATTCCCTATAGATCTTTGAGAATGCGCTCTACATTACCACATCGCTTAAGAGATAATACAGAAACCTTTCACGCTAACACCTATCCTAAAGACATTATAAAACACACAAAGCCAAAAGTAAGCATTATTAAGACTGCTAAAAGAGAAAAGAGGTTCTCCACTTATGCTGACAAATATATAAAATAAATACATGTAACAGCTGGAAATAGGGTAAAAAGTAATGCAATAAAATTCAGCTTGTATTTATTTTTGTAAGCTTTGTAGATTTTTTTACATTTCGACAATGTGTGTAAAGACACATATAGACCACTGAAAGGGTTTCAATATGTAAATATTACAATGAAACATGAAAACACTGATTCATGCAAGCAGCAACAGGGACTACTACAGAATATTTATCAATCCATAAAATCCATATTTTGTTTGAGTCTGTATGCCATTAGGTAGTTTTAGGATAAGTTTAAATTTATCCAAGGAGGAATACAGCTCAAAGCACAAACAAAATAAAAAGGGGGATAAAATCTGTTCACAGTTAAACAGATTTTTTTTTTTAATTCTAGTAGCCAGCACCTGTTTTGTTTGAAGTCACAAAATGTAAAAACAGCACATTAAATTCTGTGATTACTAACAAAGAAAAGTATATTCAGAAATGTAGCAAGTTCCCTCAAACCAAAAGCAAAGCCAGGACGCATAAATAACAACACAACCTTTTTGGAAGATGCAGCACTTCTTTTTCATAGAAACTAAGTTCTTAATTCTTATTAAGCAGTTATTTCATGCATTAAGCATACAGTACAATTAAAAGAGCCACACATCCACCCACAAACAAAATGTAACATCAAGCCCAGTTTTCAAAACTACACAGTTCAAGCACACATTTGCTTTCTCACTTGACGTGGATGTTTGCTACAGCCTTGTGCCAACTACAACTTTTAGCTTAGAAAGTTATAGTTCTCAATTAGAGACATAGGGCTCAGACTTGATCCTTGCTGTCAATGACCCATTCTAGAAGTGCCATTACATTCAAGGCTGTCAAGAGCAATATGAACTCAGCGTAAACAAATCAACAGGATAACTTTCTCACCTCCAATTGTACTTTCTTGAAACTCATGAAACTGTCCTTTTACAAAACGAAGCACCAAACTTGATTTGCCAACTGCAGACTCTCCTAAAAGTACTAGTTTGAACTGGCAAATTTTATTTCCAGCATTTGGCCCATTGGGTCTTGTTGCTCCTCGATTAGCCATGCCCAAATTAGAAAGAAGTCCTTTGTTTCAAGCTCTTGAAAGCAAGTTCCAGGATTCAGATCTCAGTGGTGCTTCTGCCAGTAACAACCTGTTTATGAAAAGACAGTGGATGGTATTAGATTTACAAACCAAGTAAGAGAAATCTAATTCACTAACGCAACATGGATTACATATAACTTGTTCTAATATTTACCAAAGTCAATAGTCCAGAGTACAACTATCATTGCTATTAAGATGTCAACTACAGACCAAATCTATAACAAATGAACGAGTTATCTTCTTCAATACCTCATCTTCCCATTAAAGTTTCAAATTAGGACATTAAAATCCAATTATGTTTCTTCTCGCAAGACTTCAGTCTCTTACTTCTTAACATATCAAGATTGAAGTATAACACAACAAATTCAGACTTTCACAGTATTGGTGAAATATCAAATGACAAGAAATAATAATTGTTTCCCATAATATTGCTATTGTTAAGCAATATTCCAAAGTCAGCACCGCTAAAGTATGCTAGAAGATTGAGCAAACTGGGAAAACTCAATCACCACATCAAGTTTTTTTGCAAGTATACTTCATCAAATCACTTCAATCACATATGTCAAATGGAATTTCCTTAAATAAATGTACAGTAGATCTTGATACACAAATCCTTAATACCGTCTCTAGTTAACAATTGTACTTTGTGAAGCAAAAATACAAAGCCTTCCATATGTAGAAAAATGGATTGTCTTGACTAGTAAGGATTCCAGATCACTTTGTGCAAGCCACCAGATAACTATCATATGATGATAAATTGGTAATACTAACACGTCCTAGCAGATCAATATACACAATAGAGATCTTTGTTAAGAACAAGTATGAACAGTGTATTCCTTAGTCTACATACTCTTCTTTCAAATGCCTTAAAAAAAATAAATCATAGCATTTATTCATATGGACAGGGAAGCCTTCAGACTCTGCTGGTATCACTTCTGAGCCTAAGGTTTATGTTTTTACACTTAACAGTAGAGACTACATTTTTTTGTAGGTAGGCATTGCTGTATGAAAGACTGGAATAATAATTTTATGTATTCTCTTTCCTCCCAGTTCCCAAAACAAAATTCCAAGTCAGCCCACAGGAAATATACCGAAGTGATTGACACTCAGGTCTCAGTGAGAGAATTATCTGCTTCTGTACTTCTGCTAAAAAAAAAAAATCCCTCCAAAACAGCCTATAACTTTGTCTTACTCCAGTTGATTATTTACTTGAATCACGCTCATTTGTTGGGGATACAGCTTTTCTAGCATCTAGAATGCAAGCAAGTTAGTTTGAAGCACATTCTCCTAATGCAGAAAATGGCTTTAATACATATGTTGCAAAAAGGTAAGCAAACCTACCACTTTTATGTGACTTTTTGCTCTTTCTTCCTCATGGTAAAGCAACTACATTTTAAACCAAGCAGCAATCTTTAGCCATATTCCCATTTCAAACCACTCAGCAGATATCAGGCATTTGAGCATTGCTGTTTTAGTACACACCTAGCTCAGACACTAAGCCTTCATTTTCCTTCCTAACTCTCCCTTTTGTAAACTCAATGCAAGCCCTGATGAATCTTCTTTTCTGGAAAGTGCTTCTAGCACTCTAGCAGAACCCCATCCTCCACTAAGATATGCCCTTACAAACTAATTTCCATGCAATAAATGAGAAAGAAATCTCAGCGTTATTTCCTCATGAACGTAACAGTTGAAAAACTGATATTTTATTTCTCGTTATAAACAGAACTTTACTATATGCCTTAGCAAAAAAAAAAATATTTTCAACATCTTAATGACATTCCTATTTGGACATGTTGCTCCTTTTCCCATACCTCTAAAAATAATTTGGCTTCTTCCAGTCCTGTATTCATCCCTTTCTACCCTGAGTTTGTGTCCTGTTTGACTACTACGATATCCTTAAATAAACTGATTTTTTTTTCCATTTTAATTGCACAATGTTATCTAATAAATATCTAATTTTAGATGTATGTTCTTACAAACGTGAAAGAAAGTATACCACAGCAAAAGAATGTTTCTATGAAGCAGAAAAGCCCCTGCCATTATTATTAAGTACTATGATAATTACATATTAAAATTCTTACTCATTAAATTAATTTTGGGTGAATATTTTAGAACACTGGAACAGATCCAGTTATTTTAAAAATACCAGACCTTTCATCCTTACAGCATAAAACAATTCATGCACAGCTGGAGTGTTGGTTCTCAAGCAAGACTCCCCACCTCCCCCCTCCCTTGCCAACAGTGCTGCTGAAATATGCTTCAGAAGTTGAAGAGCAATTTGCATAAAAGTGGACCAGTGACAACAGTTAATCTCTCCCTAATTATATGACAAGAAAGAAAGCAGCAAGGCATAGCCAAAATATAGGTAGCTCAGAATACTGTTAGCCATTTGTTTATCTTTTCCTTTGGAAACGTAATGAAGACAATTTGGTTATTTCTGTTTTAAAATGAAATAAATCTGTTTGCTGTAGCATTCTATTGTGTTTGGATAACCATGAAATAATTTTAAACCCTTTAATCTTAATTCATCCCATGTTTTTCTAGACTCTGCAGCATTAATAAAGAAATAGAGGCTACATCCAATGACCATGCGAGTTAGTACTCTTTGGAGCAAGTGCTTCCAGATGACACACTGTGAGGAAATCAACCCACTACACTGGTTACTCACTATGACTACTTTTTTGCTTGCTGTCTCACATATTGAGAACAAAAAGAGGCACAATAGAAAAGCAGGCAAGATTGATTTAACTCTCATAATATCTGTTTACTTCAACTGGCCATTTACAGCTTTTAGTTATTCAGATTTATATCACTTACAAAACAGTAATTACTACCCCTTGCAAAACTCCTTCAGGACCCAAAGCTGAAACAGGTTGTCAAGAAAAATACCTAATTCAATTTTTACAGATGCCCAAGCTACAGACGCCGCAGTTATCTCAGAACTTCAAAGTTTACACCCTTATAACACCCCTACCCAGAAATTATTCTAGACACTCAGATACTGTATACAAAAATAACCAGCTGTCAAGCTGGTAGAGATCATGCTACCTGTGATGAAGGCCATTGAGTCCCAGAAACATACTGCAAACATCATTCATTCAATAGTCACATCAATATCTCTAATAATTTAATAGAAAAACATGTCATAGTTATACCACCCACTTTTTAACAGCTCACAATAAAAAAATGCAAGACTGAAAACCTGATAGAGCACATCCAGATGATTTTGATATATTTAAAGAGTCACTAACATCTTCTATAAGTGTAATGGAAATAATCTTTTGAAGTTTCAGATAATATTGAAACTGTACAGTAAGTTCACAACATGGCAGTATACAAACATGAAAAACAAGGAAAAGATTTTCTCAACCTGAAGAGAAGCAGTACTACAGTTTGACATAGCCATTACAGAATGTTTTTGGCCTATTCTTTTCACATTGGTGTGTTGAACATAGTGCCTCAAAAGGATTTAAAAGTAGACTTTAAGGCTACAAACTCCACACATTCTCCAAGTCTCAGGCCTCGTTCATTCTCTGGTTCCATAGGTCATCTGTAAAATACTAGCCTTGAGAATCATACAAAAAGCACCACACAGAGGACAGGAATACAACACTCAGTACCCTACACACATACACTGTAAAATCAAGTTTTTGACAAATCAGATTCAAGACAATTCTGAACACTTACTTCAAGGACTTAGCAGCCATGCCTATTTCTTACCCTTAGCTTTGGTGAAAATCTTCAGGAAAAGACCCACTAACATGCCCCCTTCTTTTTTGTATGCCAAGTAAAATTTGCAATCTATTGATATGTTTGGAACAAGCGAAGACAAAAAACCCTTGAAATCACATTTTCATTCATCTACACAAAAGCAAGTACATGACTGTTTGACTTGAACCAAGCTCTTAAACTGATACGTATGGAAGTTATATAAGGGAAATACTTGTATAAAAATGTGCTGAGGAAAATACTATGGAAGTTTCTTAGATGGATGGCTTCATATGGATAGAAATGAAGAAGACTTTCTTACTTTTATGGAGTTTAATGTGAGAACTCCATCAAATATTAAAAGGCAAGGCCCACTTTGCAGTCTTGGGCACTACAAATACATAGGTCCTTCTGGTAAGTAGGAACTTTCACTCTTCGTGTGAATATCCCCCAAAGGGACAGTAGCTCCATGCTGAAATGCCAGAACAACAAAGTTTGGAGCATATTATTAGGACAGTAATCCAGTTAAACCTACCAAGTAATTTACCAGATGCTGGGTATTCTCATCACTTTAGAACAGAAACTTATATGCTCCTAGATAGTCTTTGTTAATGGGTTTTATTTACGAAAGAGAAGAGCCGTAAGTATTTTAATAGATCACCACACAAATTTTATTATGTTTGAGTCTGTGCATAAAATACCAAGTCCTCTACAAACTCACAGTCATGTAAGTGTTCAGATCAGTGCCTATTTTAAACTACAAGAAAGCCAATACAGAAGTATCAAAATAACACTAGTGACAAAAGCCAGCGTACTAAAGAGATTAAGACAGCTAACACTGTTCCTACAATGAATGTGATTAAGTGCATTATCAAATAAATACAACAACAAAAATTCATGATAAATTTAAAACCAGAACATTCCACCACTTTTATATCTCAGAACTAATGACAGTGCTTCTTTCTTACCATGAACACATTTACTGTTGTAGTAATTTCTAATAGACTTTCTCACACTTCATGAACAGAGACACATTACCTTATGCTGAGGTTGCAACCATTATCTACTTCAAATTTGTTTATACGGGACTATCTTGAATGTTTTAAAAAGCAGTATCTAAAAAGCCTTATTTATTAGGCACTCCCACTAACCAAGTTTTTTGTTATTCCCCTCCAGGTTTGGCAGAACTAGTGTGGCATCTTACTGCAGTGTTCAAGACAGTGACATACACAACTCAAAACACTTGTCATGTGTAAGCCAGTTTATATTGAAACATAATGAGACAATAAGTTAAACAAGTAAATCAACACAGTCACTGCAAAAAAATCATAGCCTTTCAATTAAAGACAATAATCATCTTAAAAGCTCACGTGGATGATGTGTAGTACCAATTGCTTTGAGATAAACTGGTTTATCATACAGGAAATGTAAGTGATGATGACTGTATTATCATTGCCTTTAGCCACCTCACTTCAACTAACATCTACCTTTTTCCTGACATTTCTTATCACAGGATAACAATACACACATGCAATCTAACCTGCTTGCAACTCTGAAAAGTCACTACCGAATTGGGGAAAAAAAAAAAAAAAAGATGCCATGCTTTTTATTTGGTCTGAATATTATGTGGAAGAAACTGGTTAATTTCGGCTGCTTAATTAGCTGTTCAGCCTCTCTGTTTCATCCCCTGGCTCTGAAAGAGGCATAGGGTAGAAAAAAAACAATCACCGAAATGCTAGGAAAATCAGCCTTTCATGGCCCTATTGTTTGGAACATTTTGATAGCTCTTAAATAATTCAGCTCTCCTCTAAAACATAAGAGAGCACAGGTTTGTTCCTCCACCACACTGTAGCTTTATATCTAGTTCCAGTTAAGTCTTATGTAGAGCACACCCAATATCCTAGGCCTGTCGTGATCCCCCGGATGGCGACGTGTTTTCCGAGCATTTTACTTCCCACCTTACTCGCCGCAAGTGAAAGGGAAAGCGAGGGACCCATCTCCCAACCTCCCACTCCATATCTCACAAGCAACTCGAAGGGAACAACCCTGCCCTTGCAGCTGGACTCAGACAGTGATAGCTCACTGCAAGAGAGCGAGCACGCAGGGGAGGATCCCCGCTCTCTCCTTCTCGCCGCGGTCCCGGGCCCAGCCCCTCCAACCCCCGCCGCCACCGCCACCACCACCTCCCCTCCCCCGCGGCTCCCTTCCAGGCACAGGAATAAGGGGAAGTGGGAAAATCGGGGGCGCCATTTTGAGACGGAAAGAGAGAGACCAGCCTCTCCTGCCCGCACGCCGGGCTGCCCACCCTCGGCAGCCCGCACCACGGCCCAGTGTTCCCGCAGGGCCCGGCGGCGGCGCCCGGGGAGGCGGTGGCCGCCGACAGGAAGCCGAACAACAGACGCCCGCCTCCCCCCATCCGCCTCGCCGCCGGGGCCCCCCCGCCCAGCCAGCGCGGCCCCCTCGGCCCGCNGGGGGGCGGGGGCGCAGCCGTGCCTCACCCAGCCCGCCGCCGCCGACTTCCGCCGACGCCTCTGCCCCGACCAAAACACACACACACGCACGCACTTCCGCCGCTGCCGCCACGTCACGGCCCGCACGCGGCATGCGCTTCCGGTTCGCCCGCCTGTCACGTGACCCCTTTTCTTCCCCACCTTTTCCCCCTCCTCCTTTTGTTTCCTCTTCCGCCCCCACCTCTGCCCGGCCGTTACTATGGCAACGCGGGGGGGGGGCCTGGAACCCTTTCCATACCCATTCCCCCACCAACCGCCCTTCACCCCCCACAACGGTCGCCACGTGCCAGCCCGCGCGGAGGCTTCTGGGAGAGGGGAGAGGCGTGAGGCGGGAGGGGGCGCCGCTGGCGGCCCGCGGCACCGGGACGACGCGAGGCCTGACGGAGGGAGGGAGGGAGGGCGGCTGGGCTGGTTTGGGTCCCGGTCCCCGTCCCNCCCGTCCCCGTCCCCGTCCCCGCTTGCCTGGCTGTTTTGTAGCCGAGGAGCAACTAGAAAGGCGGCCCCTCAGCAGCGTGGGAGCTGTTTCCATTCGATCCGCCGTCTTTCCAGCTCCTCCTGCTTCTCCTCGACGCCGAAGAGAAGAGGTTGCTGTGGGTGCGGCGCAGCCGGAGGAGGCCGCTGAGGTGCCAGGGGTGGGAGCTGGGTATCGCGGGCAGAAGAGTCCTGGTTTAATGCTTTAAAAGAACCAGTTTCCAAAGCTGTTAGTGAAATGAGTTGAAAAGAAGGAACTACACAGGAAAATCTGAATTACAGTTGGGAGTTTACCCAACTTTTTAAAAACTGAACAGCCGCTGATAAAGCCTTAGAGATAGGCTCGTTATTGGGAGAGCACTAAAACTTAACAGGTTGCTAATACAGAACAAGTCTCAATGGCTTAGTAGGTGGATACAACCAATCTGACAATACATGCAAATATTAAATAACACGCCTTACTGTAGAGATTGTTGGACATAATTGGTTTTCTGTGTTACTGGCATATTTTGTGAAGCCTTTGTAACCCTGTGTGCCTTTTTAATGTTGATAACTGAGGAATAATGCTGAAAAAATTGAGGATAATTCAGGGATGACCCTTAAGAACAGTTAAAAGACTAGAAAACTTGGCTCACAGTGGAAGATGCAAAGACCTGCTGACCTTGTCAGAGAGAAGGGTAAAGGTCACTAGGTCACAGACTATAAGTGGGCTCTATACGAAACAAAACAGTGACGGTAAATGTTTCCTCAGTCTAGCAGATTTAACAAGGTCTAATAGCTGGTATTTGAGGAAATGAAAAACGGAACTGGTAAAGACATTTAAGTTTATCAATAATGGTATTTAATCATTGGTAGAATTTAATGAAGATTGTTTAGATACTCCATCACTGGAAATACTGAATCAAGATTTGATGTTGCTGTCTTCTCAAAATATGCTTTAGTTCAACCACATGTATTTGAAGTAAAAAATGAGTTAGGGAAAGCCTATGGCCAGTGTTATACTAGAGCTGAGGCTCCATTATGCCGTTCATTCATAAAATATATGACTTTAGTGTTGTCCAGTCAATCCTCTTGCCAATGCAGGTTTATGTTCTCCTGTGGTTGCTGCTACTTTAGAAATATGCTGAGAACAGAAAGGAAAGTATAATCAATCATGTCACAGCCTTTTTTTTATCATCTCCACTTTTTAGTGCTACTTTAGATATATCTCATTACTTGTAAAAATATTATAGCTGATGGTCTTGTAGAATGAGAGGAGAATCAACAAATCTCATGTCTGTCTGGTTTTGTGTTTTCCTTTTTCTTTGTCTTTTTCTCCTTTCTATAGTATGGACATATCAATACTTTAAAAAGGCACTGAAGTGAATGGAATAAAACCAGACTGTTCTTTTTCTTGTCATCTTCTTCAATTCTTCTTTTCCATGTAGCTGAAGTATTGCTGTGTTATCAACACTGTTTTAGTCACAAATCCAAAACACAGCTCCATATGGGCTGCTACGAAGAAAATTAACTCCATGCCAGCCAGACACAGTATATACATGAACAGTTTTGGATGAAAAGAATGAAAATACTGCACTGTGAATCTTCAGAATGACTTGAATTTAAATGCCGTTTAGAGATTAAATGCTCACATCATACATGGCATTTCATGTTTCACTTTATCTACTGAAATGAAGAGCCACTGATGGAAGGGTATGATCCTAGTCCGTTTTCCTTTCCAGCTGCAAGCTTGCACCTCTTGAGTAAGTTGTAATACCCTACAGCTGCAGAGTGAGTTGGATCAAGTGCTGATGTAATGCAAAAATTATTCACCAAAAGACATAGTTTTGTAGTGGCTTAGCTGACTGAACCAACTCATCTGTGGCTGCAGGCTGACCAGATCTGGTGCAGGTGACAATAAAGGGGTACAAGTTCAGAGAAGACAAAAGGCCAAGAACCACCTGTTTGGCAGTAAGCTTTGGTTAAGTGTAATGTGAAACCACATGCTCAGTTTACACAGGAAGAATGAGAAAAAGTACAAAACATAATGAATGCAGCAACCTGCAGAAGAGGAGAACTGTAACATTCCATATGTAGGGATAAGATATTCTATATTTCTAATATAAATAAATAAATAAATACTTTATAAAATCAGAATAATCTTTCAGATTACAAATGTATCTGAAATTCAAGGCTGAATTGAATTTTTGATGCAGGAATTATATTCATGTGATATAGTTGCAGTAATAAAAAGGGGGCTAAAGTGATAAAGAATGTATTTCACGTGCGAGATTAGAGATTTTTTTCTCTTCAAAATCCTTTCAGCAAACTCAAACTGCTAGCATGAATGCAAATTTCACATGTGTTTTGCCTGTTAAGTATATAGACGTTTCGTGTTTTGGATCATGTGATGGATACACTCTGGGACTTAGCTCCTACGACAGCAGGGCTCTGATACCGGTTTGCTGCTAGAAAGCATGTTACACGCATTGGGTTCCTAGTGGCTCACTCACTCCCTGACTGCAACGCAGAGCTATAGGATGTCTCTTTTGCTTTGTGAAACTCCCCAGTTGTTTATAGCCGGTTGATACTGACATACGGGGTCAGAAAACAGCAAAGATTCGCTGTGAATGTGTGAAATAGAGGCAGGAGAGTGTGTGGCAGTAATCAAATGACCAAGTTCCAGTTACGGTATTTTGCGCTTGACAGCTCTCTGTGAATGTTAGCGGTGAAGAAGAGTTTCTTCTGTTGTAGTCTGGACAAATAGCTGTTTAAGAAAAGCGCTGAAATCACCTGGAAAGCCCTAGCAGTGATCATGTTTTCATATTTTATGTCATCTTGAGTTATATGTCAAATACCAAAAGTGACACTATGTTGGATGATATTAACAACAAAAAAAAATATTAACAGGTCATGATTTCACCAGATGGATGTCTGTTTCAGCATTTCTCTGCAGAGTTTAATAATATGCTCTGTTCAGTCTTTTTGTGTTTAAATTTGACTCTAGATGTGTAATAATAAATGGAAGTTGATTTTAGAGGATGTGCAGAATCTCTTTATTCTGTTTGAACTTCCCAAATTTTTTTTTCATGTGTCCTTCTGCTATAGTATCCTTTTTTCTGTCTTTCATCTATCTCTGATTGTGTACATTTTCTCCGTACACCTATTGATTTGGTCATATCATAGCATATAGAATGTGTGCAGCACAGAAAGCAGTAATTTTCTATCCATAAATGAGTTGAATAAAAACCATGAAAGTAACCAGGAAATAACAACAGCAAAGTACATCAGCATGGCTAATGTCCTTCAGGAGTTTCAGAAAATTTGCAGCATTTTACATCAAGTTCTCTGACCTTCAGAGACCTTTACAAACTTGGTGCTTTGACTGCCATGTATGCCAGCACCATAGTCAGAATGAGAACTGTGTTGCAGAACATGGGGTCTTTGTGCTTCATAAAGAAAGTAAAATGCAGGGTTTTAAGCAGTTTCCATTCCTCAGTTTTAGCCTGAACAAGACAAAAAAAGGCTCTATATTGTGGGAATTGCATATCAGCAAATAGTGGTAACTTTCAAGTGACAAGCACTGTTTAATAAAAAAGTACTGCTGCAGAAGGCAGTATTTTGTTCAGCTTTGTCCAAGACAGATTTCTCTAGAGATCTGATTTTTTTAACATAGGAGATAACAAATTCATGCTGTAGTCAAGAAAGTGTTAATACTTTTTTCTAAATAGACTTCAATTTTTTTGTTAATTCATTAGCTTATCTTTAAAATGTACAGACCCTTCCTACCCTACAAATATTCTTCCTTTACACCAACTTACTTTGAATCTAAGAAGGAATCAATGTGACGCTGATTCCTAAAATGAGCAGAATGATAGGGAGGAGGGGCAGCTTTTTCATTGGATACACTTCCATGGAACTTTGAGTTAACATTTGTATCTGCACTGTGGGCTTAAGAAAATACCTAGGAAACAGAGGTAAGAAACTCGAGCTTTTACTACCCTTTCTCGTATTGCACGTCTATCCGTAATATGCTGAGAATGCACTTAGCCTGGCTTTTACCAGGCTGAATCCTATCTGCTTTTAATGCAATTTATCTGAAGGCAAAATCTTTCCAAATTCATCCACTACAATTTTAGTTTCATGTCTATGACTTCAAGAGTCACATTTTAAAGAATATTATTTTTTTTTCTGATAGGGTGTGAAAATATGGATGCAGTTTTTACAGCTTAATAGTAGAGTATTTTTTATATAGGTGAAAGAAGTGTATTATTTTCTACCTTTTTACTAGCCAGTTTTCTACAGTATCCACTCTGAGATAGTAATTTATAATAGAAGCAGCTCCTGCAGTTAAAAATGTTTTCCTACTTCTTTGGCACCTGAGTGCATCTCTCATGTTAAGCAACCAGTGAGTCATTTCCCTCTTCCACAAAGAGGCTAGCAGATGAGAGCATTTCTAAGAGCAGGTTTGGGGTCTGAGGGGGGGTTAGGGTCTGCTTCCAAGAGGTGTGTGAAAGGTAGCTTACAAGAAGCATGTATATTGATAGTAGGTTTCAAATTGATTCACAGGGACCTGCATCTCTGCTGGAAAAAAAAACAAAACCAAAAACCCAGAGGGGCAAAACAGAGAAGGCTGAGGACTTCTGCTCTATTTGCTTCTGCAATAGTCATTCTTTTTACATGGCCAGGTCCTATTTTTCTACTTTGGACACAACCCACGCCGTAGTGAGTGGGCGGATTCTTTCAATTAGCAAGTGTAGCCACCTACTGGGGGAAAAAAAAATGTAAAAATAAAATAAATCAGAAATAACAGAATGTACAAAAATGGTAATGCCTTGAGCACAGGTAGATAGCTAGCTAGAAATACAACAAATACAAGAATGAATATTCAAGTCCCAGTTTCCTGTGCCCTACTATTGCCAGATAATTTTGGTGATACTATACTCTGTTCGTCTTCTGTATAAATAGTTCCCTCTTCTGACAGCTTTATATTTACCCAGTTACACCTCTCAATCAGATCAAATCCATCCCTAATTTCTAACACCTACAGTTTTGTTTAAACCACCATTTAGCCTTTACTAGATAGAAATTACGCCAGACAGATCACAAGGCAAGACATAACTGATAATTTTATTTTATTTATTAAACCACCAACAACTATTGCTTTATTTAGCAGGAGCACTCTAAACTTTAAGTAACAACAAATATAACTGAAGTAATAATGAACCGAACATGTTAAGAGTTTACGAGAGCTTCTTTAATTCCCAAGTGGTTGTGGATGTTCTGTATTAGGGGTGTTGTACAGCCATGTCTGCGGTGGGAAAACACACCCGTTTTTGAAAAAGGACACCAGCAACTGCCACAGGTAGATAATAGCTGAAGATGACATATGTAACCTGGAGAAGATTAAGCTACGTTCATACGTGCAAGAAGCTAGCCGATGTTAGTGCTGACATGCACTGTCGATGCCTCCGACAGCTGTAGCAGGCAGTCAGGCACCACTACTGCCCGGTGGCACGGTCATCAGAGAGCAATCGCTGCCCGAACCTCTCATCTTCCATTTGTAGGAAAGGGTCACTGAGAATTCTGTTTTAATTTAGCTTCCTTCATTTTAAATCCTTACCCAACAAATGTTAGAGCCGAGAATAAAATGGCAACAGCTGGCAATGTTTGTTAATTAATTACGGTTAAGGTCTGTATGTTTATCTAAAATTGGTTTTGCCGTCATAGGACTATAGAGAATGGAGCAGGATGTGATTAAATTTAGATGTTTTGCTGGGAAGAAGGGGAGCGTTTACTAAATGTCACCTGAGAGTAGAAGTCTTTGTAAGAGCCGAGGGGCTTTTAAACAGCAGTGAAACTTGTTCAGTCTTACCCACACTGCTTTTCTGAAATAATCCTCATCTGTTTCTGAAGGGCAAATACAGTGGTTTAGACATACGATGTGTTGACTTATTTAAGAGGAACATTAAGAGCGTTCATGTGTCCTGATACATGGGTAGTGGTGACAGGCTTCTGTCACCCACCTCTGTGCCGCTGCCTAGATGGGAGTTCCAGTTTTCTCTAGAGGAACTAGAGAAGTCTCAGTATAAAATATTTTATTATATGTTTATATACATGAAATTTGTGAAAGGGGCTGTATTTTTTATTAGAAAAATTAATAAAGATGTAAAGTTTGATCAGACTTTTGACTGTGTAAAGACCTTCTTTCAAGCCAAGGATGACTCGACTCGCCTGTCTGAAAGCTGGTGGATTTTCAAGGGCTTTAGATAATTGGTCTAGGAAACCTACGTCCGCAGTTGAACCTTAATTATTTTCTTAGATCATACCGGTTACAAAATTGCCTGAGTGCAATTTGTTTCCTGACTTTCTCCAGGGTGGGGTGGGGGCGGATGATGGGTGCGAGGGAGATGGCGGAGGGCTGTGAGGGCGGGGGGAGGACAGTGGGTGCTGGGTGTGAGGGAAATCGCAGGAGGACGGTGGATGATGGGTGCGAGGGAGATGGCGGGAGGGCTGTGAGGGGGTCGGAGGGTGGGTGCCGGGTGCGAGGGAGATGGCGGAGGGCTGTGAGGGCGGGGGGAGGACAGTGGGTGCTGGGTGTGAGGGAAATCGCAGGAGGACGGTGGATGATGGGTGCGAGGGAGATGGCGGGAGGGCTGTGAGGGGGTCGGAGGGTGGGTGCCGGGTGCGAGGGAGATGGCGGAGGGCTGTGAGGGCGGGGGGAGGACAGTGGGTGCTGGGTGTGAGGGAAATCGCAGGAGGACGGTGGATGATGGGTGCGAGGGAGATGGCGGGAGGGCTGTGAGGGGGTCGGAGGGTGGGTGCCGGGTGCGAGGGAGATGGCGGAGGGCTGTGAGGGCGGGGGGAGGACAGTGGGTGCTGGGTGTGAGGGAAATCGCAGGAGGACGGTGGATGATGGGTGCGAGGGAGATGGCGGGAGGGCTGTGAGGGGGTCGGAGGGTGGGTGCCGGGTGCGAGGGAGATGGCGGAGGGCTGTGAGGGCGGGGGGAGGACAGTGGGTGCTGGGTGTGAGGGAAATCGCAGGAGGACGGTGGATGATGGGTGCGAGGGAGATGGCGGGAGGGCTGTGAGGGGGTCGGAGGGTGGGTGCCGGGTGCGAGGGAGATGGCGGAGGGCTGTGAGGGCGGGGGGAGGACAGTGGGTGCTGGGTGTGAGGGAAATCGCAGGAGGACGGTGGATGATGGGTGCGAGGGAGATGGCGGGAGGGCTGTGAGGGGGTCGGAGGGTGGGTGCCGGGTGCGAGGGAGATGGCGGAGGGCTGTGAGGGCGGCGGCGGCTCCGCCCGCCCCGCACGAGCGCTCCCGTCGCTGCCTCAGGCGCCGTTACGGCGCGAGCGGGGCAAACGGCCGCCGCGGCCCCCTGCCGCCATGGCGGGGCAGCTCCGGCCCGTCTATGAGGGGAAGTTCACCGACAGGTTTCCCGAGCTGTCGGCTGTGAGTGCCTCCGCCGACGGGGTCCCACCGGTACCGCGGGACCGCCCGCCCGCTGTCTTCCTTCGCCTCTCTGGGGCCGTGGTCCCGCTGTGGGCTGGGGGAAGAGGCTGG
>VUYV01000066.1:4070888-4092167 GCA_008711295.1 Anarhynchus alexandrinus | reverse complement strand
GGGGAGGGGGGGCAGCGTGTGGGGCGGGCAGTCCCACCTCTCTGCAGTCCCCTCCCTCCCCAAAAATGTCTGTGGCTCCTTTTCTTTCCCCTTTTATCAAAACGGGGACAATTAGACAACATTTTGTGCCAGGTGTCAGATCCCAGTTTGACGAGTTGTGCTTATTAGTACAATGGGTTCGGTTATGCCTTATTTTTTGATTGTATTGTTTAGGCTGGAAAGTTGCTTCCCACTGGCGATACAGCTGCGAGTTGCCTCACTGAGGTTTTACCCAGGGTGAGTTGGTTTTTCAGTCGCTCCTTGTGAAACTTTTGTAATAATTTCCCATTAGTGACTGTGCTTTGAGACAGGCCCTAAAAAAACCCCAAACAAACAAAAAAGAAAATCAGGGAAACTTTGGTCATCTTTTCTACACCCTGTCTCTTTAGAAACGTTTTTTTTTCAATGTTAGTTTTTGTCACGTGGGATCATCGAGAATAGCTCGTAGGATTGTAAAACACTTCTGGCAGTTATTTTTCACACTGCACGTTTTACAAAATAAACCATGCCTGCTTAGATGGGACTAAATAGAATTGTTTTAGAAAGTTTTTCTTCCGTAATACGAGTATAGTGATTATTATTAGGAATTATTATTACTTCTGATGGAGGCCCTTCATTATCAAGGATGCACCTCAGAACTGTGTTTCCTACTGGCCCTTCCCCATGCCCTTGAAGAGTCAGAGGGTACTGAGACACAAACGGATCCCTTAAATAGCAGCTCTCCCTTTAAATGGGTAATTTAAAAAAAAAGTTAACTGTGGTTAAACTAATTTCTGAAATTGCTTAATTGATGGTGGAATTGTTGTGAATCAAGTTAAAGATTTCTGAAGTTGATAAATGTAACATCCACTTTTCATGAAGTACATGTGAAGAAGCTGTTACCCGTCTTAAAGATGGAACCAGAGAGTTGAAACTTAGCAACTCTCTCATTACTTCTGTTGCTGGTTTGATAAAATTTAGGCTGGGCTATGTTGACCTTATGCTCAGCATATCAGCATCTGCAGGAGCGTACACATGTGTTACAGCCCTAAAACCTCCTCATGTTTTGTTCTTACCTCTGTGGAATCACACTGAAATGGCTGCAGTACATTTTCTTTTCATTAATATGTTGTGAAGATCTGGTGTAAAATTGTTTTTTCTTTGCCTTATATATAGCCCATTACTCCAACAACCGTGCGAAAGTTTCGAAATACAACAAATCCAGCTCCTGGTGTTGAAAGAATATTCTACGGCAGAGCAGATGATCCTGACATTGCAGCTCACTTGACACATGGCATAGAGTCACGTTCTTCACTCAGTGTAAGAATGTGACTCATTTACTTTTGTTTAAGAATGGACAGCTTAAGAATGTCCTTAATAAGAGCAACATCAAGAGCAATTTCTTCATAGTCAGGGATAAAGGTACATAGCCGAGTGATTTACACTGCGGAATTTCACCACTGTTGTAAATTATGTGAATTCTGAGGTCAGTTCATAAATTTAATTAGCATGATTGAAATAGGAAAACACTTGAAGTTCAGTGACTTCTATTAAATAACTTTTGCAATGACTACTGAATTATTCATTTCAATTTTTAAGTTAATGAACAGTCTCCTACCCACAAATTTTCCTGCTTTCTTCTTTACTGATTGCAGAGGTAAAACCTGTTGAGCTCTTAGCAAAAGAACTGCTATCTGAGAACATGCGTATAGTTCAGTATAATTATTATGTATTCTTTCTTACCTTTGGGTTGAAACTGATTTTATTAGTTAAAAAGTGATGTTTTGGATATGTCAGACTATTTTGTGTGTATTCTTTACTTCAGAAATTATTTTTGTAAGATGTAATCAACTGAAGAGATCATTGGTGATTTTATCACATAGTTATTGTTCAAATCTCTAAAGATAACAGTTATATTAGCAAAATACACTTTTATGATGCATTTCATCAGCTGGGCTTGTAAATTAATAGTTTTCAATTTTACAAATGAAGAAGTTGAGGCAAAGAGGAGTTCAGGTCTCAAAAATAAGTCTTCAGGTTGAAACACCTAAGTCCTGACACTAGAGGATGTTGAGTAGGACATTTATTAGGCATATCCAAAATGAAAAAAATCAGGTTCTTGGTGTCCCTCCTCAGAAGTTTTATGTTGAATGGGTTGATTTGTTTAGCCTATACTATCTGTTGAAGACTGTTTCACTTTGCATTATTAATTAAATATTAAGTGGAGGAAGAGTTGGAATCCTAGGGAGTTCTCTAAGCATGGGTTTGGATCAATTGTGTTTGCAACTACTGTTTTCAGTATTTCTTTATATAACATTCAAAAAGAGTCTAATAATAAACCCTCTCTAGAGTCCCCATTACTTTGACGGGTAGCCTGAAAAATCGGATTATTTGGGAAGATCAAAATACCCCGTTTTGACATTTTTGGAAACTTTTTTTTTTTAGACACCCTCTGCTTCCCCTCCCCCCACTCCCCCCTGGTTGACCTGATTTTAGTAACATCTATTGACTCAAGCCCAGTGTGTACACTGAGAAAAAAATTTGTCCAACCTAGCGTTAAGCTTTGAAAACTCTGCTGAAGTAATTTCTGTTGGTGTGTCATTTTAGGATGCAATATTAGTGTATATCTTGAAATACTGTCTTTATATTCTCCATCGGTAGAATTGGGAGTAGCTGAGAATAGATAGTCTTAACCGCTACTCAATAGATGTTCTTAATCATAAGCACCAGGAGACTTCATTCCAAAGATGTTATAACTATAGTCATTTTCACACTAAAGTTTTGGTCATATTGTAATTTGATGATAGTTTCTAACATACCCTAAGAACAGAAAGGCCGCAATCTGAAATGTTGTAAATTAACAAGTGGAAAAACTCGCATAAAAATAAAAAGTTCTGTCTCACAATATGTATTTTATTTAGCTGGAGATTTAGCATAGCATTGATTATTAGTGGTCTTCTCTCAAAATACAGTTTTGTTTTGCAACTTGGTAGATAAAATTATGTCATTGTAATCACATAAGATCTCATTAGAACACTTAACAATCAAACTTTTGTTTGTGTATGTGTGAGGGGGATAGCCATATTGATGTGTGAAAGATGAAAATTTGCTGGTTTTCCTGCCTCTTGTGTTCTTTGTGATGTCTTCAGGCAGCTTCATTGATAAATCCACTTCCTAAAACTAATTTTCAACAAAAAATACAAGACAAAAAAGAAGCAATCTACTTTAGTAATCGTCAAGCTCCCTTGGGCAGGTCACATGATCAGTCTTCTATGTTACCTAAGGACTTGGATGTAATTAATACTACATTTGGAACAAAAGTCATCCAAGGTAGGAAAATTTAGCATTAAAGCATACTTCTTCTAAAAAGAAGATAACCTACAATTTAGTATCTAGCACATATTCTATGCTTCGAACAATTCCAGCTGAATAGAAAAATTATTATAGCAGTTATTGAAAGGCATACAAATGTACTAGTATTTTTCAGTTATGATGAACAAACAAGCAACTGAGAACATTTTGTAACTAGTAGGGCTTTTGGCTCTGTTCCAGAATTGTCTTTGTAGATTTCCCTGGAGAACTGTTTAGGTAGCTGACAACTTACCTTCCTTTTCCCATCTATTCTAATAGGTCTACTAAAAGATATTACCTTGACCTGTGAATCTTTCCTCCATAGGTTGGAGCAAATCACATATGTGTTGACCATGTAGCTCTCTTGCAACAGTTATGTTCATTTCAGTTTCTGTGATTTTTTTTTTCCCTAGTCTCATGTCATTATACTGTAAGATTCCTATAGATTGACTAGAAATGTGGTAAGAAGTATCATTCTTCCACAGTATTAGCATCTTCTCTAACAAGATATTGTTTAAAATTAAGAAACAACCAAACAAAACACCTATCCTTCACCTCCCCCAGCCATATATTTATTCCTTACTTTCCAGACGTATCATCTGGAGAGCTTATAAATCCACCAAAAACTTTTGAGGAAGTGGATAAAGACTCCAGGGAAGGACATGATCTGTACATTGTCTCCCACAATGATTATTATGTGGGTAAGTTCAAGGGCTGATAAGAAACTGCATGAATAGTTCTAATCTAAATAAAGGTTCTTGTTCTTCTTTGTGTCTTCAACACATATTGTATGGGTTTTTTTGAGATACAAACTATTAATTTTTACTACTGTGTTAACATAATGCATTAATGAAGGAGTTGGAAGCCTGGGGTTTTTTGGGTGCTATTTGAAAAGCAAAGTATTTCCAGGAAACTAGAAACTCAGAGATGCCCTGGTTGCTTATTGAGTTTGGTGGTGTTTATGTCATTGAGGGCAATCAGGCTTCAAGCCATGGACTGTGAGCCCAACCCATTCTAGTACTTTCACCTCTAGTTCCTCTCTTTTATCAGGATCCGAACATACTTTCAGGGCAGCTAGACTTTCTGATGGGGAGCTCAGCATCAAGCTGTGGTTACAAGGAATTTCAGGCTGCTCTATGGAATGCAGGTTCCTCAGCCTACAGCATCCTGCCTGTGAGTCTGTCCCACAGCCTCTGTCTCTGCCCTTCCAGTGGGCTGTGCCTCCACTGCTTCAGCCTCTGGGGGCTGTACTTGTGTGAAGTGGTCTGCTCAGGGATGGTTACCCTTTATCTTATAGGTCTGCACAGTAAAAGAGTGACAAAGAGCACTCTGAAATGAAATACACGTGTTACTTTTGCAGCCACTTCTATTTTCCCAAGTTCCATCATTTCCACAGACTGATTGTCTTGTATTGCTGCTCTGTAAGATTAGTATTATAATAAAATTGCCTATTGCGCTAGTACCAACAGTTTTGTAGGTGTAGACCAAACAGATAAGAAACTGCAATAGAGATATTTCAGTTGTAATAATGTAAATTTTACATGGAGGAAGTTACGTCAAAGTGAAATTACAGTACTGTGTACTCTCATTGAGAAATTCTACTGCAAATACTATTGGTACGAATTTATACTATTGGTATAAATTGATATAAACTTGTAATTTTATTTCCTCTTTTCCCCACCTTCATTAGGTGTTTTAGTGGAATTATTCATTATCTGTTCCTGTCTCCTTTGTACTTCTGTCCACAAGATCATGGAGAGGCCAAGCCAAAACCAGACAGTCAGCAAATAAAAAAGTCAACTGTGTCCCCCAGTTCTGTACAATAACATAAAAATTCCATGCTTCCATACAGTCAGAGGAAGCCCTTCTTAGAAAGCATGCATAGTTTTTGAAAGTTCAAATTACCGTTCTTTTCAAAAGGTGATTGAAAAGAGCAGGAAGAAACAGAATGGCATTTTTGCTGTGACAAGAAATATGTGCTTGCAGCTCACAGAGTACTTATGTGATACTCTTGTATGTGAAACTTCATTTTACAGGCAAGACTGGATTAATAGATTCATGAACAAGTAGGGTAATGTCTTGTTTACAGTGAAGTCAGTGGCAAAATTTCCATTGAAGTCAACGTAGCAAGAGTATACCTGAAAGTGCAACACCTCCAAACCCTTTATTTTCCTGTCACCTTTTTTTTTTAACAAATAATAAATTAAATGGTATGTGTCTCTGCCGACGTACGGACATTATAAAGTGATTTGTTTGCCTGACCCTCACTACTTAGGCTATCTGGTATTTTTTCATTAATTCTGTTGGGCTTGTCTTTAGTCAGACAGAAAAGGAGATCAAACTGTTTTACCACTGAAGCAGTTTTTGCTTTTTATTTTGCCTTTTATCTTCACTTTTGACAATGAGATTATTCCTAACTACTTAATAAACATGGGGAATGCAGATTAGTTATCTTTACTTGAACAGAATTGTTAATTAGTTATTTGCTTTTGTTTCTTCATTTTTTTTTGGTTTTAAGAATGAAGATACTTAGTGCATTTTTCTTCCTGAGGTGTTTTATACTGGTTGAAATGCTTACTTTTTTCACAGGGGAAGCAATAAATAGGAAGTATGACTCACCAAACTTCAGCAAGTCTTTTGTTTATGGAATAGAAACCCCTCACTTTGAAGATGGGCGAAGTGTATCCAAATCATTAAATTGGCTCTGTGATCTGCAATCGTAAGTTGCAACGAGTTAGCTAGTTAATTAGTGGTGTGAGTTATCAAGAAGAGTCTTCATATTTGAGGATAATTTTACATCTCACAATCCCATTCTTAGCTATATTGAACTGAATAAAAAATGCAAGGAGTAATTTTCAGAATAGTTTATCCAAATCAGTTCTACCATACTATAACAACACTTGGCATGTCTTTAGCATTACTTAAAGACATCTTTGATTTTAAAGAGCAAGATTTTTCAATTACTAAATTTGTGTTTGTCTTGCAGAGGAGTTGCTGTTTCGTTCTAACATATAATAATATTTTATAATACTGAAAAATTGTTGAATATTGTTCAATAAATATGTGTGGGAGTTATTTTCATAATTTGCAGGAAGAGAGCAGCAAAAATTGTATCAAAACGGAGTGATGATTTCAAGGAAAAATTTCAGCCTCAGCTTGGAAAAGTCCTTGATCCGTAAGTAAGCAAAGATACTGTCCAAGAACAAAATTCACTCACATTTGCTGAGTCTCCAATATCTTTTTCTGTCTTGGGTAAAAATTATAACTGTATGCTTAATGCTTCCACTGCAGCACTCAGTTACAGAAAGGCACTTTCTACTTGCCCTAATTAGGCTGATAAGCATGCAATTTACTAATGAGGGCTGTATTGTGTCTATGTGGTGAAGTTAAATCTTACTGTTTAAATGGTCTATATCTGAATTGATCATATTTGCACCAAGCAAATTACAAGCACACTGTAACACTTAATTCTTTTTTTCCTGTCCTTTACAGTTAGGAAGATTTAACAGAACTGAAATGTCTCATCTATTGTTTGGAGATTTGATCATTTTACTTTGACACTATTTTTGGTGACTTTTATTACATCACCTGTATTCTCACTTTATTGCTTCCTTGGAAAAGGACATGGATCTAAACTGTGTTATTATCTAGCAGCATATATCAATCTAAGTTGAATCATTACTGTTCTTCATAAACCTCAGGTGATCTGGAAGAGCTTTTTAATTTTACAAAACAGTGCTTAGAAAGAGCTACAGTAGTCCTAAGGTAAAGCGTGGTCAGGATCCAGCTGTGCTACAAATCTAGGGCTCCTGAATGTATACAACGACTCTCTTTGTAGATGCTCTAGATTTCTGCAAAATTGTATCTGAAGACTCAAACATTATTGAGTTTGATAGCGGAATTTATTTTTAAGCTCAAGATCACAGGCTTAAGTGACTGTGGAGAACTATGCCCATAGTACCTGTAGAGAGTGAATACAAACGTGAGGCAGTTTCTCCTTTCCCCTTCACTACATCCTAGCTCACTGTGAAGGAGACCTGGAGTGTGAGCAACATGAGGCAGTACGGTCAGTCAGGGAATATGGGTTTCAGTGCAAGCTCAAACCACGCACTAATATTACAAGACAGATAGAAGTGAACCTAATTTTATTTAGTGAATTTTACACCATCCACATCCTATGTGTAATACAAAAGTGATAAAATACATACAGTAGTTTTTAGATTACAGTGCTTTCACCTCTATGTGGGTTTTTTTGTTTGTTTTGTATTTTAGAACAAAGCACTGATTCTCTTTTCAATTTTGATGGAGATTTCTGATTCATGTAACAGTTTTAATTATTAAACATAGACATAAAATTAACATTGCATCTTTTTCAAATTAAGAAATAAACAGTGCTTTAATGTCACTGACAGCATCTTAATTTTCTAGTAAATAAAACTGGGCCAAGTTTTCCAGGTGAATATTGGCTTGGTTGCTGGTTTTGGTAGACAAAAAATTGCATGTTAAAAAGCATGTGAGATGTGATTCAATTTTCCAGTTTAGCCAAAAGTAGTTTATTTGGAGACATTGTATCAGTTGGAGATCTGGATTGTCCCAAACGTTCCTAATATTTGACTAGTACGTTGTAAGGACTTTTCTCACTCATGTCTGTCATTGTCTTAGAAAAAAAATATTTTAGCATAGAATGTTTTTCCTTTTAATGAGTTTAAATGTTCAAAAAGTTAATGTTTACATTTGGTTGTGTTATATTAAGAACAGCAAATGTTTGAAACAGGTTTATAAAGAGAGGCTTTTTTGTAATGGCAACTTTGAAGCAAAGTACTGATAAAGAAATTTTAGGTGAATGATGTTTATCATCCCTAATTACATAACAGATAATAATGTAATTTTATAATAATAGCATAGGGTTTATTTTGGCTATTAATAAACTATTTGACAATTAACAAAGAAGTATGCTTATTGACAGTATAGCAGAAACTATGAATGTTCCCCCAGGCCATACATTTGGAATGTTACTCCGTCCAGATGAATATGGTAAGTTCAGGGGCAGAATAAAATCTTATCTTGTTGATGAAACTATGCTGAAGTAATTACTGTTGGTTGTGTAGTGTATAATTTTCCTAAAATCTTGAGGCAAAATACAAAAATCTAGCAGTGACAGTAAATTTTTGGAGGAAAAATTTGAGAAGAATTGAAATCGCTAGTGGAAAAAAAAGAAGAATTTCAGAAATAAAGAAACTAGTTTTTGGGTGATCTTTTTTTTTTGTATCTTTGTTTGTTTTTTTTTTTAAAGCCTCTGCCTCTGAATGTAAACAAAATGGGAAACAGCAGAAAACTCATATTGTCATCTAAGTGACAAGGTTAAAATGGCTATTTTAAAATGGCTATCTGGACATCAAGTAACTCTTACTGCTGTCAGAAGCTTTTGGAAGCAGTGGATAGATTTGTGAAGCTAAATTAAGATGTTTCAAAATTTTTTTATATTAAGTGCATGTGAGTAGAGAAATCATCATACAGACCATTTGATCTTTTAATGAAATGGCCATATCAGATGTTCAGCAGTGCTGAAATTCAGCATCTCAAAACTGAAATTCTCTTTTTCCTTAAGACTGTAAGCCATTTTTTAAAATGTCCATTTTCTGTATATGTGCAACTAATTGAGGAAGTGTTTATTTTTATAGGAGTTGGGGATCTTCTTCACTGCCGGGTTCCATGTGAGGTCCTCCGTGGTAAAGACAGAGAGCGAGCTATCTTGGCAGCAGTTCGGCAAAGTTTGAAGAAAGCTAACTATGAGAATTTTGACACGTTACTAGAAGCATTCAGGCATTACGATAAGGTTAGTGCTTTGAAAAAATACAAACGTAAAGCAATGTGTAACATTAGCGCTCCTGTGCTATGAAGATACAGACATGAAGAAAAACAAGCATAGCAAGGCAAATACAGTTGAAGACTATAAAGACAAGGTAACTTCATAGTTATTGTGTGTTTAATATACTGTGATATGCTATGGAATTAAAGACAACAGTATTTGGAGCCTTTCACAACAGTATTTGGAGTATCCAAGTTAACAGCAAGCTATGGACTTGTGAGCAGGAACAATCTTAGCATTTTTTGCTCTTCAAAATTTGGTATTTCTTCTTAAAAGAAATACCGTTGAAGGGATTATGTTCATATTTCCTTCCAAGCTGTACTTTTTGACTGAGTCACCAACCACCAGAATTTCATATCTTTTCTTTTTTTCTCTGTGGAAGAAAATTTATAATCAACATTTTGTATATAACATTAGTTGCAATGAATACAGAATGATTGATGCCTTACGTTCAAAAGAAATCTTGGCTTTGCCTCAACATTTATGATTAGATTGTTATCTGATCACAATACCCTGTCACACTAACTTTCTTTTAATCTCAAATCACTATTACTTGTTGAAAATTATTTATTGACACTTTTATATTCAGATATTTAATTTCTAAATTACTCAGGGTTTCTTTTTTTGCTCAGCATGTTACTCTTCTGAAATGGTGTACCTGGCGCTATATCTGTGTCTATAAACAGATCTCTCTCTCTCTGTATGTGTAAACGCATATGGGTATGTGTTCCTTTTGGTGGAGCCTTTTTATAATGGCTGTTATAACAACTGTTTTATTTTATTTATAACAGAATGGTGATGGAATGATAGACAAGGACGACCTGCGAAAGTCCTGTTTTCAGCTTAATCTGAATCTTGATGATGAGCTCCTGGATTCCTTGTTTGACTATTGTGATTTGGATAAAGATGGTCTGATTAATTATCTGGAGTTTGCAAACTTTCTCAACTGGAAAGACAAAATGGCTGTTAAAGAATTTGAAGAAAAAATAATTACAAAAGGTAGATGGCTTAATACTGGGAAATTGTGGAGATGATCTTAATCTTACAACAGCTATTGAAAGGACATTGCTGGTGTAGACTAGGTGCTCCTTTAGAAGGGTAGGATTTAGAGAGTGCATTTAGTCCTTACCTGCCACCTCAGATACAAATGTATTTCAGAACCCTGGAGTTCTGTGTTGCATGTTGAGAATGTCCCATAAATCAGGAGAAAGTAAAAAATCTCATAGAATGATTATCAGATAGGAAGATTAATTATGTTATCCACTTCATAATTTTTCAAGGATTCAAGCAACGTTTTTCACCTCTTAGTCTATAATGTGCTTATTATTAATCCTGGCTGTACCATAACTTTTGTTTATAGGGGAAAAACTACGTGCTCCCGTTCTGCCTGAAGACACAAAGACAAATGATGAGCCACTGCTGAAGCAGGAAGATCTTGTGTTAAAAGAACCAGGAAGCTCAGAAAAAACACCAAAAACACTTACAAGATCAACAGATCATGTTGATCATGCAAATTATCAGACAACTTCTTCTCAGTATAATGCTGTAGTAGGTGGTCTCCCAACAACCTGTAAGTACAGTAGACTGTACTTCTCACTTCTGAGCATTATTTAAGACAAAATCAGGAACAAATTAAAAAAGTATTGCTACAGGTTCTACTAATGTACAATAGCAAATTAATTTATCTAAACCAATTTTTTTAGGATTGTGGCTTGGAAGTTGGCAGAGCTTGGATGTTTGGCATGCTTAATCCATTCAAACCAAGAAATTTAATCTAGGTGTCTTTGAGAAATTATGCTAGTAATTTTAGAAGAAAAATATCTTCTTGGAATCACCTAAAATGTTTTTAGCTGGAAGTACTGGATGAGTACTAGAATATTACTGCAAGATTTCCTGTTTTCCTACTTCATGATATAGCTGAAGCTAGGAATTCTAAAAATACGAAAAAAGAGATGAGGAATAAAATTATATAAATTCTTATTGAACATATGTGAGACGAAGTATCACATTTTTTCTCATTTCACACAAAATGTTTTATCCTCCCTGGCACTATCTTTATATACTGGCTTTTCCATGCTACCTGTTGATTGATTTCCGCAGGTTATCCAGTGTGTGGTGTTCCAACTATTCGTTCAGATCTTCCTGCTCCTCGAATTCGCCGCATCAGTGACAGAACTAATTATGGTGATGAGGGCAATGCTTATGCATTATTGTTCCCTTCTGTCTTCAGTCAAAAGGGAGTGTATGAAAGAGACTTTTTTAAAACAAGACCAAAGGCAGAGGTATAGTGCATTTCTTCAGAATATTCTTCCAAGATAAATGAACCTCTAGCCATGTGGGAGTGGAAAGTCATATTATCAAATAACAGGTTGTAAAATTCATTGTTGCAACATTACCAACTTCTTTACATCATTCAGTTATCTGAAAAATATGTACTCTTCACATCCATAATTATTCATAAAGGTGGCAGATATTAATTTTATTGAGATGCAACTTCAATAAGTAATATAAGGAAGTATGTCAAGTTGTTGCTACTCACATACTTAAATGCTGAGTCAAACGAGGGTTGGTAATTAATCTAGGGATTAAGAGTCTATGACTCATCATTTCTGCAGTGTGAGAAGAGCAAAGTAGTTGTGGAATTTCCATCCTTGCATGTATTCAAATTTCTGAGCAAGGACCCAAGCAACATGATTTAATGGTAAAGTTAGCCCTGCTTTGATTACATGGTTGGATGGATGATGCCCAGAGATCTCTTCCAATCTAAGTTATTCTATGATTCTATGAGTAAATGTCTTAAAAAGCCCCACAAGAATATTTTACAGGTGTGTAAAACTAGTTTCTATCACAGAGGGATGTTCAGTGGAAAATTTTAACCATCGTGTCTCTCCTAAAAAAAACTTGCAGGTTTTGCTAATGGCAAATTCAACAAACTGCTTGAATATACTTTTAAGTGCTCTGCTGAGTCACGGGCATAGGCTCAGGTCTACAAAGGACTTGTACAGTGATAGAGGCTATAGGGAATCACACACGAATGCTGTGCCAACTTATATTTCTGAAGAGAAAGATAGGACGTGGGACTGTAGACACTTACATGGGGACTCCATGGTTTTTCTATCAGATATCTCTGGGGGCTGCTACCACTCTTTTATCTCACAGCCCAGGGTTCCTCCCACATAAATACTAAAACAACTTCGCTTCTTCTTCAGTATTCTTTGCTCTTTTGCTTCTACATTTGTATGCATTTTCTAATGAAAAAAATATTAAGAGATAACTTCATTGCCTGAAATACAATTTGTGGGACAACTGTAACAAAATGTGAAATTCCAATCTAAAATGAAAAAGAAGCCTTGACAACCTCTCCATCTCTACTACTCATTATATTAAATATTCAGTCACATTTGAAAGTGGATCTGGAACTTGAGTATATATTTTACAGAAAAGAATGTTGCTAATTAGTGGCTGGGGATGTAAAAGGTGTGGTGTCATGTTCTATACATATCCATAAAATGGCTTGTCAGAATATTGTGTACATGAGCATTTGCCATTTTATAATCTAGCTCTGAAGCAGGAAATGTGTGCATGCAGAATATAGCTAGCAGTAAATAGAATTCATGCTTCATTGAGAAGCCCATTATACCTGTCAAGCACTAGATAGAACTCTTCTCTGAAGTTATAATGTGGCCTGAGATGTCATACTCCATTGTAGACTATACAGGCTATACAGGGTTCAGTACAGAACCACCTCTAAGCTTGTTAAATTACCCTATAGTTATGAAATAGACTGTTTCAGTAATGTAGTGATGGTCTTTGATTTATTTTGATATGAAGCATTAATATTTTCAAACATGTAATAGCTAATGAAATTATTATACGAGAGCCCAGAGTCATTTAATACTACCAGTTTTTGTATAGGCCTATATAAATGAATGCGAATTCTGACTATAAAGCAGTTTCATGAGGTGACTCTTCATGTTACAAAAGAATAAAATAGTTCTAGGGCCTGCTATTTTCTTCACTGGAATTTGTCCTAGTCTATTGAAGAGAAGAGAAGTTGTGTAACTGAGTAATAGTGTGTAATTTACATTCAGCTGATAGGTAAGGGTCAGTTTAATCCCGTCTTCACACTTGATAGTCTGGAGTTTAGTCAGTGATTATTTTATGGCTGTTGATGAGCCAGGACAGAGTTGTATTTTAACATGGTGAAGCCAAGTTATGTGAGCATGCAGTCCTTTATGCTCTCTGCAGTGGTAAACTGTAATGGAATATTGCGTTTAGTTTAACTTTTAAATTTCACTAGCTTGTTGAAGACATTAGATCAAATCTGGTTTCTTTTCCTCATGAGTAATATTATTGATTTAACTGAAACAACACCTATGCTTAAAGAAACAAAATTTAGTCCATGTTTTCCTCCTGTAATTTCAGCTGGCATAAACTGTCATAGATTTATTGGCTAACATGAAGCTGCAGATCTGCTGTTCTGTGAATCAGGCCTATATTTATACAACAGACTGTTTTAGAGAAAGATGACAAACAAGGTTGGCTTGACTGTTTTAAAGGTCTTACTTTATCAAAGCATTTATTAAATCTCCAGAGCATAAATATAACACACGTGCAGACACACAATACAACTGAAGAAGCCAAATGTTTACTAATACTAACAAAAGCACAAGTCATGTCAATATTCTTCTAATACCACCTTCCTCTAATGAGTCAACAGGTCAGGGTAATGAGGCATGCAGTAGGAAGCATCCAAGTGAGAAATTACAGGAAAAAAATGTTTCTGCTGAATTACTTCGGTGTAAAACTATAGCAAGACCCAGAGCTGATGTGAACCATTTCATTTTAGTCACTTCATCCATTTATCTATACCAATTTAAGATCTTGTGTATAGTATTGTTGCTGTGAAATGCAGACAATAATCTGATTTATGTCGATGACTGCAAACAGCAAAAATACAGTGGATAAAACAGGACTCGACTTAGGGCTTTTAAAAAACATTTACTTTTCCCTGAATCTTCTGTGTTTGATTTTTCCAATGTGGAAGTTGCATCAATATTACTTTATTAACTAAAGACAATTTTGTACACCACAGCTTTCATCCCAGTAAGATTCAGATTTACTTAAATAGGAATTTCTTGGTTAAGGATGCAGGATGTGGTCTGTAGATTTTATTTAAGAGTGGGAAAATATTCTTTGGCAAATAGAGATTGGTAATATATGTAAAACCCAGAATCTATATAGTTTAAAGAAAATGCTGACCAGAATTACATGAATTGTATTGTTTTGTAGATTGCACAAATTCTCCGCAACATTGGCGTGAACATTTCAGATGAGAGGTTTGAAGAGATATGGAAGCAAGCCTGTTTGGAACATCAGAAAGACGAGGTTTGTGTAGAATGCATCAGGAATGTACTGGATGAGAGACATGGATCACATACAAAAAACAGTTGCTGATTCTAGTCTTTGGGCATTGCGTTTATTTAAATTGACATCAGTCATAATTCTGATGCTGAATACAATAAACATTTTCAATAACGTGGGTTTACAGAACTAGAACGCACTGTTTGTTGTCTTTCTGAATAGTGGGTTCACCGCAAATATATCAATCTTAGTGCTATCATTGCAGGTAGTAGGAACTGATGTCCATAGGAATAAAAGAGGATAAAGCATGTTTGTAAATGGAATGCAAATATTTATCTTACAGTCTTTATTTTTTTTTACGGTGCTTCTGAGTCTAAATAACAGTACTTTGAACATGGACGTATTTTGCATTTTTGAATTTTTTTTTCACTTTTAAAGGGAAGGACACTTTTGAAAATACTTAAGATAAATTTTTCAGATATGCAAGGCCTCTTAAAGATTATCATACAATAGCATCTTGCCTTGCTTCTAATGTTCCATAATTTCTTGACAACAAGATGGTAGCTAACAGAGATCTGGTTATGGTAAGTTATTTGTTTAAAAATTCATATGAGAAAGTGCTTTACAGTAAGATGCTAAGGAAACAACATAGTCGTGGATGTGGGATCTAAGTGTTGTCATGAAATACACTCATAAGAACCAATGGATTAAGAAGTGCAAAAATAAATGCCCAGTTGTGTGGCAGAGGGCTAATATTCTTTATGCCAGCTTATGGCTATTAGGTAGTAGTAGTCAGTTTTCACAAACAAGAAAAAAGAATGGATATTTAGAGATGGATGTGCACATTACGTAAAAACACAGGCTAGTTAGTCAGAAAAGTTTGGGAGGGCTTTCAGAGAGCTAACTGTTCACCTGTGCCCAATGCAATTTCTTGGGAAGACGGGTCTTCATAAATGATAAGCACTTGAGGATTATTATGGAAATCCCAATGAATATATATGAAGTCCTATAAGAATAAACAATAGAAAGCAAATAATACTAACTGTGAATTGGAATGTTCATGCTTAACTGACAGTACTGAGCTTGGTACAAAAAAATGGAAACTCTTCGGTATAGGCAGTGAGAATGATTACTATTAGACTTTTTCAAATTAATTGAAAAGAAAAGCTCTTGCCCAATGTAATCTTAACATAGGAGATTTCAGGAAGGATATCACTTTGTCACCTATTGGTGCTTTAAATACCTTAGTAAGATTTGGAGGATGTTGTCAGCCAAAGGTTTTACTGAGTTCTACAACGTAAGTAAAGGTTCTATATATCTTAAATACTAGGTATGCATGTGTAATGCCATCTTAAAATTTCATTGTAGCGCTTTACTCACGTGATTGTTAAGATTCCTCTTTAGCCAGTGTTCTAGGAGCTTGTAATTTACTGGCTTGTTACATGAGATCCACAAGACAGACCCTTTTGTACGTTATTGTTGTAGCACTAATAGTAGCTGTCTCACATCAAGTAGAAAGAATTTGCTTTCTGGTATCTCCAGGGAGCAGGTGGTGGAAATGCTGCTTGATGAAGGCAGCTTCTTTCCTGCTGTGAATGAAAGTTGTTCTGCGCTGTTGTTGCCTTGCTTTCCCATCCTTCTGGAACGCAGTGCATGCACTGGGAAGCATGCAGGAAGCAGACTGTGACTGTCCCAAGTGAAATCATGACAGAAAGATAAATGTACTGCTAATTTCAATTGAATATATTATGTCTACTACCTCCAGTGAAATTCTCTGAAGCTCCTCTTCTGCTCATATAACATGGGAGGGAAAAATCCTTTACCTTTGTTGCTGTGAGCTTCCAAAAGCCTTGGACAAATTCTCCACAACATTGGTGTGAACATTTCAGATAAGAGGTTTGTATGTTTTTCTCCTTCAATAGAAAGTTTTAGATGAAAGATTTAAGCTCGCTTCAGGGAAAAATGAAAAAAAAAAAAAATTACCAGATCTGTGTGTGTATATATATGAGATCTGTTGTATTTGTTCAGCAGCTGGAAATTCTGTGTACCCTATGTTTTGAACCTACTGTAAAAAAAATACCCACTTTCATTCCTCTGCTTTCAGTAGAATCTTTCCCTTTGTCAGTGAAATGGAATTAACATTATTCTTGGACAGTCTGCTAAATAAATACAGAATAAAGAGGACTGATAAATCATGCTTTAGTTTTTTGCCAGTATGTTTCTAACCGCAGACTAAAAGTTTCCTTTTGAGCTTGGGTTTGACATGAACTGGAAGTGGTTTTCACCTAAACTTACCTCTTCTGAAGCTTTATAGGATTAATCGCTGAACAGAGTTATAAATTCTACTTGTAGGTGCTTGTTTTTTATCAAAATATACATAGGAGGCCCCTGAAAGATTTAATTGCTGTGACCCAGACAGTTAATTCTGTGGAGTTTCCCAATCTTTTTGTTTCCTTTTGTTAAATGCTTTATGCTCACAGAGTTTTGGTGCAGATTTTTGTATTTCATTTGTTTGACTTCCCAACATGTGAGAATTCAATGACATATTTATAGGCTTTAGAGCTGCAAGTTGTGTTCTGTGATTTTTATGGTTCTATGGTTTTATGTGTTCCAATTGACAGAAAATAAGAAGTTTCCTTTCTTCTATATTGCAGCATGATTGCCTTTATCTAGGTATGGAATGGATTTAACGAGGACAGCACACTACTTTCACTAACCTGTGGGCCGTATCCAAGGCAAAGTTTTCCAGGAAGGGTTAGCAAAACAGCCTTCACTATGACTCACAAGCCATGTATTCTAGGAGCAACGTACAAATTTAGTGCTTGAGTGAATTTATCTGTTAACTGTTATATTACAAAATCACAGAGATTGTAAATACGTTGACTAAGACTTTGTAGACAAAACTAGTACACAGCAAATCCTGACGAAGGTAAATATTTTGGTAAAAATCAGTGAGTTCTAGACATTTTGGGCCAAATTTTCTTCATAGAATTTTCATAAAAACAGACACTGGATAAAAGACACAGCACATTCAGATATTTGCGCACTATTTCTCCATTAATCTCTGTTTCATGACAACAATTATTCCAAAGAATAGCATATTTAATAATTATGAATTTTTAATTCCTTCTGTCAAATGAATTGAACTCCTCTTGAGTTCATTTTAGAGCAGATGTATTGGTTTCCAGGGACAGAGCGGGGAGGTCTTTCTTTCTACAGAGGTAGAGGCCAGTGTTTTGTTCTCCCCAAAAGCCATACCAGGGATACCTGAGAACATTTACCTGTAAAAGATAAGGCTGAAGATTTGAATGTGGAAAAATATTTGTTATTCATTCTATATTTCTGGCTCTTAATCTTTAGAATGTGGATATTAGTGCAGAGAAGTGCACAGCTAATATGACTTATTTGGCAGTGGCTTGTGCTACGTAAAGCAGATGTTGGACAAGATTTCTCTTTTTACTGTTGTCTAACGCAAAAATTCGTCTGTGCAATGACTTGTGTTTGAGATGCTGGAAGATCCAGCCCACTGTCTTCCATAGAAATGTATGTATAAATAAATGTAGACCTTGCCTTGATATCATTACTACATAACTTTAATATATGTCTTAAAAAAGACTAAGTATTTTTTTTTTCAGTAAATTAAGAATTGCTGGTTTTCAGTGATTTACCTGACTCAAGTAAATTTCCTCGTCCTGGAATTCATTCTTAGAAGTGAATAGCCAGTTTTGTTTGTTTGGTTGGTTGTTTTGTTTTTTAAACAACTGTATGTAATTATTTGGGTGCTAAATAGAATGCTAATAACCCTTTATGCTAAGAAGAATAGTTCAAATGGATGTCTAAACAGAAAAGGAGGTATTGGGGCAAAGTGCCCAGAAATATGATTTAAGTCTTCATCTTGCCAACAGATATAAATAGATAGGATGTTTTTGGAATGGCTTATACGGCCTAATTACTTGGTGTTTGCCATTAGGAGGTATTTCTTTGGAAACTGGTTGTTTGCATTTGACAGTCTGTCAGTGGGCACCATCTGCCTGTGTGGTTTCACCTTGCTGAATGGCCAGAATGCTTTTCTAGCAGATGGGTACGAGCTTAGGCTTGCCAAGGAAACACTAAATTCTGCGTGGTTGAGTAGTTGGGATAGTATCTATATTTCTTTATTACTCTTTATATTAATTTTGAAAATGCCAATATAGATTAGACAAACCTGGAGGAAAGATTTTGGCATCTTCGATCCGGATTAATCTGCAAAGGGCAAGGTAGTCAAACCAGTCTTCGCTGTGTTCAGATTTGCTAAGACAGGTGCTTGTTGATTTCTGCCAAATGTGTGGGACCTCTCTGAGCAGACTGGAGTAGATGGAGAACTTGTGCATCCCAGGTCCACATTCCTGACTTCCAAATGTCATAACCATGGGAAATATATATTTCTTGGGGCTCAAGTATCTGCAGCTGTGTTCTGGAATTATACTCTAGGAGACTAAGTGGTAAGTTCTATAATACCTAAATAGTAAAACTTTGGTGTGTTCTGCATGTTTTCGAAGCTCACTCCTCATTCCAGTGCCTAGATGTAAACAAAAATGGCAAAACCAAGACCAAATCTGAAAAAAAAGGGAAGGGCCTGAGTAGCACTGACAGATTTTATTCCTGTGGCTTTTGTGAAGTATCTCTTCCTCTAGTAACAGGGATCATACGTTCTGCATCTTAAAAAACAAAAAAGTCTTGCGTGTGGTGTATACTTACTAGGTAAGGTTCTACCACACAATCAGATCAAAAGCAGAGAGAGTAGCTTAAGAACACATAATTCTAGAAATAGCTTTTCTATAAGCCTTGAAATTTTCTGCAGATTCAGAATTTCTTTTAATCTGAGGTGGAACAAAGAACTGAAATAAGAGCAGAAGGGTTTCCAAATGGTACCAGTTAATCATGGGGTGATTTTGTTTTCCTAGCAGTTATAGAGACATACGCAATCCCATGCAAATACTCTACTAAAAGTGTGTCCCCCCAGTGAGCGACAAGGCTGAATGCATAACAAAATTTAGGGCTATATTTTGCTAGTGAGCAATGAATATAACAGAAGAATATAAAGAGTATCTGTATAGGGCAGCCCAAAGGTTCTGCCTAGCCCAGTGTCCCATCTGACAGTCGTCAAAAACATGATTAGGGAGAAGTAGCAGATCAGGGCAAACATTATGATGTTTCCTCCTAGCAGTATCCCCGTGCTTCAACTACTTTGCACCACTTCAAGTGGATGAAAGGAAGGAAGGACCTTTCTGAAATGCATATATTTTCCTTATATTAAATGATCTTAAATTGTAAACACATTTCTCTTCATGAACTTACTCAAACTGCCCTTGAAACTTTGTGATACTCTGGCCTCTGCAACATCTTTTGGCAAGGAGTTCCATAGCTTTAGGAATGCACTGAACAGAAAAACTAGCTCCTTTGCTTGTTTTAAACCTTCTTTCTGATGGCTTATTATGATGGAAGAGAATTACTCTATTTTAAGAAACAACAAACAAATCTACTTCTAGATGCTGTCAGTGATACAGATATTTATAGACCTTTGTCACATCCCTCCTAAGTCCTGGCCAGGGACTACTTGCCTGGCTATTGCCTGTATAGAAATTATTCCAAAGTGTTCTTTTGGCATGTTACTTTTCTCTGAAGTTTTTCTGATTCTGCAGCACATTTTCTGAGATACAGTGAACATGGATTTAAAAGTGGCAGACGGGAGCTTTCTCTGTGCTGTCAGTTTATTTCCCCTAATAACAGTATTAGGAATGATTACTGTATTTCAAACATGGAGGCAGGGGTAGTTTCAAAGATGTTTTATACAATTATAGGGCAGCTAGCACAGATTGGGTCAGTAAGGCATTGCTGAGTGCAGCAAACTTGTGATATATAGTTGTATACTTAATGCAAACATAGTGCCCCGTGACCTGCTTTGCTCTTATAAATACATTTGATTCCAGTTTGCATGTTGTTGTAAGAACAGAATTTGGTTCAGTTTTTACACCTGAACAGTCTATGTGTTTTCTTTCATAAAGTGCTTTGGAGGTGCTGAATGGAAGATGAAGCCTCAGATGAAACCGGTTTTGCTTTCATAAATAGTGTTTCAATGCCACGATGGTACCTATAGCAAGGTACATTGTTAAGCTGCTAGACAGAAATGTTTGTTTTACTGAGATGTATTTCTTCCTCTGCATAAATTCAGCACAGGGATCTTACATCTATAATGGGCCTAGATTAGCGCACAAGCTCGTGCTAACCCTGTGAAAATAAAGATCAGATGCAATCTGTTAGCTTTCTTAAATGCCAGGTCTCTTGATCTAGGGCCAAAGCTGATGCTATCTGCCAGTGTTCTCTTCGCTGTTCAGTCGCAGTGGGAGTGGAGAATAATGCTATCTCTGTACTTACTGGTCTTATTCCAGTGGATTTGTAGGGGTAACAAAACAGCACTCGTACAATGATTCACTCAAAGTACAGTGCCGCTGAAAGCCAAACGTGAATGGATTCCAGACTTCTGATCCCTCAACGAGCATCTCCTTTGAAGTCCTTATTTGCACCCTCTTTAGAATGGACAGCAGTACAAAGAATTTCTGAGGAAAAAACAAACTAATGATTAATTACCTCATTTGAACTGGACTTAAATTACAGTTGAAATAGTAACATGATGCTTA
>VUYV01000066.1:4034529-4066703 GCA_008711295.1 Anarhynchus alexandrinus | reverse complement strand
CCCACTGCTGTAGCTTTTAAAATTGATTGGGGGGTGGGGTTGGGGGGTGGAACCACAAGATTTTTTTTATGTTTGTGTCCCCCGCCCCCGTCCGTCCGTCCGTCCGTCGTCCACCCCTCCCCGTCGAGAGGTCCCGTCGCAGCCGTTTCCCACCGGCAGGGGGCGCTCTGGCATTTCCGCAGCGGGGAAGCGCGGGCGGGCGGGGTCGGGGCCGCGCGCGCCGCCGCTTCCGTCACAGAAGGGGCTTCGGTCGCGGTGGCGGGGGGGGGAGGGGGGAAGTTGGTCACCGCCGCGTTTTGCGAAGCGAATGGTGTGAGGTGGTACACGTAACTTCTGTTGTTGCAGCACAGAGTAAGTGGTGCCCCTTTCTGTGCGTTGCGTTTTCAGGGGGAGCGTTGATTTGGGGGTGTCGAATGCTGAGAGTTTGTTCCGCTCCGTACGACCCCGTTCCCGCAGAGAAACGGAATTCAGGAATTCCGGAGCGCTGTNTCCGCAGCGGGGAAGCGCGGGCGGGCGGGGCCGGGGCCGCGCGCGCCGCCGCTTCCGTCACAGAAGGGGCTGCGGTGGCGGTGGCGGGGGGGGGAGGGGGGAAGTTGGTCACCGCCGCGTTTTGCGAAGCGAATGGTGTGAGGTGGTACACGTAACTTCTGTTGTTGCAGCACAGAGTAAGTGGTGCCCCTTTCTGTGCGTTGCGTTTTCAGGGGGAGCGTTGATTTGGGGGTGTCGAATGCTGAGAGTTTGTTCCGCTCCGTACGACCCCGTTCCCGCAGAGAAACGGAATTCAGGAATTCCGGAGCGCTGTAACGTGTAAATAAATAAATAAATAAATAACTTATCGTACTTTCTCCCCTGCCAGACATCTGTGTGGATAATCATGGTTTTTTTTGTTGTTGTTGTTTTTGTACGAATTGATTCCAGCATACAAAATTTAAGCAGGTAACAAGTTTTCGGTCCAGTTTGGTAAGTATGAAACCACGGCACAAATGCTGGTGCAGATGATGCTGGCAATATCTTTGCCTGTGAGGGTTAGGGTGCCTGTGTCCGCGGCACCCTTACTTCGTACCTCCGAGATCTTCAGGAAACACCACATTTTATCATTGATGCAAACGATAATGGAAAGGGATACAAAAAAATTCTTCTCCCTCTAATGGTATGTTTGTGATCTGACGTATGTCGCAGCCATGGTGAATGGCAATTAAAATGGGGGAAAGTCCTTAAAGGGTCTCCAAAAGCCACAGGATGTTTTATGGTAGTATTGCAATAGCAATTTACAGTAACCTAACAATTATGGGAAAAGATTAATTAGTGAGTGCACGTGTTAGAGAAATATTCATGCCCTGGGTGTTAATATACAGGTTTCCATCAATCAAAAGGCCAAACACTTTGGTTGGTTGGTTGGTTGGTTTTTTAATTATTTATTTTTTTTTTTTAAGCTACGATAATATAAAATACTCTTGCATTAAAAGGACGGAAAAATTACTTTAAAAATTTTTAAATGGCTATTCGTACTTTACTCCTGATACCCCTGGTAACAAACACATTTTGAATTAAGACATTTGGCCGTGTAATGCTTAAGAATGGGGTCTTCAGCAGTGAATTAGTTACTCTGTTGCTCAAACACATACTTGTAATGTGTTTTCTGTTTTATTCTCATATCCTCTCAATGCTAAACTTACTTCATGGTAAAATATACTCCAGTTCACCCAGTAACAGGTTCACGCTAAATATCTGCCCCCAGGAACTGTTGCAGAGCAGGGGAGCAGAGCTGGGGAATGTCGCATTTCCAGCTCTTGAGTTTGAGCGATATTAAAACCTATCAGTCTTTCTCTGTAGAAAGCAAAACGAAGCCAAAACAAATTGAGCTGAAAATCAATGAAATTGTTCCTGTATTAAGCAAAACCTGAGAGTATATAATTTTTTCCCTTAAGTCCTCATCTGACAAACTTATTTTTCAAATAAAAACCTAGACTCTAAGCCAAAAGACATCTTTCTGTAAGGTCGTAGAGATGGGGGAAGGAAATACAAAAACTCTCCTGTGTTCAAAAGGACTTTTTTTTTTCCTTTTGCTTTTTAAGTACTGGAGATATAACCTCCGTTCGATTTTTTTTTTTCTGGGACCACTTGAATTACTTTTAAGAGGTCTGGTATTTCAAAAGACAGGCTATCAGCATTTTCTAAACGTGAAGGCCATTAAAGTTCCTCACAGAGTAACTAGAAATGTAGGCACTCACAGGCAGGAGACATTACAAGCAAAGTAATATGTCTTCATATTACTTTACCCATAATCTTCCAGCAATTCATACTCTTAACTTTGTTACAGGGTTCCTGAATATAACTTCTGCTTTGAAAGAAGTGAATAGGAAGCAAGTCCAAAATTGGTTATGACACTCTTGTCTAATGACAAAGAAATTGAGCCAGCATCTCGGTTCTCCACTTGGGTGTTACTTTTTCAGATTAATATAGGGGAAAATTAAGTCCTAGTCCCCATATTGTCAGATTGCCTGATGTTTCACTTTTTTCTTAACATTTTCTTAAAGGTGGGTGAGAATTCTAAAATTTCAGCTGAAAGAGCAACTGCAACTGTAAGAGTGTTTCGACTCGGTTTGAACCTTCCCTTAGGCTTGAATGGGAATCATGCTTTGCTTGCAAAAGCGCATCCTCTCCAGTGCCACCCAACAGCAAAACACTGCAGCCCTGGCAAAGAAATCTCCGTATTAGCAAGAGCTCTTGCTGCCGGCAGTGCTGCAGAAAGTGACGATAGTGACACGGAAGTTGCTGACAGGCTGACACTGCTTATTAATCTGCGGACAAACGGTTCACGGTCAGACCGTTGTGCAAGTCACTTGAGCCACGTTGCGTACTTCCTTCGAGGTGTGGGCTTGTACGGGGAAATGAAAGTATTTACTTAAGGGCTATTCACCTACCCACTGTTTATTTATCACAGTTGAAAATTATTTCAGATGCTTTCCTAAGTATAACTGATTAGGTGAAATGGAAATTATTTTCTTGGAACTAGCAAAATTGTGTCTTTCACTAATTTGTGCTGTTGAGTTCATTCACTGCCAGGGCTTTCATCTCTGACTATAATCTTAGAACTCCAAACTAATGCTGAGTTTCAGTTCTTCCCTTTTTCTGCAAACTCTCGTTCCTGACATCTATCCTAAAGTTCCTACTATGGTCTCATGATGAAGGCTTCTCTTTACAAGTCTTCCCTCTCAAACTGCTCTTGTAATTTCACTTTGCTTTCTCTCCTGGAACCACAATCTTACTCTCTTACTAAAGACTTTTCTTCTTCTTTCCTTGAGTCCATCTTGCATCAGATTCTTTTATATTGTCCTCTGAAAGTATTCTAAAGCCTCTCTTCCCTAACTGCTGTAACATAATCTTTATCTTCCACCATATTATCTCCTCACCTCTTTGTTCCACTTAAAATGATGCAAATAAAGGGGAGACACCATGGTCAGACAGGCTCATCCTGGGATCAGGCGAGGCTCATACCCTGCACTGCATGTGTGGTGACCCCTGAGATTTCCCCAAATGCGGGAAACTCGACTGCGTAATTTGTGGTAGTGGGGGACTGTGTTGGTTTCTAGTGGAAGGTGTCCCTGCCCATGGCAGGGGGGGTGAAACTAGGTGATCTTTAAGGTCCCTTCCAACCTAAACCATTCTATGATTCTATGATTGTACACTGAACAATGTCCCATTGTTCTTTTTCATGTCTATCTCTAAAGCCTTTGATCTTTTTGATGAAGTTTAGGTGTATGTTATTGCCGATGAGGCTAATCGAGTCTGGTAGTTTGCCCTTTTTACTTCTTTCCGATCCTTGCTTCCCTTTACTCCTTCCTTTACCTGTTAGCCTGTTGTCTAATGCTGTGGCTACTCCCACTACTATTTATGTGACTTTCCCCATCATATTCTGTGGGAACATACTTAGGAGACAATGGACATATATTGAACCAGCCATGCGAGGAAGCGGACTGGCTGTAGGTTCTCATCCTTGAAGTTACCTTGAGGGGAGAAAAACAGGAGCGATAGCGACTGTTTCACACGAATTGAGAAAAACAAGCCTAGAGGAGTCGGATGAGAAAGCCTGGAGGAGTCGGATGAGAAAGCCTGGAGGAGTCGGATGAGAAAGCCTGGAGGAGTCGGATGAGAAGGCCTGGAGGAGCCAGACGAGCAGGTGGAAAAACAGAGATTAGACAAACCAATTGGGAAAGAAACTGAGTCGCATGTTCGCCTCGTGCACAGGACTTTTAACCAATCAACTAATGCATGAACGTGAGTAGGGGTAGAAAAATTGTATATAAGGGACAGTAGAATATCAATAAAATGGCTTCTATATGATTCACATTGGATCGTGTGAAGTCCGTTTTCTCTCCTCAATATTCTTGACACAAAACCTATATTACTATATACCAAATGGATTCCTTCCCTATACTTAGATCCTTCTCTGTACCTGGATCCGTCCTTCCTTAAAATGCAAATACACCCATTGTTTTTCAGCAGTGAAACCTTTTAAAGATATCTGAAGTAGTGTAATAAATAGACCTCCGCTCCATGGGCTGCATCTGACCCTATGTGTCTGCCATGTACGCCGAGAGATCCTTGAGGAGGGAACCGGACCGTTCTCTGTCTGCGGATAGACATGGATGGTGGGGACAGTCAAGTGACAAAGTCAGTTCTGAGAAAGGTTGTGACCTGAGCTACGCTGTCTTAACATAAAACTACACGTAGTACATGGTTAAAAAAACTATGAGAATAGGTAGAGTTTTGGATTGGATACGGTAGAGCTGGTCAGAGCTACAAGCTGCTGCCTCTCACAGATGTTTACATTGATGCTTTCAGTTAAATCTCCAAATTGGTGTTAGTCAAGAGGTATACTTCAAAAGTGCTAAGACGACTTCCAGTCGGCTAGTAAGCTACATGGGGCAGCAAATCCTAGCTCCCAATAACCAGAAATGCCCAAATTCAGGGGAAAATAGGAGTGAGGGATGCTCCCAACCACTCCTGCAAAAAGCAGTATTTTTCAGCTCTTATTATCTACCTCTATGATTAGTGTTGAATTTGGAAAAGTAAAGTTAGATTAGACTTGTGACGCTGAAAAAATTGCCAAATTCTGGCACTGTTTGCCTTAGGTAAATTTAAAAGTACAGGACATTCATGGAAGGTATTTCTTAAAAAAAAATAGTAGATATATGTGTATGTTCTGCAAAGGAAAAAACTTAGAAATAATTATCTCATTGCCAGAGTTGACATAACTACCGGTATATACTTTCAGCACAAAGGAACACAATAGAACAATGTTTTATATGATTTAGTGAAGACAAATCCAGTTGTAAGTTACAATAATAGTAGGGTACTGATCTGAAATTTCCATTTTCAGAACATTTTCTCTTCTCAACTTGGGACAGTGGGGTTTTGTGTGTGCGTGCACGTGTATGCAGGTTGGCAAAGAAGATTTAAACTCTTTGCTATGAGTTATAATTAATTCTGTTACCTGCTGCTTCCAGCTACTTCAGCCTTTCAAGTTGAAGCAGGATAGTGCAGAAATGGTTCTTTCTTTGCCTGGGCTTCCTGATTCTGATAATGCTGAATCAAGCTCTGCCAGTTTGTTGAGGATCATTTTTAGTAGTTGATTCTATGGGCTACGACAGTTCTGCCATTGAGCATCGACCTCTAACTCTAATATCACTTCTATAGGTATGAAGCAGAAAAAATTCTATATAGATGCAAAAGTAAATAACTAATACAAGGAGAGACAGACCCTATGTATAGACTGAAATAAGTATTTGAGTAACTAAGTGCAACTGGTATTGGGCTGAAATTCAAGAAAATGTAACTTTAAGTGTATATGTTATTAGATGTGAGTGAAGTGGAACTTAATTGCAGATGGTGCTGAATACATTTCTGTCTACTTACTGTGGCTTTTGGACTAAATGATGAAGTTGAATAAAATATAGGGTTTGGGTGCTTAAACTGGATACTGAAGTAATGAAGTAATTAATTAATTGAGCTCATGCTTTTGTAGGGACTGCTGGAGTGACCATTGCTTCTGTCTTGAGGGCGGTTAAACTGTGGGACACGCGAGGCCCTCGTTGACCTTGCTTTGTGAAGAATGTATCTGCTTTGTCTAAGATTCTAATGTATATTTTGTGTGTGATTTGACAGACAATAAAAACTGAATAAGCCAGACATCTGTGCCCAAGAAAAAGAGGGAGAAAATGATTAGTTTTCAAAATGATTTGTGGCTAATTTCCCCAAAGAAAAAAAATAAAGAAACCCCAGAAACCCAGTGAAAGCTGCTGGATTTTTTTCTGCTTGTTTCATCTCCATTATAATACTTTTAAGCAACATCTGCTGTTGAGATCTCTGCGTGGCATTTCCTTTAGATTTTAACTACCCAAACGCAGCAAGTGGCATCAACAGATGCAGTGGACTAAGACTGGTGTTAATCCACAGGTGTAAATGCTGCTCCTGCGGCAACCTTAGGAAGCTATTTCTATTTTAAATTCTTTAATACCCATTTTGTTTGACATGTAACTGCAATGATGCTTCTTTACTTGTAGCTTTCAAGTCAACTTTTTCTGAGTTTCTTTTAGAACTCCATAGTTAAATAAACTTATGGGCCAGCTGCAATACTTAATGCTGTGTCTAGCCACCTCCATTTTTACTATACTCTTCTTATTTACTTTCACTGTTCTTCAAAGCTACATGCTTTAATTCAGTTACAACACGCTTTTGTAATTGAATTACTCATTCACTTATTGCCAGATAAGGTGAAATTGTCAGGAAATATATTCTCTGTAAGTATGCTTTTTTGGTCTTCTTAAAGACAGACAATATTGTTAAGTGTTTGCAATTTTAAATCATAAACAAGGCTATATTTACTGTACCTACACCTTGTTTTAAAGCCTTACAAAAATGTGTTTATTGGCCTATATGTCTGGAGTTAACAGATGTCCAAGGGGTGAAAAAACCCTTTAAAGTAAATGGCAAAGTTTTAGTACTTCAAATGTACTAAGGTATATTGAGTTTATATTCCACTTACTCAAATTTAATAAATATAGGAAATTTAGAAAAAAAATTAACAACATAGGGAAATCAGTATTTTTCAGCATAATCTTATGTAATAAGACTCGGATTTTTATTTTTAGGTTTTCATTATGTCAAGATAAACTTACCTTTACATTCATAAATACCTAACCTTCTCATAAAATTTGTCTAGACTCAAAGTACAGTTTGGTAAAGCACTGTCTTTTTTCCCACGAAACACTGTTTTCCATAGTGAAAACTGTGTTCAGTTATTACTTGTGACTGTGTAACAGAGCACAAAGATGGATTATATCGCAAGTGAAATGTATTAGTGAGATGGGAAAGAGGAAAAGCATTGATAGAGGATTGGAGACACTGATTCAGTCCTCCCTTTCATGCACATATTATATCTTACTGTAGGTAGCAGTGAAGGGACCACTAACTATTTTAGCTGTGTCGCTCTTCCTCATACCTGTTCAGGGAAATGGAGACCAAGAACGGGCAGCTTTGGTGGATGGGCCAGCTTTGGTGGATGAGAACTCTAAAAGGAAACTAAAGCTACTTACTTAGTATGTTTTTACAGTTAATGGTCACTTTCAAAACATGACTTGGTTCTTTTTGGAAAGCAACCAGCCTGATTAATAGAAATCATTGCATACTTCTGCTGTTTTAGGCCAATCTTACTGTCTCTTCTCTAAAACCCCGTATTCCCCTCCAGTCTCTTTTGTTCTTTCTGCCAGTTGCGTGTACTTTAATTGCAGTGGGGCACTGTGTCAGGGTTTGAATAGCCTGCCCTCAGCCTGAAAGGGAATATGGTAATGTCTTTCACCTGGGAAGAGNACAGACCCTATGTATAGACTGAAATAAGTATTTGAGTAACTAAGTGCAACTGGTATTGGGCTGAAATTCGAGAAAATGTAACTTTAAGTGTATGTGTTATTAGATGTGAGTGAAGTGGAACTTAATTGCAGATGGTGCTGAATACATTTCTGTCTACTTACTGTGGCTTTTGGACTAAATGATGAAGTTGAATAAAATATAGGGTTTGGGTGCTTAAACTGGATACTGAAGTAATGAAGTAATTAATTAATTGAGCTCATGCTTTTGTAGGGACTGCTGGAGTGACCATTGCTTCTGTCTTGAGGGCGGTTAAACTGTGGGACACGCGAGGCCCTCGTTGACCTTGCTTTGTGAAGAATGTATCTGCTTTGTCTAATATTCTAATGTATATTTTGTGTGTGATTTGACAGACAATAAAAACTGAATAAGCCAGACATCTGTGCCCAAGAAAAAGAGGGAGAAAATGATTAGTTTTCAAAATGATTTGTGGCTAATTTCCCCAAAGAAAAAAAATAAAGAAACCCCAGAAACCCAGTGAAAGCTGCCGGATTTTTTTTCTGCTTGTTTCATCTCCATTATAATACTTTTAAGCAACATCTGCTGTTGAGATCTCTGCATGGCATTTCCTTTAGATTTTAACTACCCAAACGCAGCAAGTGGCATCAACAGATGCAGTGGACTAAGACTGGTGTTAATCCACAGGTGTAAATGCTGCTCCTGCGGCAACCTTAGGAAGCTATTTCTATTTTAAATTCTTTAATACCCATTTTGTTTGACATGTAACTGCAATGATGCTTCTTTACTTGTAGCTTTCAAGTCAACTTTTTCTGAGTTTCTTTTAGAACTCCATAGTTAAATAAACTTATGGGCCAGCTGCAATACTTAATGCTGTGTCTAGCCACCTCCATTTTTACTATACTCTTCTTATTTACTTTCACTGTTCTTCAAAGCTACATGCTTTAATTCAGTTACAACACGCTTTTGTAATTGAATTACTCATTCACTTATTGCCAGATAAGGTGAAATTGTCAGGAAATATATTCTCTGTAAGTATGCTTTTTTGGTCTTCTTAAAGACAGACAATATTGTTAAGTGTTTGCAATTTTAAATCATAAACAAGGCTATATTTACTGTACCTACACCTTGTTTTAAAGCCTTACAAAAATGTGTTTATTGGCCTATATGTCTGGAGTTAACAGATGTCCAAGGGGTGAAAAAACCCTTTAAAGTAAATGGCAAAGTTTTAGTACTTCAAATGTACTAAGGTATATTGAGTTTATATTCCACTTACTCAAATTTAATAAATATAGGAAATTTAGAAAAAAAATTAACAACATAGGGAAATCAGTATTTTTCAGCATAATCTTATGTAATAAGACTCGGATTTTTATTTTTAGGTTTTCATTATGTCAAGATAAACTTACCTTTACATTCATAAATACCTAACCTTCTCATAAAATTTGTCTAGACTCAAAGTACAGTTTGGTAAAGCACTGTCTTTTTTCCCACGAAACACTGTTTTCCATAGTGAAAACTGTGTTCAGTTATTACTTGTGACTGTGTAACAGAGCACAAAGATGGATTATATTGCAAGTGAAATGTATTAGTGAGATGGGAAAGAGGAAAAGCATTGATAGAGGATTGGAGACACTGATTCAGTCCTCCCTTTCATGCACATATTATATCTTACGTAGGTAGCAGTGAAGGGACCACTAACTATTTTAGCTGTGTCGCTCTTCCTCATACCTGTTCAGGGAAATGGAGACCAAGAACGGGCAGCTTGGTGGATGGGCCAGCTTTGGTGGATGAGAACTCTAAAAGGAAACTAAAGCTACTTACTTAGTATGTTTTTACAGTTAATGGTCACTTTCAAAACATGACTTGGTTCTTTTTGGAAAGCAACCAGCCTGATTAATAGAAATCATTGCATACTTCTGCTGTTTTAGGCCAATCTTACTGTCTCTTCTCTAAAACCCCGTATTCCCCTCCAGTCTCTTTTGTTCTTTCTGCCAGTTGCGTGTACTTTAATTGCAGTGGGGCACTGTGTCAGGGTTTGAATAGCCTGCCCTCAGCCTGAAAGGGAATATGGTAATGTCTTTCACCTGGGAAGAGTCACAGCTGCTGCATTAACTGAAAATAACACTCAGATGAGAAAATGACAACAAGAAATAAAAGCTTTTCTCCCCCCATGCCCCTCTTGTTTCTCCACTGCACAATTAGGTTGGGATCATATTCAGGTGTTGCTGCTAGTGTCTCCTGGTACCCTCTTTCTGAGGGGAAAAGGGTGGAGAACTTCTAATCTGTGTGGTATGGCAGAATTAGCTTTCTGCTTTTCTTTGGTCTGCTGATTTGGTCATTTTGTGGTGGGATCCCAGCTAGCACTGCAATGATTTCATGTTGAGATGAAAAGAAAAGAGGTATGTGATGGTCTTCTTGTTGGTTTTAATTCTTGTGGGATCTATGTGATTTGTTTCCTTTTGTTCAAGCTGTGGTCCTAGAGTTAAATGAAAACTTTACTTCTGTTTTTTTTTTCTTTAAATAAAAACTTTTCTAATTCTTATGGCTTTAAAGAAATACTTGTAAGGGTTATAGAATGTACTATATAGATAGAGGATGGAGCTACTTTTCCTAATTTCTAGGGATATTTATTGATGCTTTTATAACGCATGCCATGATGTTTTTCAAATTGGGCGAATAACCCTTGAAACTGGGATATACAAGTGAGGTAAGGGCCTGGAACTTAAGGTTCGTATTTCTTTGTTTCTCCTTTCCCACTGGGACCCAAGAAGCTGCCCTAACAAACACCAAAACAAACTTTATCAAAACTTGTTTGTTCTCCTCAGAAGTTTTGTTTGTTTACTGCCAGTGTTTCTGAAAGTCTCCTCTCAATGCAACCCATTCTCTACAACCTCGTACCCTCAGTGGCAGCACAAAACACTGCCATTTGGATTCCATATGGTTTTCTATTTGCTTTATATTTTTACAGATGTGTGAATTGTTAGATGATGTTCAGAACCACGCAGAGAAAGACCCTCTTTATCTAAAAAAGTCACTATATACAGATCACTAAGGTTATGTGAACTTTCAATATGCAAGTGTTTTGCTTAAATTACCTACGTAGATATTCCTAGTGTGTGTATGGAAAGGTGGCTGCTTTCTGTTAAAATGGAAGTGAAGCAAGCTTTAAATCTGGCTAAAAACAAAAGCATAAAAAGCATGGTACAAATGCTTATTATGGCTTTATTGGTGCAAACCCAGACAATACTGCTGTCCTCAGTGGTACCCTGGATGAGGAATTCAGCTGTACAGAACGATGACTGTTTATGATTTTCAGTGCTGTCCTTAGAGATGGAGGATGCATGACAACTCATTATTTAGTGCCTGTGTTTAGGAGGTTTGAGTACTGGTTATTCAGCTTAAGAACACGGGCTATAATTCTTGAACTGAATAGCCACATTGGCTTTTTATAAATTGTTGAAAACATTCATATTGGGAAAAATGAACCTGTTATAAATAATTATAGATAGAACAAACAGTGCTCAGACTTTTTTTTTTTAGCTAGTAATGATGAGGAAACAGTAAACACATGAATAAAAGGTGATTGCAGAGCATTCTGTAGATGAGGTTGCAGAAATTCAGCTGGAATGTCCCTTAATTATTTTAATTTTGTCCTTGTGACACCAGCCATTTCTCACCAAGAGTAAATGTTTTGGCTAATGTCTCTAACTGCCTTAGGTTTTAAATTCATATGTACTGAATATTTTTCCCTCTTTCAGTCTAAAGGAAAAAATAGTATTACTATTGGCTTCTCTAGATAAGAAAACTATAGAAGAGTCAGTTTGTGTGCCTCTGCCCCCAAAAGCGGGTCGGGGAGGAAAGAATGGAACTGCTTCTGAAATACTCAGTCTGAAGTTTTGTATCTGTTCTTATAACAAGCTTCCTAAAATGAACAACTAACTATATATTTTGTATTCTGATTTTTTTTCCTTTTTTTCACTCAGAAGAAAAAGATTAGAAAGCCCTGTTTTGTTGAACTCTGTTCTCAATTTTTGGCTATTGCTAGTTTTTGTTTGTTGCTTCAGAGGAAAAAATGACGTCATACTGCTGCAATACAACTTGTGATTTGACAGTTCTTCATTTGTGTCCCATGAGGCAGAACAGAATGGGATGAAATGCCTTATTCCCCTTTCATTGCACATCGGTGCACGGGAAAGACAGGCAGCTGTTGCTTCATGCAAAGAAATCTGCTCTAAGGGCAGAGCTGCTGCACCTTGCCCATCGAGGAATAATCCCTGTATCCTCTCTACAGGTTCTACAGATGTTAGTTATGCACAGTGGCTCCTAAACCTCTCAGGACTGTGCGTTTGTACCCAATTCAATGCCTAGGGGCTGACCCGTATGTTTCAAAAACATTTCCTGCATGAATGACACCATGAAGAGAACACCGTGACCGCTCTGTTTTTCCCTTGCGCTTGTGCGTACTTTTGCCTCTTAGGAAATTACCTCTGATAAAACTAACCAAAGTTTACTAAATAAAAAGCTAGTGAAAGGCATTGCTCCCCTAAAATGCAGGAGATTGTACAGGTGGGAAGCAGTGTTGTTGACTAATGCGCTGCTTAAACGGGATTGTGAGGTGTGCTTTTTTTTATTAGCTATATCTTCGATATTTTACTGGTGACTGTTCAAATACTAACTGAACTTCTGACATTCCTTGAGGTATTTATCCTGTCCTTGTAGCCTGGAGTCAAAGGTGGTGATAACTGTCTCTTAAATCTTCCTGGACCTTCATTCACCCGGTGACTTGTGTAAGGTTACATGGAGTCGTGGGTGATAATCCAGGGAGTTCATGCTGGGATCTTCTGAAGTACAGCTCGGAGTCCAAGTTACTGAGCCATCCTCTTTTATTACAGAAAGGAGAAATACTGACAAGATAAGAATTGAAACAGCCCTAAAAATAAATGTCAGTCTCTCTACACTCATACTGAGGAAACAAAATCTGCCTAATGTTTCAAAGGCGTTTCAGTAATTAATATGCTGCTGCAAAAATACTGAGAAATGTTCATGTTCTATACTGCACCGTGTTGCTATCTGAAAACTATATACCTTGAATAAAATTATCAACTCTGTGTGGGGTTTTCAGACTAGCCAGGTGGTTGAGTAACAATACTTCAAGGAACTGAAATTGTTCCTCTTCTCCATTTTCCTCCCTTCATGTAAACATCGGTGCGGTAAAAGGATGAACTGATCTGTTGCAAATTACAAATCTGTTCTGTCTTTTGAAGCTGCTAACAAAGAAAAGAGCCACTACAATGCAATAACCTACTGCTATTGAGGAAGTGAGGAGAAACTGAATAATCTTAGCTTATCTCCCCTGACAAGTTCAGAAATCAGTAGAACAATACTTAGAAACACTTAAGCTACTAAATTATTATGATTCATGCACCATGCTATATGATTTAAAGTCCCAGAATATCTAAGCCAAAACCTGTTTAAATCTTTGCTCTTGGAGAAGGGAGAGGAAAACAAATAATTTGCTGTTAAAGAGATTTAGAGTAGTATTTTGCATTTCTTCTAATATCTGCTTTGCCTTAGACACATACAATGATTTCTCAAGGCAAATTTAAATGCTCTAAACAAACATTATAAAGGTTGTCTGCTCCAAAAGTATTTTTTGTTTACTTGTATGGCCCTCAAAGTGCTTTAGGAACTCTAGAGAGCTATTGGAAGAGGGAGTTTCCTTGAAGAGCTTGCGGTGTATTGAAGTAGTGGCCATGGTGTGGTGGCTGTGCCTTCTTTTCAGTTATGGTGGTACCCACCATATGGTGGTACCCACGTTCTCTTTGAGTATTGTGGGTGTATTGTAAGGGTAGAGGTCAGTATATATGTCATGCAGAAGTTATTTTTGAGAAGTCCTGTGGTTTTGTCAGCAGCCTCAGGAGAGAAGTATGCTTAGAATTATTTAGGTTGGAAAAGACCTTTAAGACCATTGAGTCCAACTGTAAACCTAACACTGCCAAGTCCCCTGCTCATCTAAGACAATGCAGGTGCTAGAAATCACAAAATACTAGAGTCAGACTGTGATGGTCTATCGCTAGTTGATATTAATTTTTCTTTCTTTCATGTAGTTTTATCTGTCACCAAAAGATAACTTTTACAAGCAGAAAAAAAATAATCTTTGCCAGGGCTTTTGGCAGCCTGTCACAAATTTTGTACAAAAAAATGCAGTTGAAACTGAAGTGTGTGCAAGCAGTAACATTTGTTTAGTGACGCTCTTTTCCAAGTCAGAAGAACGGTGTCTGGTTTTTTTTAAATACACAGTTCACCTGTGCAGGGCGAGGTTGAATGCAGAGTTCTTTGTGAAAAATTAGATTTCTGGTAGAACTACACAATATTTTACTTGTATTAAATGATTTGAGTAAGAATAGGAAACAAAACTGCCATTCTTCTAAGTACCTCTTATCTTTGAGTGTATGACCAATAAGTCTTTGAGTAAGGTGTTGAAGAATTCCAGTTGCCTTTGTTTGCTTTACTATGCTGCCAGTAATTTTTTTTTCTTAATCTTCTAGGCTTTTGTTATTTGAACAGCCCCTTTCTAAATTAAATGGATCCTCTTTTGTTTGTAGCTGCTTTTTTTAAATAAGGAGGCAGATATAAAAAGAGCTCAGTATACCCCTCTCCACTTTAACTTAGATTTGTACAAAGTGTGATGAAGCAATCTAGATTCTTGTAAGAGTTCTGCATTTTGACTCTGTCATGTTAATTCCTTAAGCCAATATAGGACCAGAAAATAATCCTAGAATTTTTCATAATATTTTGAAGTATACTTCATTAAAGTCAAAACACAGACTTTAGGTATCAAAGTGGAAAAACTCTGTTTCACTGATACCTTTTCCTGTAAAACAAACGTAAGAGAACAAAACATCCAGCTCTGAATGCACACCCTATAGGACAACTTCCAGGGTGAAAAAGGGGGCAAAAAACCTCTTTGCCCATATTTAGCAGCTAGTAGTTTCAAAGCACCATATCTCTACTTAGACCTCTTACAAACATCTGGTAAAGTAAGCAGCTATAGTAGTTAAGTGTGTTCCTTCAGCAATGCCCATGCCATCCCCAGTGAAAGAGGAATGTGTGTGCCTGTGACTTAGCTGTCACACTTTGGTGTAAATTGATGTTGACTGTGTGTCTCTGGCTAAGACAATATGCTAAAAACTGGGACAAGCTGGGGCCTGAGTGCTTATTCTGTTTTTTCACTCCTGCTCTGAGGACAGTAACCGCAAGGAGCGAAGTATGGGATGAACAGCTGCAGGTAGTAACACGATAAACTACCACAACCATGTTTACCAGTTTGTTGCATCTGTAATATTCATATTTCTACTATTCAGTGGGAAGAGTAGATGCATGTTAATGTCTACCAAACAGATCTTCACAGGGCTGTGGAAGCTTTTAAACAGCTATTATTAATTTTTTTTTCTCAGTGTTCACAGAGAGACTCTACTGAGAACTACTACAAAAATGAATATTGGTTGTGATTTTCTTTTAAATAAGAACCTCGTAAGTCTGGGGAAGTTCCAGGAAATGGGAAGAAAAGCTAAGGTCTCTTCAGCACTTAAACAAAATAGACAAAATAACCTAGGTAACTGGGCTGGTTGCCTGGACACTGACACCAGGCAAGATGATTGAGGCTGATACAGGATGCAATCAGACAGTAATGTTAGCAAAGGTAATGCCAATCAGCATGGTGCTATGGAAAGCAGATTGGCTGTTGTATTTTCCTTTGAATTAGATTGGAAGTGCTAAATAAGGCTTCACTTAGATTTATGTATGACAGGGAGCTTAGATGCAGTGTAAATTTCCTTAAAGCAACCTACAATCAGATAGCAGATGTGAAACAGATTAGAGTGATGTCAATGCATGTAAAAGTAACCGTAAATGGGGAGGTATCCAGTTATGCAGATATTTTCTAACGGAGTTCCCTGAATTTGAACTTGGTCCAATTTTTTGCTTGAATGGGTGTTGTGTTGTGGAAGCATAAAATCATTGCTGGCTTAACGCGGCGAAAAAACAAAATGGTAAAAACAGGTTCTGTGTGCTTGTGGGATGGAGAGTGCAGAGTACTTGGAAGCAGTGAGGTTTTGGGATGCATTGTATTAGCAATAATCATTGCTTAAGAAAGTATTTTTGGAGACTAAATACATGTGCTACATTGACATAGAGGTCTCTAGGTAAATAAGCCTGTAAATGTGTTCATAAAATAATCAGTGGCAAATATCTGATCAAATTTTCTCCTTATGAAGATGTTGATGTTTTATTACTGTATGTGTTGTGAATTGCCTTTTTCCCTCGTGTGTGTGTAAGACACAGAACACCAGCGTTATTTAGAATGCCTTTCTTCATTAGATGGTAATTAGTAGGTAACTTCAAACAAAGCACGGACTTATTTGCTCATGTAGCTCACTCGCACGTTCACTCGTGGTACCCCTGGTGGAGCCACAGCTGATGGGCAAACCCCAGCTGGATGCTCAGGCGCGGAGTGGTGTGTTGGTGCCCCAGGGGCTGCCAGGCAGCTGCTTGCAGAGTCCTCGGTTCCAGAAGGCGTGTAGGTATCCCTGGGGCTTCGTCTCCACGTGGTCTGGTTCGCACATCCCCGTGCTGATGCTAGCATGTGTTACTGGCATCTTAACACACCGAGCAGAACCCTGTGACCTGTGTTAGTCAGTCCATGCAAATTCAACAGGACCATCCGTCTCTGGAGCTTTATCAGCTCTTAGGAAATTGTCACACACTGCCTTCCTGCAGAAGCAATGACAAAGGAAGCTCGAGTTGTTCTTTGCTTTCCGAAACCTTCAGTTGCACCATGTGGTCCACCTGCCTCTGAAAATTCAACACCACCTTCTTAAACAACTTTTACTGTGTTTGGAAAAACTTGAAAACGAGCAAACTGCTCTCTGCCAGAAAAACTTCGGAGCCTTTTAACTGACCCTTTTGAGCAAAACCTATTACTTTCTTGTGACTTTTGTCAAACAACCACAAAAATTCACATATGCTGCTGGCAAATTGGAGTTCTAATTTATTTAGTTATACTTATGCTAAGAGATACAAATGCTTTCAGAAATACTGGAGCAATAGTAGATAGAACAATTTTCCATTTGAGAGAATGAGCAAAAAAATAACTTTGTGGGGAAAGAAAAGCTGCATGCTTACTGAGATTGTTGACTCATTGTTTGAGGGGAAAAATGTCTCAGTTATAAGTTACCCATCAGTCCTTCTGCTCTGTGTGTTGTGGGTTTTCTTAAAATTTTGTTCCAGATTCTCAGTCTCGTCTCAAAATTGGTTTTTGAGTGGTTATTACTTGCAGACTGCCAAATAATGATAATCCATCAAAAGCCATGTGAAAAAGATTATTAGTATCCTAAATGGGACTGCCTGAAAGAAATGTCTTTAAAATCTATGGCAGCTGATGCATGTAGGGTCAGATTTGTCAGTTCTTTGTGGGCTGGGTAAAACCTCACCAAAGGTGGTAGGTGTCATGACTTTTGAGAAGCCGTTAAACCCTTTTATAGTGGTTTCAGTTACTTTGTTCTAAATGTATTGTCAAACATAGGGGACTGAAATCCTGGCCAGAAACAGACCTGTGTGGGTCTTGTTTTGATGACAAGTGACACAGAGAAGCTGCAGAATATGAAGTGTACAGTCAAACAAGAGCTGTAGAAATGGTCCTCATAAAAAATTTTGAGAACGCCTTTGGGGTAAGTGCTGTCTGGAAAGGGCCTTGGACCTAAGGAAAAATAAATCGTAGCATGCCTCTTTTTCCCTGAACGCGGAGGAATTTGGGCTCTGGTACATTTTTTTTATTTTTTTAAATGAATGAATTGCACAAAGGAAATGAATGTACATAAACATCTTGCTGTGGAGAGAGGTGTAAGGGAGGTAGGAATTATTTTCTGAAAACAAGACAAATAAACTTTTGTACAGCTCTTAAATAGATGAGATGCGGCTGAGCTTTTCCAAAAATTGCAGGAGAAAGGGTGAAAGAGATTGTTTTACCTTGTACTTCAGAGAAGTAAGAGTTACTTTTGGATAATAAATACACATCCAGATGTTACACATCCAGTTTTATTCAGTATATAATGTCCATAAATGTCTTCAACCGATCATTGATGTGTTAAGCTTTCACAGAGATCGGTGAAGTTTAATTATGTATTTCTGAGATATGGAGCCAGGTTATACAATTGAGCCACAAGAGTCAGCTTAAAATATAGACAGCTTGCTAAAAAACGTGAACATCACAAGGCGTGATTTAACTTACGTTGAAAATACTTGCTTTATTATAATTTAAAGTGCAGGTGAAAACCAGCAAAGATTAAAAAGTTGGTTCTACAGAAAACAAATACAAGCTTCTTCCATAATATTTTCCCAGTACAGCTGATGTGGAGAATGTTGGTATTGCTTGTAGTTGATTTGACACATCTTTGCTTAACTATTTATGATTACTCTCATCCCTAGTATCTCCAGAAGTATTGTTATAAACCATATTACATGGAATCAAATTGCTGATACCAGTGGTCAGAGCAACACAAAACCACTTGAACGCAGGCAAAGGGTTCTGCTGCCTGGAGAAAACCTGGCTGAAGAAGACGACCCCAAGGCCTTTCACTGCCACGAGGGAAGGCTGTGCTTTGTTAGCTGGGTCTGTCACCTATAAAGCTACTGTGGCCTTCAGACGGTAGCAAGAGCAGCTGCAGCATCGATCGCTGTCTCTCCTCCTGCACCCCTTCTGACCTGCGCCCGCAGTAAGGGAGAATACAGCACGTACCGGTGCCAGAGTAAAGTGCCAGCTACTGCTATGACAGGATGACAGGTGACAGTTTGTGGTGGGTGACAGCCCAGCGGACCAAATGGGAGCTGCTGCTCGCGAGCAGCTGTTCTGTGAGGCAGGAGAGGCAATTGGCAGGCAGGACACGGCAGATGACGGGGCTACCCTAATATGCAGCTTCCTAGAAAATGGACCTATGTCACTTTTCCAAAAAAAAAAAAACCCAACCCAATAAACCAAAACCCAAAACAAACAAACAAAAAAAACCCCAAAACAAACCCTGATTTAAAGGCAAATCCCCACCTTTTTCTACTGCTGTAACAAGATTGATAATACTTTCTCCTTCTATTTCTTGTAAAAAGGGCCCACTTTCCTCAGGTCTCTGTTCTCCTTTTTCCCTGAACTAAAGTTACCTGAAAACCTAAATGGTGTTTTACTACATGTGAATGTCAGAAATGTGGTACAAACCTGAATTAGAAACTTTCATAGAAACCATTAACAGGACCAAAAGCCCCCCTGCATGCAACTAAGTGTTAGATGTTTAATTGGGAAAAATCCTCAGAACATTAGCTGCCTTTCCAAAAACACTCTCTAAAAAACCCAACATTCTGTGTGAAGTTTCTGTTTTATTTTGGTTTTTTTGGGGGGGGTTTGGTGGTGTAGGTTTTGGGTTGGTTTTTTTTGTATTTAAAAAAGAATGGCATAAGGAGTGGGAGATACTGAGGAGGTGATTCATACCTAAATGACATTGTGGTAGATTAAATACATACAGGAGTTCTTGCGGCTCAGGTCTTAAACAAATACCAGAGGCCAAACCTGTTGTGAGGATAAATATGAGAGCTCTGTGGCGATCGGTTAAATTATTGCTTCTGATGTCCAGGGTGGATTTAACTGTTAAGGATACAGAGATAACACTCTGTTACCCTCCAGTGCGGTGCGTTAGTCATTCGGTGAAAGGTGTACAGCTGCTTTTGACTTTAGATGAAATGAGGTGGGCGCAGACGACTGTGGTTTGACTGAGGCACAGAAGCACCCGTGAACGGCACCGAGCGGGACCACTGAGAAGGGGTGAGGGAAGGGGGCAGATCTATCTTCTTCCTCAGTAAATCCATGCCTGTGTAAAAGAAACTCTCCGAAATTCTGTAGATCAGAACTTCTGCCAACAGGAAAGAACTGGTGATTAAAGAAAATAATCCTTGCCTTTTGATGGCTTATTCAGAATTTGGGTAGAAGATGAAGCGAAGCATCAAGCGCGCCTGAAAGGCAAAATAGATATTTTCTGTTGGGTGACATTTATTTTTATTTTCTTTCATTAGAATGGCTTTAAACTTCCATTTGCTCAGGATTTTGGGTGACATTATGTGTGTGTTTCATGTGCTTGCTTGCCTTTTTTTTTTTTTTTTTTTGAAAGGTAACCTTTAAATCTATCACTTTTGCCCAAGATTAACTCAGTAATGTCGTTATGAGGGGTAAAGGAAGGAAGACTGTTGGAATTCCATGTATTCAAACGAAATACAGGGCCATAAAAATTTCTCCTGCATTGCAATTACACATGTTCCTAGCTTAAATCATGCTTTTCTAGTGGACGTGAATGGTCTGGCTAATTTTAATAACTCATTGAAGTGGGATGCGGTTGAGTAGCTACAAAAATAGCAGTACAATAGACTTGTTTTCCCAATATTTTTCTTCCAGCTGGGAATGAGGCTGTTGTCTACCATTTCAGATGTGGCTTCCTATCTCACCTGAGGTGATACTTTCTGTGTTTAAAACTGGAAAAAAATATTTGAGTGCGGCATTGAAAGGTTTGTGACTGATTCATAATTACTCTTATGATATTTATAGCTAGAATGATTTTTATCTGCCTTTTGCTCTCTGTACTTTAAGACTACTTTTGAGAGTTGGATTGTTCAGCCTGGAGAAGAGAAGGCTCCAGGGACACCTTATAACAGCCTTCCAGTACCTAAAGGGGGCCTACAGGAGAGCTGGGGAGGGACTCTTTATCAGGGAGTGTGGCGATGGGATGCGGGGTAGTGATTTTAAACTGAAAGAGGGTAGTTTTAGACTAGGTATTAGGACAGTTAGGTTTACTGTGAGGGTGGTGAGACACTGGACCAGGTTGCCCAGAGAAGCTGTGGATGCCCTAAGAGGACTGGGTCGCTGCCTGCATGTTCCCATATTTGGTCAAGGAACAAAAGGAACTGCCTGAATTAGGCAGATTGGAGTTATTCAGAGGAAGATGGAAAGAAACCTCACTGTCAGTATTGACATACTGACATCCTACACCCTCAGGCAGTGAATGTCAGGCAGGCTGGGTTAGCCCCACTGCCATCTGTTAGACAGACTGAGTTAACTTGCACATTTTGTTTTTCTGTGTGGTTTGGAGGGGTTTTGATGTGTTTTTTTTCTTTTCTTTTTTTTTTCCTTTTTTTTTTTTTCCCCATATCCATACCCATATCCCAACTGTTTTAAATAGTGTCCTGATTTCAGCTGGGAAAGAGTTAATTTTCTTTCTAGTGATTGCTGTGAAAGGAATGTCAATAATACCTATTGTTTTAGTTGTTGCTAAGTAATATTTACAATATTCAAGGACTTTTTCAGCTTCCCATAGAAGCATAGGGAATGGCCAATGAAATACTCCATACCACAGACGTCATGCTCAGTATATAAATGGTGTTTGGCCAGGGGATGGGAATCCATGATTTTCTCCTTTTCCCCTCCTTTTTTTCCTCTCTTCTCCCTACCCTTCTGGGAGAGAGGGAAGGGGGGGGGTGGTGGTGGTGGTGGTGAGTGAGCGGCTGTGTGTTTTTAGTTGCTGGCTGGGGTTAAACCATGACAGTTCTTTTTGGCACCCAACATGGGCCATGAAGGGTTGAGATAACGACAAACCCGATCAGAGCATGTAAGAACAAATTTGTCATAAGCGTTCACTGTATTGGGTTAATAGTGACAATGTTGCTCTCAGGGTTGCATCTTGTAACACTGAACCTGCTGTACGTGCTCCCTATTATGCTATTTGTCATCCCTGGGAAATGGATCAAGATTATCATTTTGCTGTGCCTTGTAGTTCAGGCTTATGATATGATGAAATTGGGTGTGTTGTGGCTGTACTTGCTACTGATTAAGAGTGATGACCAAGGTGAAACAGCAGTAGCGGTTTCGTCTTTGTACTTTGAGAACCTAATTGAAACTTCTAGTAATTACACCTTTTACCTTTTCTCCTCGGAGAACCAATCTGTGGGGGAGATGCCTTCCTTCACCTCTCTCTTCTCCAGGCTAACTACAAAAACATTCAAGAATTTTGAATAGCCTTGGGATTCTCAAACCAGCATGCTCCTACTGCTAGGTTTTTTGAATGTATTCCAGGTCTTGGTCTTGCTTAGAGTTAAACATCGGTGCATATGTAGGTACACTACTCCAATTGCCATGACATGCACTGTGGCTACTCCAAACCCTGCGATGCGCGCTGCAGCTACTGGACCAGAGAACCAACCTATGCCGGTATCAGTCACCCCTATACAGAAGGAGAAATACACAAAAAAATCAGTTTTCTTAGCAAAGGATGAAGGTGAACCAGAGGTAATCACCTGATCCTTATCCCTGGGTGAGCTGCAAGATATACGAAAAGATTTCAGTTGTCATCCAGGCAAGCAAATTGTCATCTGACTACTCGAATGCCGGGATAATGAGGCCAGTAGCTTGGAATTAGAGGGTAGGGAAGCCAAGCAGCTGGGATCTCTCCTTAGGAAAGGGGATATTGACAAGGTGATTGGAAAAAGAACACAGACTCTCAGCCTCTGGAGGCAACTTCTGTTAGCCATGAAGGAAATGTACCTCTTCAAGGAAGATATATGTCACCCAGGCAAGTGGACCATCATGGAGAGAGGTATCCAGTACCTGAGGGAATTAGCTTCGTGGGAGCTGATTTTTCATGACCTGGATGACCCACAGTCAACCACAGATTCAGACTGATGTATCTGACTCCTTTGGTGGAAGTTTCTACAGAGTGCACCATCATTGCATGCCAGCGCATTGGCAACAATGAACTGGGGAGACGAAGAGGCACCAATGATGGATGCAGTGGCTGGCCAACTCCAGCAATATGAAGAAAGTCTTTCTACTTCCCTATGGACCTGTGTCTCAGCTGAAAGACTATCCAAGAAAAACAAAAGCCTGTTGAAAAACTGTTCTGGGAGTTCCAGCAACTCCAAGAGGATAGGTCCTATTGTCCACCTGTATGGACCTGTACCTCAACTATTAGGAATAAGCATTTTTCTGCTCAAGAGAGAGGAGAATAGAGGGTCCGCACCATGAGGCACCCTGTGGTTCTACCTCTGTGACCACGGAAAGGACATGAGGAAGTGGGATGGAAAACCTACCTCGATCCTACAGGCACGGGTACGTGAATTGCAAGGAAAACCAACTACAAATGGGGTCTCTTCCTGGAAAACTGCTGCTCCAGTTTCTAGTGGGCAGTTCCCCACACAAAGCAGAAGGGTTTCTGATCCTCTTGAAGCAACTCCCAATTTGTATTTCCAAGAAGTGAATAACAAGGATGGGATTCAAACCCACATGAGCCACACAAACCTATTCGTCAATGCTGGATACTACAGTAGAACTAGAGCAGCCGTGCCTCCAGGCAGGTGGAGGAAAGGGATGACTGGGTTTACTGGACTGTGTGGATTTGATGGCCTGGCACATCAGACCCCCAGGAGTATAAAGCTCTAGTAGACACCAGTGCACAGTGTAGCCTAATGCCATCAAGCTATAAAGGGGCAGAATCCATCTGTAATTCTGGAGTGACAGGAGGGTCCCTTCTACACGTCATGCAACTGATACTACATGGAGTAAGTGGGTCACACTGATCACGCAGTGAGCTTGAATAGGAAACCCCAGTGGCCCGGGAATCTTGGAAGTGATCATGGACTGGCCAGAAGGCAAAGATTTTGGAATATCGCCAGAGTAGAAGGTGATGCATGCTGAAGACGCCCCACCGTATAATGAAGTACCAGAAAATGAAAAGAAATATGCCCTGTTCACTGATGGATCTTGCTGGATTGTAGGGAAACATCGAAAGTGGAAGTCTGCTTTGTTAAGTCCTACATGACAAGTCGCAGAAGCTGCTGAAGGATGAGGTAAATTAAGCCAGTTTGCAGAGGTGAAAGTCATCCAGCTGGCTTTAGATATTGCTGAACGAGGAAGATGGCCAGTACTTTATCTCTATACTGATTCATGGATGATGGCAAATGCTATGTGGTGTTGGTTGGTTACAGCAAGGGAAGCAGAGCAACTGGCAGCGCAGAGGCAAATCCATCTGGGCTGCCGCTTTGTAGCAAGATATTGCTGCCTGGTTAGAGAATCTGCTTGTAAAAGTGCATCACGTAGATGCCCATGTACCCAAGAGAACATCAAAACAACCAGCAGGTGGATTGGGCTGCTGGGATTGGAATGGCCCAGGTANCTATGTGGTGTTGGTTGGTTACAGCAAGGGAAGCAGAGCAACTGGCAGCGCAGAGGCAAATCCATCTGGGCTGCCGCTTTGTAGCAAGATATTGCTGCCCGGTTAGAGAATCTGCTTGTAAAAGTGCATCCTGTAGATGCCCATGTACCCAAGAGAACATCAAAACAACCAGCAGGTGGATTGGGTGGCTAGGATTGGAGTGGCCCAGGTGGATCTGGACTGGCAATGTAAGGGTGTATTATTTATAGCTCATTGGGCCCATGACACCTCAAGCCATCAAGGAAGAGATGCGACATATTGATGGGCTCATGACCGAGGGGTGGACTTGACCACGGACACTGTCACACAGGTTGCTCATGAAAGTGAAACGTGCTGCAAGTAAGCAGGCCAAGCAGTTAAAACCTCTCTGATGTGGAGGATGATGGCTGAAATATAAATATGGGGAGGCCTGGCAAATTGATTACATTGCGCTCCCACAAACCTCATAGACACTTGGGCCAAAGAACACGGCATTGAGTGGGTATATCACATCCCCTATCAAGCACCAGCTCTGTGAAGACTGAACGATACAATGGACTGTTAAAAACTACATTGAGAGGAATGGGTGGTGGGACCTTCAAACACTGGGGTACAGATTTAGCAAAGGCCACCTGGTTAGTTAACACAAGAGGATTTGCCAGTCTGCCAATCAAGCTGGCCCTGCCCAATCAGAAATTTTACGTACTGTGGAAGGGGATAAAGTCTCTGTAGTGCACATGAAAAATTTGTTAGGGAAAACTGTTTGGGTTATCCCTGCCACAGGCAAAGGGAAACCCATCTGTGGGATTGCTTTTGCTCAAGGACCTGAGTGCACTTGGTAGGTGATGCAAGAAGATGGGGAATTCTGATGTGTACTTCACAGGGATTTGATTTTGGGTGAGATACCCAATGAATTAAACTGTATGATGTTAATTGCTAATTTACCTCTGTATGTCATCACTACTACAATTGCTGTATCAATAGTATTACAGTAAGAATGGCCCAAATTAATAAAAAATGAACTTTGATGAAACCAAGCGAAGTGCAGCGGTGATGGAACCAGAAGTGGCTTCAGCAACTGACACCCTGCAACTTTCTCAAAATTGACATCTTCAACCCACAGACTGTGGGCATGGACCGTGCCAGATACACCAACTGCAAGCTCCACATGCAGCATGCCACAATTCAACACCACACACACCATCTCTCCTGCCCTGAAAGGCTGTTATGACAGATGGAGACCGAAGTTATGGACTAAATTAACTCAATGGACGTTTTAGAGGAATGGCCCACAAAGTAAGGGAATGATATCTGTATATGTGTGTGTGTATATACATATTTTTTTCAAAGACAGGGAAAGTGGTGGTGACTATGAAAAGTATAAGGCTTGGGCATGACATAAATGAGGTGGAATAAGGGATGGATACTGTCCTGGTTTCAGCTAGGAAAGATTTCATTTTCTTTCTAGTGATTGCTGTGAAAGTAATGTCAGCAATAGCTATTGTTTTTAGTTGTTGCTAAGTGATGTTTACCCTATTCAAGGACTTTTTTCAGCTTCCCATAGAAGCATAGACAGAAGCATGGAATGGCTAATGAAATATTCCATACCACAGATATCATGCTCAGTATATAAATGGGGGTTAGCCAAGGTGCGCGTGCGTGCGTGTGTGTGTGAATCTGTGATCACTGCTCAGGACAGTGTCAATTCACCCGGCAGTGAGAGTGATGCCTGTCACTATTATTATTGTTATTTTCCATTTTCTGTTGTTGTTTCTATTAAACTGTCTTTATCTCAACCCAGGAGGTTTTTATCCCTCCCTTTCCCCTTCTCCCCACCCTTGTGGGGGTGTGGGGTGCTGAGTGAGCGGCTGCTCTGTTTCTAGTTGCTGGATGTTAAATTTATGCTGGATGTAAAAGTTAAACCATGACAAATAGGACTTGGCTGTCCTAGCCTATGTGAGGACAGTGAGAACAGTGCTCTGGTCGCCATTTGAATGATTTCTTTACCGTTCAGAAACTTGCCCAAGATAGCCAGTGAAACTGGTGTTTCTTTGCAGCCACAAGGAGTCAAAATGAAGACAGTGGGTGGCACAAACTGTACAGGGCTGTTCCTGCCCCCCGTTAGTGACTATCTGAATCCTGCTCCGTATCTCAGTATGCACTGCATTTCAAGCTCTTTTCTGGCACTGCAACATAAGCCTCAGCTGCCTCAGTAAAGAGTCGAGCCCTGAAAAGACTGTGTGTCCTAAGATCAGGATCCTGAGGAGCCTATTTGCAGTCAAAGGCTTTTCTGCAACAAAGGCAGCTGATCTTTGCAAATGTGCAGTAGTATATCCCCCCCCTCCCCTCTTTGTCAATGACGGTTCCCTAGGATCAAACGTGTTGTTCTCCTGTGTGCTTCACAGAAAACCAGTAAACATTGATTTGTTTAATTTCTGTTCCTTTTTTTTTTTCTTTTTTCCCCGTAGCTCTTTTCTCAGATTGGAAAATAAAAAGGTAGATAAGGCATCCATCCAGCTTTCCAATCCTTATTTTACCTGCTACTTTTACAGCTCCTAATAAACTGTAGGGATTTGTTGGCATTTCTAATAGGGAGATAGGACACTGCTATGACAAAGCAAATAAGTGGCGCTGTCTCTCATGGGGTAAGTTTCACCAACTCTGCTCCCAGAATAAGCATCAATAATTTAATTGATACTAGGCATCAATAACTTAATTGTATTTAACTGCTTAGCAGGTCCACTGCTATGTGCTCATTATTTTCCATAGCATGGCTTGTTTGAAACAGCATCATTAGATAAACAAATTTATTAGCATTGCTTTAGGTTAAATGGCAGTTGAGCTATGTGGATAGTTGCCTATAGAAAATATCGAAGCAATTTCTTTCTTCTTTCTGTGAGAACAGAGGAGCGGTGTGGGTGGTAATGAATATTTAGAGTGCTTTTATTAAAAAGGAACAAAAGAAATAACACCCCCAACCAAACACACACTTTCTAACAGCATTCATTATAATTTAATTGGAAGTCTACCAAGACGAATGCAGTTAAGCACTATGTTACACTAAAGGCAGGGGTTAGATTCATCCCTGGTGCACTTCCAATGGACTGTGGAGCTATGCCAAGAGTGGATTTGGCATGATTTCCATGTTTTTTCTTGAGGCTGTATGGGGGGAAAAAGGGGCAGGATGGATACTTAAGGACATGAGTTTAAGCAGCAGATTGGAGAGAAAAGTACATCTGTGGTACTTGTGACACTTTAAAGAATTCTGTAGGTTCCATTTTGGGTGTCCTTTCTAAATATCTATGTAAATAAACGTGTTCTTTTCTAGGAGCCATTGATAGGCAGAGGGAAGCCTTACTGCAGCAGTGAAGGGACTGCACATCACCCTGTCATAGTCATTCTGTACCAAGAAATGCACTGTGGAGAAAGTGGTCTCCTAAGGCTGGGAATCCAGAGCAAAACCTCTTCATGCTTAGCCTTTGAAACAAATTATGGTTCATTTATAGCGATGATACACTTGGCAAAATTTCGATTTACATTCACAACTTCTATCCTAATCTGGAAGCCACGGGAGCCGTGTGATGGGCATAAGTGACTTAATGTAAGGCTGGGACTGTCTAAACAACAAAAGAATCCTATTCTTGTCAAGCAGTATGATTTCAAAGCAGGGTGCTTGGCTGCAATGCAGAAAACTTTGGTTTCTTGCCATACAGCAGCTCTATGATGTTAGGAAAAAACCTCTTCCTTCCTGTGAGCTTCACTTATCTTTCTGAAAATTTATAATGATCTCTTATATCATCACGAGCTTCCCAGGTCAAAGTCTAGATAAGACCAGACATAATTTGCAGAATACCCACTTGAAGAATTTCATGGAACAAGGGACTTTATGCATTGCAGCCTGTTGCTTTGGACTCGGATAGATATATTCTGTATCCTTTTCAATTCCTGGGCTTAGAAGAATCAAATATTCTTATGGTTGAGAATCAATATTGCACATGTTTGAGCAAAACACTCTGATTGATCTGGAGCTTACAGTCTATGTGATTTGTCTGGTAGTTTATCTTTAGAACGTTTTTAGACAGCCTCTTCTCTTTCCTTTTTTCCCTCCTGCTGGAATAGATCTGGGACTCTACTTCCCACAGCTGTGCTTTCTGGCATCTCCCAAAACCCAGTGCCCAATGAGTTAACATTCCTCTCCAAAGCATCAGGAATCCTAACTTTCTTCAAAGGCCCCTTCTCTCCTCTTTACCTAACCCTTGAAAGCCCTCATTGTGCAAGTCCTTTTAACATTGCCTGTTGTTCCCCTTACTTCAGGAGGCCCTGGGGGCAACTTTTGTCCCCCTCCCCCAGCCAAGCTCACTGCAGCTCTGTCTCTTGACTGTCCTGCTCTACCTCTTTATCCAGAGCCTTCCTGAGCAGAAGCTTAGCTAATGAGACTCTTGCGCTGCACAATAAAAAGGGACTACTTAAGTCTTTACAAACAAATGTACAAGCTTCTAGTAACTCCACAGAAAACCTAATTTTCTGTAGAGGCAAACTCGCAACTTTTTGAGGGAGAGAGAACTGAAATTCAACACTCGAGCAAGCGAAGTCCTTTATGATGTTGCTAATGAACTGCAACATCAGAGCCCCAGAAATTCCTATTGTATGATTATTGCTAACTTATTTTTGTGCGAGGTGCTGCATGGGCCAGTGAAGAACTTGTAGTCTTTTCAATCACAGAAAAATTAAATCCACTTTTTTTGATATTGGGGTTTGTAGCAGAGAAGTCTCTTCAATGATTTTCCCAACTTGCTGAAAACCACTTTAAAAGTCTTTGAAATGGAGTATGTACTTAAGGATTTGTTTTTTCTCTTATTCACAACTTCCTAATTTTGTCTTTAGTCTATTGGTTTGAATTAAAGTTCAAAGTTGAAATTATTCAATCTATAACTTCTTTCTGTGTCTGTTCTGCTTGCAGGTAAGTTTAGGTTGTGTTTTACCTTTCAAGCAAAGGTTTGGACTTCTTTTTTTGTTCTGTAGGAGTTTTAAAATTTAAGAGGATAGGAACAGTTTTGTATTGTTTAAAAACTATCAGTGTGACTAAGGTAGATCTCCATAAGAACAAAACATCCCTTTGTCCTCAAATTACAATCTTTTAATTTGAATGAAGGAACTCTTCCCCCATTTATTTTTCCCTATTCCTCATCAAGCAGATTATAAGTAATTGGCAAACAAGATTTTGAACACAAGGTCTTTTTCTGTTGAATTCTCATCTGCTACACTGCTGCAAAAAAATGGTGCACAGGCTTTTTTCCCTTCTAGGAATTCTTTAAAGGAGACTTTTTTTTTTTCCTGGCAATTCTAGTGTACTCACATAAATATCTTGTGGACAACATTTAATTTTGGGTTAAATCCTCCCTCTTTGCCAGGGGTTTCCACCATGAGTTCTCCAGCTGAAGGAGTTTTTCATTTGCTAATGATGTCCTACTTTGCCTGTGGAATGCTACTCGGGATAGCTTTTCTTCTCAGCCCTGGGCCAGGGAATAGCATGCTGATTCTTCTTTTCGTGCATGCTCATTTTTCTCCATTTGCTTATCCTCTGTACTTCCTTCCTCCCCAGAGGTAGGCAGGAACTACTCTAATTCCTCCTTTTCCACTTTTTAATTTCTGGATTTTACCTCCTCTTATGCTTAGGCAAAGCCAGCCTTCATGTTGTTTCTTCTCTTTTTCTGTTGCTGCTTGCATTTTTCCCTCATCTGTGCTCATGGTCAAAGTTCATGTCCTCTCCGGCTTCTCTGCTTGTCACTTGAATTTCCTCCCTCCTCCTGCTGTCTTATCTCCTTTGGTACTGCTCATCCTTCCTTTCCTGTTATATCACACCATTCTGCCACCTCCAGTTCATTAGCATCTGTCCAACAACCTGCTCGTTTTGGAGTGTTTGAGCCACAGGGCGCAACGCCATCTAAGGAGAAGTAATGACCTCCCTGAGCCCCTGTCCCGCTTCTTGTCTTTGTGTCTGACTCTACACCTAAATCAGTATACCTGACGCAAATCCAGACTCTCTGTCAGAAATGATCAAAGTCATCATAATCCTTCTCTAATGATGAGATAGAGAATTTACATGTTCACCTCTGATCTTTATATAAAGTGGCCACATTTTTGACAGTTTTCTCTCATTAAATGACTTTTGCAAGCCAGAGGTTGTCAGAATAAGTAGGACAGCAGCTTCTGGCACCGTTTGTTAGGGTGTTCTAACTTGAATGCCATCCTTAAAAGCACTAGCTCAGATATTTGTATTATCTTTGGCTGGTGCTCACCCTGAACTGTGCACAGCAAATTTTCAGGGTGAAGGGAATGTAGTAGGGGAAGAAAGCTTGCTATTGCAGGGTTGGGTTGGTTTTTTTTTTTTTAACAGTTTATGCAGCTTTTTTGGCAGTGTTTGCACTTATATTCATATGCTAGGGCTTTTGTGATGACTGGATCAAATAAGCCTCAGTGTGGGCTGCTGAGGGAGGAGAATGCTTGATGGAGGTCATGGGTTTATGTGTGCCTGGCTTGAATTTGGAAGACAGATAGAATGAGATTAATTTTCAGAACTTGCCTTATTTCCTTAAGAAATAACAACTTACAAGGAGAAACTCTTGCAAAATTCGGTTTGTTTTCAGCCAAATTACTCAGTTACCCTTTAATAGAATAAAGTCTCTGAGTCATGGTTGTCCTCAGGATTGTACCACACTCAGCAGACGTGTGTATGTGTAATAGGTTCAGGAAATCCTCCTGCTTACCTCAACTTGAAATTCAAATGGTTCAATTTTCTCATGAAACAAAATTAGTTCCGTGAGTTTTAAATAAAATGCAAGAAGTGGGTTCATATTGTGATGGTGGTAATGGTGGTGTACTGTCCCTTATAGGCAACATTGAAGGATATTCAAGATCAGGAGCAGATCAGCGTGGTTCATGTTTTTGTTGTCTGAGTCAGAACAGAGACTGAAATGCCAATTTACACATTGAAATGGAGATTAAAACCTTATTTTCTTCCTGGGTTTTCTAAATATTTGATACAAAATGAAAGTCCAGCACAGGAATATTATGTGTTTCATGGCAAGAATACGTGCCTGGGAAGAGAGATCTGAATCAAGTTCCCAGTTTAATTCAGTGAATTTTGTAAATGCTGAATGAAAGAATATGAGAAGGCATCTCCACAGCACTGCATTTCCATTCAACCAAAATTATTCCTGAACTGACCTTGATAATTATTCTTGCAAATAACTCTGAATCGACAATCTGTGGGGTTTTTTTGATGGATAAACTGTTTTCTAAAATGGTTGTCTATCCTTAAGCATCTTGATTTACAATCTAAACAGTTCTGGGTTAAGTACTAAGTATTCCTCAACTGTGACAAAAAAATTATGCATGATTTTTCATACTGATGTCAGTATGACATTGCGATTCATCAGGTTGGTGATATACATTTTTAAGGTTTTGTGAACGTCGTTCTATTCTCTTTTTAAACCAGTTGACTTCTCTTGTGTTTTTAAACTGTTATAAAAACGTATTGCAGCCAGAATCGGATCCCATTTATGCTATTAATTTTGTATTGCAGAAAACTATTACATTTTAATAAGGTCTAGGATTCACTGAAACATAATCCTACTGTAGAATCATACAAATTCAGGTATTAACACTTCCTTGTTACGTATTACTTCCAAAAATATGCCTCTGGAGAAAAGAGAACGCCCTACTACCTGAAAACGAGCAGTAGCTTGTAATACTATTTCAGAAGTTTAGAGGGGTACAAAATCCCTTAAGCATAAGCCAATGCCAACATCTCTTTAAGTGGTTAGAGGCTTTCACCTTTCAAAGCACCTAAGCAAGTTTAGTGTTATCTACTATTCGCATATTCTGTTGTCTCTCCTGCTTTAATCATGATTGAAAATTGTACGCTATAAAGCTCTTCGTGCCTCTTGTTATGCATGGATAGACTGCTGTGAGGCAAAGCTACTTGACACACAAGATTAAAAAAAAAAAAAA
>VUYV01000066.1:3876548-4034519 GCA_008711295.1 Anarhynchus alexandrinus | reverse complement strand
TAAAAAAAAAAAAAAAGAAAGGAAATACCGAGTCAAGATGCCGGGAAATGCAGTTTCAGCGGTGATGACAGGATAACTGTAAAAAGAGACTATCGGAGCGGATTCTATTTATAGAAAGTATACGTCAGGAGCATAATGCACTGAATGGAAGGAATTGTTGCGCTGATAACGTGCACAGTGGCAGCTACCTGTATAGCTTTTCTTCTGTACACTATAGAGTTTTTGTGGCCTTTTTTTAAAGTGAATTTATTTCTTGTGAAGGTTGATATAGTAAGGGCATTAGAAATAAGAACCCTTTGGCTACATGCAAGTAGGGGAAAGTATGAAGCAATATCATGGTCAAGCTTTGTCTGTCAGTACTCTTGCATCCTTTTTTAAAGGTATCATGTGATAGATGAAACCTCCTGAGTTAAACACACTCATTTTACAATTCCAACATTTCAGGGTGTCCACAGAGAATGGCTCTGCCCCAAAGCTCTCCCTTTTCTTCTACTAGTCCCTATGGCTTTGGAGGAGGAACATCTTGCAGCATTCATAGTGGTGATTGAAGAGAACTTTAAGTTGGAATCTTGTAATGATGACAGTTTTCTGAAGCAAACGTATAAACTAACAAAAAAGTTGGAGAGGAATTATGGTGTCTCTTGTTTACTAGGTGTCTTCTTGCTTTCAGAGGTCTTGGAAGGTTTAAAGAAAGCTAAACTTAACACTAAGCTGCTCTCCTCTTCCTTCAAAGACCCTAATAAAGGAAAGAGGCAGAGGGATGAAATCACTACACACTGTCTGTAAAATAACTTGAAGGTATCCCACCCTGAAATGCTGCTGCAAAAGACCAGGTCTCAAAATATTTCAGTCTCTTGAAAAAATAAATGGAAGAGACCAAACTGAACTCTTGGGGGAGTGTATAATCTAAACTTTTCTGCGAGTCTGCCATACCGGTTCAACCTCTAACCTGGTGGCTCGGTTATCTGCTAGGAACTGGATTGTTTCTGAAACATTGTACTATGAAAATGGTTCAGTTTAGCTTCAGTGAAAAAGAATAACTTTTGGATTTAAAGGAAAACATTCAGCATTTTTCTTCCACAATTCTCTCCTCTTACATGGCCTATGTCTTTGCATATTGGCTTGGTTACAAAATATAATCCATATGTTTTCCTCTTTCTGTTCAGCCAGGTTAATGCTTGTGTTTGTCATTTTGTTGTGTTTGGTTTAATTACTGTAGTGGCATGAATTATTCTTACAAACATGATATCTTTTATTATGCCAATTGTGATAAATTAGTATAAAACATAGTAGGTCAGTGTTCTACACTGCAATCAATTTTGCAGTGGTTGGGTTGCTGCATCAGTAATTCATCAATGATCTAGAGAACGGTGGAGGAGCTATTTTACAACTCTAATTGCCAATGAAGTGTGAAAGTTACCTGTGAAGGCATCTGATAACACCTGGATCCAGATGTTTCTTTTCCACTTTACACATCCTTACCTTCAAAGATGAAGTTTCGGTATCTGTAGTGCATGAGCTGACACACTGAGATGAAAGTTCCGCCTATGCTCAAATTATTGAAATACTGGTCTCAATTTGCTCTTCCTCATCATAGATTCAGCCAAAAAAAAAAAAAAAGGAGATTTCTGGCTGCTTTGCTAGATGCCTGAATTGTTGATAGTTTAGAGGACTATTTTAATTGATGGTCTGTCATTACATAGAGTGTTTGATGGAAAACACAAAGCTAAAGTGAAAAGAGGAAATTACTGGAAGTTGGAAATTTAGCAATTATGCTTCCTGATAGGGGTTTAGACTTGACAGGGAAGACAATCTTGATGGCACAGCCATTAGAAGTACAGGGGTTTTGGATCCCGTAACGAAATAGTCTATTATCATCAGCTGCCTCAGATTTTTTTGTAGGTGGTATTCCTGTTCCATGTTATCATGAGGTATCTGTTAAGCATCTTCATTGGGGTTATGGAAGTGCTGTGGTTCAAGTGCACCTTACGATGAGCACTTACAATGGGCAAGAGGATTGTGTCTTAAAGCTGAGCTGAGACAAGTTGCCATACTGAGAAGAGGACAAGACTCAAAAAAAAAAAAAAAATTATCTCTTTTGGTTTGTTTTTTTTTGGTGGTTGTTTGTTTTAAAGAGCAATGCTCTGGGTGGTGAACCAGTGTGGTAAGACGGTGTAAGAAAATTGGTCTTGACCCTGTGAATGTAGCAAAGGGGATTTTTCGATGTCTCTTAATTAGTCTAAATGTAGTAGTGACCCAATATATTCTTCAATTTTACATTACTGATATTCATCAACAGTAGAGAAAATCAAAAGGCTGCTTCTTAGTGGCAAGGTCATCTGGAATGTTTATGTTTCTATGGGGGAAAATTGTTCCTGCACACGCATTCTCAGACAACCGTGAAAGGTTGGTAAAGATAGCATTAAGATACCAGTTAAACAAAGAACAGCCTCTAAAGCCAGAGGAAAAGTTAAGAATATCTGAGCAAAGCACAATTTCAAGCTTATTGGTACACAAGTCCTTTGAGATACTGTTTGAAAGGGAGACAAAGCAGCTGTGTTTGCTGTGATTTTTCAAGGCTCTTAATCATTTACTCGAGGTCAATATTAATGGTTAATTGACAAATTGCATGACATGTATAGAAATACATTGTATTTGGTGTGTTTGTAGCAACAGTTTGCTATTGCTGTTAGGAGGAAAAAAGAGTATGTAGTAATGTCTCAGAAGTTAGGAAATACTAAGGTTCACAATGAAACCTCAAGTTAATTTTCCCATGTGACTCCTTCTTAATTTATTGGGCTGAATATAACTATTCAGAAGGTGATCTAATGAAGGAGGATTTCTAGAGGGCCTTTTTCTTGCTTGTAAGTCTGGGAAAGTGTTTAGCAGAGCCAGCAAAACCAGAAGTTACTTGTAACCTTTGTTTAAAGTTGGTAAATGGTTTTAATCACAAGAAAATAAGATGATGATTACAGGAAACAATATTCTAGGAAAAGCTATATTACATGATACCCGGTCCTTTCTGTCTGTGAGAGCAGAGGATGCTGTGAGTAGCCCCAGTGCATCAGGTCAGTGACTCTGTAGCACGGTAGAATATCACCATGCTTGTTTTAAGTCAAGGACTCAGGATTGTAAGAGGCGATGTGTCTTGGGGTGCTGGCAGTGGAACCTAGAACAGGCTGCTTAAACTGATTTTCTATAAAGAGGAGGAAAAGTTGATCTCCTTGGTTCCTTTTCTATAAACCAGGAATATCAAGAAGTTGAGAGGGCTGCAGAGAAAGGTACCTGAATGTTGGATAATATATTGATGTATGCTCTAGAAACGTATAACATTGTAATATACAATGTGTAACATAAAGTAGAAATCTGGTAGAAATGGAACTTTAATTCTGTCCTGGGACTGAAGTTGAATGCTATGAAGTAAAGAAAATCTAGAGCTGTACATTAACCAAATAATGGGAAAACAAAATATTGGACCACTACTTGCAATAAGTCTGTGTCCATCCGATGCAGAGAATAATGTATGGAACGATGTAAGTTTACTAGACCCTTGAATTCAGGATTCCTTTAATTCTGTTTTCTGTGTGTGTGCCCTTCACCTTCAGGCTGCTTACAAGTTCACATAAGTATTACTGAATTAATTTTTCCTGATTTAACATTATTCAAATCTGTTTCAAACAGAAGGAGGATAAAAGCTACAGTTGTGTTGTCGTGAGAGATCCATAGGTACCCAGCGTTCCTCGGTGTCACACAGTTAGAGAGGAGCGCTGGGAAGGGAGGGGGGGGTGAGTGAATTGTGTAGGTGATGTGCAAACACATGCTATGAAGGGAATTGGCAGCTCTTCATCACTCGCCTGCTCTTCACAATACAACCAGGTAGTCAAGCCTGATAAATGGAGCCTGGACAGGAAAAGAATAAAACCCAAACTGCTTAGAAAGATGAAAAAAAAATATAAATGAGCATGTGCAGTATTGGAGAAGCTGAGAAAGAGAAGCCAAAGGAAAAAAAAGTAGGAGGAGCAAGTTTAGGTCTATTAAATAGTCAAAGTGTGCAGGTGAAGTGTTTGCTACTAGGTGACTGGGAACAAAGCTTGTCTGATATGATCAAAGAGGACACAAAAGCAGCACAGAAATAGGTATGAAGGGGAAAAGAAGTCCACTTAATCATCAAGGACATTTTGACTGTTGACCAAAACTGTACAGAGAAATTATCACTTCAGACTCCTTCACAGAGACATAATATGGTATAGCATATAGCAATACTAAATGATATTTGGGTACCACTGTCATATCAGAATTTTAATGCCTGTGGAGTAACACACTGTAAAAATTACTAAGAATCAGTACTACTGTAGTATTTATGTGGTCTCCTGCCCTTTTCAGTCTCATGTTCTACTCTGAGCCATATGTACCTGGGGCAATGCATTTTTACAAGACGCAGACTTCTGCCCTAGCTATAGGGAGAAGAAGAGGGAAAAGAGCTGGAGATGAGCTGTGTTCACTCTCTTCTCTCTCTCTTGTCCCTCTTCTTCCTGGTTTCTGTCCAGCCCGTAGTCCTCTCCCCACCACCCCAGCAAACTGACAGAGCAGAGAAATGTTATGCTTGTGGGATCTGAGTCAGGGTGAGAGGGGGGGAAGAAGGGACCTATTTGTTTCACGGGACGGGTGGGATCCAGGTGCCTTAGACACCAGTGTGCATCTGGGAATGAAGACTCTTGGAGGACAAATTCCATCCTCCTTCTCCTCTCTTGTCCTTTCCTTCTGCCCACAGTATCAGGTCAGATGTCAAGCAGGGGATTAGAGATCACAAATAGAGAAGTTTACATGTACACCTTCTTCCAACCAAAATTATTCTAAAAGTTAAACAGTATTACAATAGTTTTATCATGGTATCCTTATGGCAGAACATTTAAATGTTGGTGTAGGGGAAATCCCTTAATGAACTGAGACTTCTGGAATAAATCATCCCTTGCTCAAGTTAGGTTTCCTTGTGTACCACCTGCATGAATAATACGTCTATCTCATAAACGGACCTCTTGCTGACTGTTGAACTTAGAATAAATGCTGGATTGGCAGGAGGGAGCATGAGGGGAGGGGAGCAGAGTGGTAGGTAATAGAAGCCTTGTGCCCAGCTGGGAACAAATGTGTTCGGCTATATGTGTTTTGGCAGTTGCATGTCATATCATCCATTCTCCTTTTCAGGCCAATGAAGCAGAAGTTGGGGGGAGAAATACACAACTGGGCAAGCTGCACTAAAAATAAAGAGGTTGAAATGAGTTAATGTTGAAGTTGCTTCCTTTTTATGTGCTGAACTAATGACTTTTCTTGAGAGAAGTTACTTGAATTGTCAGTATAAATGATAGACATGAACACTATATTTAATGTCCATGAAAAACTGAAGGTTTTAATCACTGGAAAATGCTTTTTGATTTACCTAGCTTATTTTACTTGTATAAAATTCCCTGCCTTCTGTAGTTTCCATGGGTGCTGGATTGTTTCTCTCTATTGTTTTTGTAGCAAATCTGACTTTGAAACTGCCATAGAGATGAAGATCAAAATTAGTTCAGGCTTCCAGGCCTGATACTGTCCACTTGTTCTCTTAAAAGAACTGGAATTTATACGTAAAAACTAAGCAGTTCAATTCACAGGTGGAAAAAATCAGAATACAGCAACAGAGTGTTTTATCACAAAAAGTGGAAAAGTGATTTAATTGCCATCCTTTTATTTTGTCTTCCTTAATATTTTCTGAGATCTGTAATTTCTGGTAGCTTCCCCCCCAGCATTGATTCTTATCAGTGAGGGTTCATTATATTGACCAGTTGACAAGGCAATTTGGATATATAAATGTGGATGAGTCAAATTAAGCACCTAAACAATTGTCTAAGTAAGGTATGTACAATAAAACCAGTATGAATTTGTTGATCACCAGCAAATCAGTGGCACTGATTCAAGGAATAGGTAGCACTGTTGCACTGATTTGAAAGTCTGATTTTTAAGCTTCATGATTTTATGGTAGAGGGAATAGATACTGTGACTGATCTACTCCTTCCCTTCCTGAAGCTTCTTTTTTTCTGTCACGTAAGGTGTTGTGTCAAGTTTTCCAAGATTTTTCGTAAAACCCTGGTATAAGAAAAATAACACAGTGCAGCTATTCCTCTAATAAAAAGAGAGCTGTCACTTACAACAAAGAAGAACCCATGGGTAAATACTTGAAAAACTCCCATTGCATTTTGTTCATAGAGTTGTCTTTTTAAATTGTGGAAGGCCTCCTTGCCACAGCCAGGTTCATGCGTTTCACATCTTTCTTTAATTTTACAATGACTTCCTATCAAAAAGGCAGACAGGAAACATGGTCACTTTAACTTTGGCAAAATGAAATGGGATATTTTCTACTGTTGTGAATTTTAGTAACTTTTCTGTTTGGATCATATTAAATTACAAACAGTGATATGAATGTCTTAAAATGGTTTATCAGTTTTGGGGGTTAATTTTGGTTACTTGGGAGAAGCAAAGTCTGCTTCAGTTACCCTCTTCTCTTTCCTTGTACCTCAGAAACTCTATCTTACATCACCACTGTGGGCTTTAAGCTCAGTTTGAAGTGAACAGTGACAAAAGACAAATGAGGTGGTTTTTGATTGGTTGGTGTATTTGGTTTGGGGTTGGTTTTGATTTTTTTTTTTTTTTTTAAAGTGATCGGATAAAAATACTGAATTCTGGGCAGCAGTGAGATCACAACTTTCCCTGTGGTGGGTCACACATTTCATTTAGGGGTCAGTTACTACCTGGACAGAGATGGGATGTTCCTACAGTAGGAGCTGGATCCCAGCAAAGAATTGTAAAGCTTTCTCTGGAGAGAAATGTGGAGACGCCGATAGTGCCTTGTGGCTGTGACAGCAGCCCACCAGTCCGTACCAGCTCTTCCTTTCCATGACTACTTGTGACTTTGCAGTCAGTGGGAAAAATAAAGTGGGGTGGGATTGGCACAGGTAGGAAGTTTGTCTCCAGTGATATCATACAGCACACCTGGGTCTGTCGCTAACAAACCAGATCTTTGATCCCCAGAAGAAGGCTGCTTTGCTATTCATTCATTTTGGAGCCCTGGATGAGTAGATCTGAATATGTCTCAAATGCTTTTTATCTTATTTTGATAGAGATTGATTAAATGACATTAAAGCAGTGGTTTAACCATAACTGTTTTTACAGCCACGTGTCTATGTACTTCAGTATTTAAATGTCAGTTATCCTTCCAGAGTCCTGGGATAGCAATGTACAATTTCCTAAGTGTATGCAGTTTTGGGCTACCACAATATTCTGTGTAGTTTGTTCAACTTTTTGTGTGCTGTGTGGGAGCGGAACAGAATGAACTGGATAAATATCTTGATTTTTATTTTATAGGCCTATCTATCTGAAACACAACTTTACTTTTTTAGCTTGTCTTTTTCTGTGAAAAGTGTTAAACTGCTCTTGGAAAAGTTTATTAAATGCTTGATTTTGATTTATGGCATAACAGAGGAATATGTTTTCAGTAACTAGGAAACAACACACTGAACATAGGACTGATGAAAATCCTCCAGAAAAAGAGAATGTATTCACAGCAATCTTAACAATTCTGTGTGTGTATGTATTTATATTTCTTTTTTTCCTTTCCTAAAATAAAATCCTGCTGGCAGAATTTTATATTCAGAAAAATAATCTTATTGTTTCTAAAGAACATAAAACTTTAGCCTCTTATTTTGTGAATTGTTATGTTGAATGGATCACATGCATTTTGGGGTAAATCATGTATTTCGGTGTGTGTCAGACTTTGAGACACTGTAAATAATCTGTTCTGTTCTGATATACACTGTATGAGGATTTAGCCATTAAAAAAACAGTTCTATATATTTTTGGGAAGGAGCTAATGTGTTTGTCTTTTGAGAGAGAATACAACATTCTTTAATGCTTTGCAGTTTTATTGGTAAAGAGTTTGCATAAAACTAATGAAATGGCTCAACAGAATTTGTATTTTGAAGCTCCTTCCAGGGTAGAAGTTGTGTCCTTATGATTAATATTTCAGCCTTGATTTAAAAAAAATTGTTTGCATTTTCCCCCTAATAAGCAGTATATATGATTCTCATACTCTCAAAGCAAAATACAAACAAAAAAAAACCACCCTAAGCCCCTTCAATCTTCAGGTTTTATTTATTTATTGAAATGCTCCAGAGGATAGGGAACTAAGAATAAAAGTTTTCATTGCAATGCTATCCAGAATTTTAACAAAGCCACTGCTAGCGCTTTGGAAAGGCTTTTCTTTAATCAGCTGTTTAATGTTGCAGCAATCAGAAAAGAATAATGGTGACTTTTTAGCGACTTGGAAAATAGAAACAACGGCTATTGTAGTGTGTAACAGTGGCCCTTAATTGTCAGTCTAACATAGCTGAACACCTATTAAGAGCAAAAGATTATGTGTTTTTCCCCATTTTGAACAGTTTCCATCATCCTATATTACTTTTTGATGTGATGCACCACAAGAATTTACCTGTTATTGTACTGGTGAATATCTCATCTTGCTGTGATGACTGAAATCTTTTGTAATTCATAGGGTAAAACTTAGAAGGGTCTTGAAGATCATCAAATCCTTTTATGACTGGGACCATATTCCCTTTTTCTTTTTATAACTACATATTGAACGTCTCCTCTTAAAACTGGTTAGCTATTTGAATTGCAGGTTGCAGTCTGATCCTGAAATTTTGTCAAGGAAAATCTGGTTAAAGTGATTTTAACCTTTTCTGATTTATTTAACATCTTCCTCATTTGTAATTTAGAATTAACAAAGAGTATCACAAATCTTTTTTGCCTTCCGCAAGCACGTTACAGAATATCTCTACTGAAATCATAGACTTTTGTCTAAAGTTCTAGCTTTCTATGGCTCTATGAATGGCCACAGAAATAGGATGCCTGTGGCCATTGGGGACGTACTGAATACAGGTCTATAAGTATTTAATAATTTCACAGAAAAGAACAAATTCAAACCATGATGTTGAAAGAGAACCACCACAGAATATCTTAAAGCCAAATCAGGACAGGAATTTCTTCTGACAGCAGAAAATTAATTTTCAAATGCTTATTCTAAATAAAACATGATCTTTGGGGACCCAAGTAAGAGTTTTAACTATTAGGAAATAATGGAAAATGAGACTGTGTTTAATGGATTTTTGTTTCCAAATTTCCTTCAGCTTTTTTAATTGACTCATTTTAAAATGTTGTAAGTAAAAGTGGTGTTAGATTCCCAATAATGTTACCTTGCCAGAATTTTTCAATAAACTTTTCATTTAGGTTAGCAAAAACAGCCAATGAAAACCCCCAAATCCCCAACCATTCAAAGCCCCCCAAATCTCTTTGGAACTGGAAGTGAACGGAGGAACATGCTGCTTATAGACAGGGAGTCCCGGTTCGTGCTATAGGGTTGAAGGTCAACCCAAGAGATCTTACAGCAGTGAAAGTTGGAGCTTCTGCAGGTGCTAGCACATGAAGAAAAAATGTCTAACTAATGTTCAATGACAGAAGATAATTCAGTTTAATCTTTGCTATACTTTATAAAGATAAAGATCTGAATATGACCTATATGTATTGTATTATGTCTCCCTTTCTAACGTGGGGACAAGGAAAAATGGTTGAGAAGTTCAGACCGGTAACTAAGGTGTGATTTTTTGGCAAGTTCTTTGACTTGCGTTTTATCTTTATTAACACCAGCCATAGCAAATGAGGTCAGGTGCTTGGTAAATGAGAGACAAGTATTATCCGTACTGTGATCCACCCATGTGGGAAAAATTGAGGGAAAGTTAGGAAGAGCTTCCTCTGTATGAAGGTTGTGAACTGTCAAGTGATTGTGGGGTACCGGGCAGTCAGAGGATCATTCCAGTAAAGCTAACTGGACCCTGTTGGAGCAAGAGCTGTAAGGATTACAGAAGTTTTATGTACTGAATTGATGAGTTTTCCTGCCTCAGAGTAGAAACTTAATTCAATATTTAAGAAAAGATCCATGTTTTAAGTAAAGGAAGAGTTGGCTGATGATGAACTATTTCAGTTTTGTGTAAAAGATTTTTCAAACACCTTTCCCCTAAGTGAATAATATGAGAGATACTTTGTCGATTCAATAGAGGGTTCAAGCAGTTAGGGAAATATTCATCAAATCAATCTTAATATTGTACGTAAAGTCAACAACAGACAGTGATTTACAAGTCGGGCATAAAAGAAAGCATTGAGGTAGTAGGAATCTGTCTATTAATGCTGTCTGCATGAGCTTTTCAGTAATAAAAGTAATAACTGTGTCCTAAACACTTGCCTACAGGAACAAGAAAGCTGGTGTGTTTTTTTCTTTCCTCCCACTCTTCTGGGTTCTCAGAGTGAACACCTCCCTTGCTATAGAGTCTGCACTGGATTGGGTCCCTCTGTTAAAAAGTGTGGGGAAAAAAAATCCTTTATGTCTGGAGTGGATTAGTAACTGTTACACATGAGAATACATAATTATTCTGCGGATACACATACATGGGTGCGTGTTCTTAGGTACATATGTGCTATATAACACACAGACAGACTGTGAGTGGACAGAATGACTGTCTGTACTGAGCTTATAACATGTTCCTTCCTCAGTAAAGTAGTGGGAACCCTTTATACACAGAATATACTGTCAAATCTCTGACTCTCTTTCCTGAAGTATTACAGTTGCACGGTGCCTCGAACAAGTTTATACGATGCTGCTCAAAGCATTGCTACCTTAAAAGTCCACAGAAGGCAAGGCATTTAGACTATAATGTTTTTTAAAGGAACGTCAGGTAAAGAAATAGTTGCTTCAGGCTGGACAGGCTGAAGAAGAGATTGCAGCTCTTTGCTTCTCTGTGTCCCTATTGGGCCACTTTATATAATGTAAGATCTCTTTGAAAGTCGGGCTGGTAAACACAGTGTAAGAATATATGGCACAACTGGTTGGAGCACTAATAAAAAAGACATAACCCCTAGCTTTGTGCTTAGCTGGATCTATTTCTACAAGAAAGTCTTTAAAAAAAATAAATTCCTGCATTACTGTGCACATCAGTTCTGTCCTTCTTTTGTGCAGCTTTTGATGGGCTGTAATTGTGTTCTTGGCATTCACAGTGAAGCACATTAATTTTGCTTTTAAGTCTTTTGAAATTCAATAGAAAAATATGCAAATGGTTCAGGATGAAGTATGTAATTCAAAAGAGGTGTTATGTGCAATTTTTTTTTTTTTCCTAACTGAAAGAATAGAAGCTTCATTGTCTTTTCAGGACTACTTTATTCAGCATGATAAATCAGGAGTCTATTTCCTCCCCACACTTTGAAATGTGATTTTTCCAGATCCTGATGAGATTCTAGTGTTTCTAGTGTGTGTGGAAGGGAGAGGGGGTTCCTGTTGCTATTCTTATTATTTAATTGTATATTTAGCTTCATGATAAAATGGGCTCTTCCCTTATGGATTTTCTTAAAAATGAAACCATTGCACTGATGTTGGCTGATTTAAAGTCACCAATGTAGGGAGCCGATTAGCTCTACTCTTACAATCTCTTTGTGAATAAATCTGCTAATATACCTTTGGGATGTCAGGGGTCCAGTGTATGATCAAGCCCATCTTACAGAAATTAGGTTCGTGAAGTAACACTGCTTTCATTGTAATCTGGAGAGGCATATTTGCCTGTCAAGACTTACAAACCAAACTGTTAACAGGCTGAGAAAATCCCCTTTCCCAAAATACAATCTAAAATTGTTTTCAATTTACATGCATGCGGAATATGCTGCGGATGACCATGTAAAAAGGTTAAGTATACCATATACAACTAACCTTTTGGGTGCCATCTACCTGAATTAGCAGCAGTACTCTTTAATTCCTTCACACCGCTTGCATGAATAAGCCAAACCCATGTAGGATGCCCCACTGATCATATGATAGGCAAGATCCATATGCATGGCACTTGAAATACCTCCTACTCATCTTGGTTTGGATAATTTTTGTCTGTGACTTATTAAGAAGTAATTAGAAATTCTGGTAACTGCCCTGCTTCCTGTTGTCTAGTCTTGAGGTATTCTGCAGAAACCTTAGGTAGGTTAGGCAATGGGATGAAGGAGGTTGTATTCACTGGAGCTCATGGCTATTGAATGGAAATTGCTTTGGATTCTAAAGGGCTTTCTGGCTGTTGTTTGTATCTTGTCAATAAGCTGGAGAAAACTTTTATTTGGGGATTGGTACAATCCAACGCAGGCAGATTTGCTGTAGAGAGTCTCCTGTGAGATGCAGATAAGGAATTTGCAGAAGTGGGAGGAGAGTGGCCTGGTTTGGGACTCGTCACTCTCCAGACTTTCCAGAATTTGGCACCCCAGGAGTGTCATTCCTCTGAGGTGTAATGGAAAGTCCGTACCAGCTGAGCAATGGGGTGGCTTAAATAATACTCTAATAATTAACACTTGGGGTGTCAGAACATTTCTGACAAGTTGTCTCAAATTTTGTCCCCCAGCACTCCAGTCTCCCCAGTTCAAATTCTGATCCCAACCTGAATGAAGAGTTCTTCCCCCCTCCCTCCCGTTTTTGAGCAGGATGCCATATATATGAGATGAGGAATGGAAAAACACCCTGCCAAACAAACCAACGCACAAAACCTTGTCCTTTGTGAACATCACAATTGGAGGGGGACTATGCATCTATTCAAACTCCCTTCATCTTATGTTTAGCCAGATGACAATGCAAATGTATATTAAAATCTATTGCTTGCTGTTGACCTGCTGCGAACAGAAGATCAGGCCATACGTAAAGGCATTTGTGTCTCTGCCTGTGCTTTGAGAAGTTACTCAGTATTATGTGACCACAAGCACTGTCCTGACAGCCTTTGCTTTGGTGTTGCAGCTGGGTTCCAATAGCTGCCTTTGCCAGAGTAACTTGTCAGCTGGAAAGAGAGCGCAGTCTTACTGCCCCCCACTTACCTGCCAGAGTGCATCTCCTTGGAACTCTTGTGTGGTTTTCTCTTATGAAATCAGGTGAGAAAGGAAGATAAAGACACAGTAGCAACATAAATGGCTATTGATAGTCATTTTAATATCTTGCAGCTTTCACCTAGGAGCAAGCTATTACCGATCAGCTGTACCGTACCAGGTACAAAATAGAAACAACCAAGGGCAGTTACCATGGAGAAAACACCTTGTGCCAATTCCCTACCCTATGAGAACTTCTGTTCCTAAAGCTTTGAGAAGAATGGAGCAATTAATGTCTGTGAGGCTCATTAAGGTGTACTTCATGTGTATTTCTCATGTTGTATTTGTGACTTATATTGGCCCCTGGAGGCTAGCTGAGGGATAAAATGGTGCTGCTCTAAGCACGCTGCAGAGTGATAGCTACCATGGCTGCCACGGGGAGTGGGTAATGCAAGTGGAAGGCAGACAATGAGTAGGGGAAAAGAAGACTGAGGGAGGGTCTTATCAATGCTTGTAAATACTTAAAGGGAGGGTGCAGGCGGGGTGGGAACAGTCTTTTTTTCAGTGGTGGCCAGTGATAGGACAAGAAGTAACAGGCACAAACTTTGAACATAGGAAGCTCCATCTAAACATGAGGAGGACCTTCTTTGCTTTGAGGATGGCAGAGCACTGGCACAGCTGCCCAGAGAGGTGGTAGAGCCTCCCACTCTGGAGACATTCAAAATCCGCCTGGACGCCATCCTGTGCAACCTGCTGTAGGTGACCCTGCTCTGGCAGGGGGGTTGGACTAGATGATCTCCAGAGGTCCCTTCCAACCCCCACCATTCTGTGATTCTGTGTCTGCAATGTGCCTGTTAAATAGGGAGGGAAGCAGTGGCCACCTGCTTGGTGGGTGTGTTTGGTGTGTCAAATCCTCCAGCCTTCACGGCCTTCACGGCCTCGAGCCACCTGCTNCCCACCATTCTGTGATTCTGTGTCTGCAATGTGCCTGTTAAATAGGGAGGGAAGCAGTGGCCACCTGCTTGGTGGGTGTGTTTGGTGTGTCAAATCCTCCAGCCTTCACGGCCTCGAGCCACCTGCTTTAGCCCTCCATTCACAGGTTGAGTTGCTTTTACTTAGGAGGAAGGTGTGCCTGATGTATTTGTGCACTCAGGGATAGGTGTACATTTCCCATAAAGTCTGCAAGCGAGGTGTGTATGGGAAATACTGAAAAATCACTAATGCTTCTAAAAGGTTTTTAGTCTTAATGCTCTTTCAGTCTGCTTCTGCCTGCAGATGAGTTTCTGCGAACACTGTTTTTGGCAGTAGAAGAGGCCTAAGAGGTTTCTGACCTCAATTATTCTTTTCCATCCTTACACTGAAGTTATACAAAAATAACTGGTGGTGAGGCCATATGGTAAACTGAACTGACTTATATTTAGAAAGTATTTAAAAGTATTATTTTCATACTGTGAATTGAAGGAAAGGGGATATATTATTCCAATGACTAGATTGTTTCTGTGCTATTTTGGGAGTGGACGGTGAGCAGCAATACAAGGTTGACACCTCCCTAAGTTAGCTTTCAGAAGAAAAGATTTGTGGAACCACAGCTTAAATTTGTTCTTTATTTGTGCAAGCGATCTTTGCTGTTTACCCTGGAATTGCTAATTAACAGTGTATCACTACCTTCAGCCTTTTATGCTAACTACAAGTGTGTCCCTTTAAGCTTACTGTTGTGTGTTATCACCTGTTTGAAAAAATACTTTGAAAAAATATATTCCTTGGCTTGCATTGCCCTGTTGCTTCTTCATTCCTGTATGTTGTGGCTATGCACACGTGCATTTTCAAGTACATCAGTCTGAAAACTTAGATCCTGCAATTGTTCCATAGCAAAGATTGAAATGTAATGGTTGATACTTCCAGGTTTGGTTTTGCAAGAGTACTGAGATATTTTGAGATGAGGCCTGTGATGGCATTTTGGCTTGGTGGGCTGGCAAGACTTCAAAACAAAACAGGTGGGATTTTTTTTGAAAAGACTGAGAAAACTCCAGGTGTACATAATAGCTACGGAGCACTGCAATGTGCAGTGAAGTTCAGAGTCTTGCAGGTGACATTTTAAAATTGAAAGGTTTCTGAAAAATACACGTCTCCAAACATGAAAGAGAAGGATGATGGCTTTAGCTTTGTCATTTGTACTTTAATACATTTAACAGTGCCAGAATAATAAAGCTAATTCTCTGGCATCTTCAAAGTCATTTTCACAGATGTTTTTCTATTAAAGCTACTAAAACAGTACAATAACACTTAGGATGAATGGAAGTTACAAAATTGTATTTGATATGTGGATATGCCCATCTACTTCTGCACTTGGTAGTTGGTTTGTTGCTGTCTGTGGAAGAGGAGGAAGGTTTTTACACACCTGAACACTTTGATAAGCTTTATTGTAGTTGCCTTTCTATGTAAGCAGTGTAAAGACTGTAGGTTAAGATCATAGTGATTGTTTTGGTGAAGGCAAAGAAACCTTGAACAAGAGAATGACAGCTCTTACAGGGAAGTGAGGAGGTGGGAAAGGACAGGAAAACATCATTAACTGGCCTATTTTTTTACAGAAAAGCAAACACAACTGTCAAAACCAAGGCTGTTACTTGTGAATGGGATTACCATCAGGGAGTTCACACCTGATTTCAGTGAAAGAGTGGAGTCTAAAGCATTTGGCTCAATCCTTTCTCGTTGTCTGCCTTTCTCACTCGCTCTTGCTCTCTGCTCTTTCTCACTCATTCCTGTTTTCACTAGCCCGTCTCAGGATGGGATTTCCCTTGGTGTACTCCTTTAATAAACCAGAAATCTACATTTCTGTGTTTACATAAATTTATTGCAAGCCTCCAGGCTTTCTTACTGTGCCTGTAGTTCAAAATTAATTACTGTACACTATTAGCAGATTGAGAATACTGTTTTTTTTTTTTAATTATTATTATCTACTGCAATAGTATCTGGTAAAGAAAACTTATCTGTTCGATGCAGTCATGGCATAAAGGGAAGATTTATCCTTTCCCCTGACACAGAGAGAAGACAAAGAGAAAGATGAAAGCAGAAAAACTACTTTGACCCCATGTGTAAACTGAACTTTTATATCACTGGTAATTTTCTTCAAAACCCTAAAAAAGGTGCTGTTGCTGTAGCCATGGCATTCTGCAATATAGCAGCATCCAACGTAGATTCCCCTTCACTTATGCTCCTTCCAAGTGGAAGGATTTGGTCTCCACTTTGTGGGCAGAGTGACCCACTGGTCAGGACCACTGTCTGCTGGAATTCTTGGAATTTTTCTGAATTTTAGTGAAGGTCTCTGTAATGGGATGGTGCCTTCCCTATTTGGGGGAATTTGGGCTAGAAACAGCAAGGATTTTGAGGGGCGGGGTGGTGCAAAATACCTCACGTTCACACAGAGAAGCTTGAAAAGATGGTCTGGATGTACCTTATGTATTATAGTCTGAAAGCAGATTGTTCTCCCTCAACCCTAAAACATCCTGTGAGTGTGTTTCCTAAACAAGTCCGGTGAATTTAGGTGAATTGCTCTCGATGCTCGAGCAGCTGGATGTACAATATGATATTGCAGAGGAATACATAGCCCAGTTTAATAACACAGGGCTGTCTAAACAGATTACACAGCTTTTACACAATTCTGCTTTTCAGAGCCAGTAAGGCAGAGCCAGACAAATTCAGGAGCACAGCATAGGTGAAACAGACTCTGCGTCTTCTAAAATGGCTGTAAATCAACTTATTGTTCATACAGCTACAAACCCTCTTTTGTCTCTGAAGAGGAGAGAGAGTGGTTTATACTGTGAGATTTGATGCATCTAACTAAGTGAGCCTTGGCTCTTAATTTACACACCTACACAATCCCTGCAGAGAGAGAGGTGCTCCCAGTTGTTCTCTGGGGATGCTTATCTTCCTCTATTGAACGAGAGCAGAGAGGTGGAGGGGAGGGCAATCTTCCCTTAGGTTTAGTTGCAAAGACATGAATATTTCCCCTTCTCCCCCACCACCCGTGCTGATGAACGTTTTATTCAAGCAAACTGATTTCCAGACCTGGAAAAAAAAATATTTGAGAAAGTATGTGGTGATTTAAAAACAAAGGGAAAAGCTGTTGTGGGAGAGCAGGCAAAATGCCGTGTGTGTTTGTTGGAAGCAGTAAAGCTTGCAGAGGGAACAGTAGGGAGCTGAATAAAACAGCCTTGAAAGCCATTCCACTACTGGTGTATAAGCTGAAAGATGGAGTAAGAGCCAATTTTCTTATCTCAACAGCATGAGCCTTGCAATCAAGGCTGTTCTTCTTTTTAATTGTCACCTGTACTGTCAGCCAGCTGAGTGTTCCCGCACAGAAAAGTGCATTTACCTTCACAGTCGCATCTGGAACTAAAGGTACTTACGCACATCCAGCCCAGTCTCTGCTCGTTGTCTCCGATAGCAGGCTCCTCTTCAATGCTCGGGATGTGCTTCCAGAGGGATCGTCAGGACTGTTTTGCACTCGAGAAAATGCTTAAATTTTATTTAGATCCCCACCTCCCCCCTTTTATCCTCTCTACTGATGGAAAAAAAAAATGGTTTATCTGCTGATCTTTGAGTCAAGAGGGACTTGTTAGCTGGATTTTTGCTGGTATGATGGAAAAAAAGTCTATCTGATTCTAGAAATGGAAATCCAGGCCCTGTTAGGTTTTCCCGAAAACTTAAATATTTGCGTTGCATTAAAAAAAAAATCTTGACTTGTTTATTGATTGATATACGTGTGCTTAAGGCAAGAACATGCTCTGTTTAGCTCAAAACCCCTCACTGTTTATCTTTGTGAAAATCAGGCAAAGAACTGACTATCTCAGAAAAACTATGATTTGTCCTCTCTCCCTCTTTCATATTAAAATGAATCAGCAATGGCTTCAGTGAAACATTCTGAAATAGTTGATATAAAAATAAATGCTAAGTAATCCAAAGGACAATCGAACCCGTTATAAAACCAAGTAACAAATCCAAAATAATCCTCATACATGGTAATTCTATCAGACCACTGATATCAATGGAACCCATTGTTGGTTTAAAATTTTGATAAGTTTAATGACTTTGGAGCACCAGAGGTGACGCTTATCAGAAAGTATAAGCTCGTGTCAGCTGTAATGAGTGGTAGTGTTCATATTTTAAATAGCTTTTTGCTGTTTGAGAAGAATATATTTTTTTTTCTTGCCTCAGCAGAGTTGCATGCCCTAAAATCTGAACTTCTTTTGTGAGATCGCTGTTGTTCATGGCTACTGCTTAAAACTCTGTAAAAATACTTAAGGACAGAAGACCTTAGTTCTACTAACTTCTTCCTGCAGGCATTTTTTTTTTTTTTAAATGTGGAAGTCTGGTACCATTTTAAAATCTATTTAAAATGCGATGTGTAGTAAGGTGTTACCTCTATAATGCTAACAAAATGTCTTTAATTTCCTTTTGGATGAAAGCTACAGGTATTATCTTGATGACTTTTTTTCACAGGCATCTTATTAACCAGCATGACATGTTTGGGAAGCTTCTAATTTGTAACAGCCAACGTGTATTTGTTGAGAACAGTCATGTCAAACTGCTCTAATTTCTTTCAGTGACAAGGTAACAGGCCTTTTGGATAGGAAAAAGAAACAGGTGTTGGGTATATTTAGTAAAGCTTTGTTATTGATTTGCACAATATTCCCATAAGCAAACTAGATTAACACATTTAAATATAACTAGTAAAAAAAAAATTATGAATTTCGCAGTAGTATACATACAGAATTGATGAGTAAACAAAGTAGGATGCTTCAAGAATCTTTCCTGCCTGAAATATAATTCAATGCCTTCATCAGTTACTAAGATGATAAAATTGAGGCTACTCCGTCAATTTTACACTCCTGTGTAACCGCAGGAACAGCTGTGCAGGCAGCAGTTCAGTAAAGAATATCTGGGAGGTGGTGCGGATCAGAGGCTGAACAGGAGCTAACTGTAACACAGTTATCAGAAGGCCAGAGGTAAATGAAATGAAAAAGTTTGAAAAATGTGAAATAATTCTAAACATCAGTTAAAAAAGTAGTTGGAATGTGGTGGCAAGTTTTGGTTAAGAAGAGAACCAACTGTGCCAAGAGGACCAGAACTCATAGGAAAGCAGGAAAAAATAGCACAACACAGAAAGACCACCAGTAAAGACAGACATGAAATTGCTTTAATGTATTGAAAATGAGACCTAAGAAGAGGCATAAGTCTTGAAATGTGTTAAGAATGCCTATAAAGAGAGAGAGCAATTTATCTTCATGCTTAAAGGACAAGAACTAATGAGCTTAGGCCACAGCAAAGAGTATTAAGCATCAGGAAAATCCTTCTAACTTTAAGTATGGCAAAATCTGAATGAATTGTCTGGAAAGAAATGGATTATCAACATAGGAAGTATTGAAGAATAAGCCTGACAAATATCTGTCAGGAAGGTATAGGATCACAGAAGACAGATGCCCTTTTTTTTTTTTTTTTGAGGGGGTGTGACACTCATGTGTATGATCATCAGTTATGTTCAACTCATAATGAGTAATTGGGGAAACTTTTAGTAAAGTTTGTAATGGCTGTAACAGGACAATGACGTGGAAATGTCTTGGTGTTACTTGACCAGAACTGATCTGCTGTTAGAGATGTCGTATGCAAATGTCTTTACTGAAGCTATTGTTCCCAGCTGTTGTTGCTTCTGTCATTCCCTTTAAAACTTACGTCTTTGTCAGGCGGATCGTAATGATGATCACTTGCCACACTTTAAATATCTCAAGGGTACGCTGTTCTTCAAGGCAGCAAGCTGTTAGGCTGGCTCCACTCATTGTCAAACACTACTTTATAGCGAGTAAAAATAATGTGAAATTTATTTTTGTTAGTCTTAAATAACATGAATATTTTTGCAATGTCTTTTATCACCACTCAATGCAAACACAAGCCCTTAAACCTTGTTGGAACTGAAATTGATCAATGTTTTGGGAATGTCAAATTTCTCACTGAAAAAGAGTATAAAATTTTTTTTGTCATTGTTATTCTGTGGGGTTTTTTTCCTATTTCTGGTGTGTCTCTGAATTGTTCTGAGGTTCAGTTGTCCAAAAAAATGTGACCTGTGCTACTCAGTATGGAGGCTTTCAGGAAACATGGGAGTGTAGCAGTCTTGTCCGTGTAGTTCTTTACCAGATGCATTGCAAAGCTGGGGAAGCAGTCAGAAAAACAAGGGAAGCCTTCTTTAGCTTTCTCTGAAAGATACATCAGAAATAATGTTTTCATGGAACATCTTCCTTTTAAACAAACAGAAGTTTCTGCATGCGGGAAAGACCTTCTGTCAACTAGGCTTATTCTACCATTGAAATTACATCTTAGCAAGTGGGATGCTGACATGATATCATGGAAAGAAAATCAGATGTAAATCAATTTCCTCATATCACTGTAGGTCAGGTCTGCAGATGCATCAGGACGCCAAGGTCCAAAGGTAATAAAATGAAAACTTCCCTCAGTTGTTGGAATTACTGCTGTACAGGATGCCACTGAACAACAGTGCACAGCCGTGACAGTAGGACTGCAGTTTTAGACTTGTGAATCTTTTGTTATCCACCTGTGGCAGTATTTGTGCCACCAAAACAGCAGCTAACCAAGTGTTTTAGGTAACTGCCTGAACACTAGGGCCTATTGAGACTTTTGGAGACCGTACAGCATTTCTTTATCTACTTGTTCAAAGTTGCTCTGGGTCACTTTGTTGGTTTAAGATAATCTTCACCCTAACTGAGCTACAAAAGGTTTATAAAAGCTGACATTCCCCAATAGTGCTGGACAAATCTCATGATAGTTATGTTGTGTATTCATTTTGCTGGATCTGTGTTGCTCCTCTAACTCAAATCCTTGCTTAATTCTGTTTTCACCTTCAGTTTTATTGCAAATATTATTATGCCTAAGCATACCTCCCACACCTCTGCGGCAATCTGTTTGATCCATTTTGAATGGTTGTCTTTTTCAAATATTATTTCAACTCCTCAACATCCTTAAAGTGCACGTCTTTTCATAGATGACACTGTGCCATCTGGGTTTCTGTTCAGGTAATAAACGACCCTTTCTTTGTTTAATCTCACTTCCAAATTTGCTTTTTCGTGGCTGACCACTATTCCCTCATCTTCACCTAGTTTCCTATTTCTCTATGTAGTGACCTGTTCGTGCACCAAAATATAAAATTAAATTAATTTATAAAATGTGAGGCCAATTCCTTATGTTGACTAGTTCCTTGACTAAGAATTTGATTTAAGCTATGTCAGATTGACTCTCTAAATTGATCTATTGGTCAAAAAATAAGAAAATGACTAATTTTACCACCCACTGGTATACACTTACATTTTTGCTTGTTTGTTTTTAAAAACAGTTATATGAAATGTCAGCATAGTTCATGTACGGACTATCTGTTGTTAGTATTCATTTGCAGTTGTGTGAAGAAGCAATAGAAACACAAACTAGAGGCATCTGAGGTCAGGTATAAACTTCCCAAAGCCGTGAGGATGCTTAAAGTGGTTCATTGTGCTGAAAGGTGAATGAGTGTTTCAGCATAAATAAAGCAGGGCTTGCTGCATTTTCATTTACAGCTGTAATATAATGAAGTAATGAAGTCATTTTAACAAGCATACAGACTATGTTGGAAAACAACAGCGTGACTATGACTACAAAAAAGCTTTAGTTATAAATGCTGACTTACCTTGACCCTTGTGCGTTTAGCTGTCAGGCAAGGACCATGATATCCCACTTCTTCTGACTGGAAAATACAGTTTAGCTTAATTTCAAGAGCAGCTTTACTTCACGTATCCTCGCAGAAAGAGAGATCCAGAAGCCAAGCGTTTCCCTGAGCCTCCCTGGGTTAGGCCTTTCAAGGGGTAATTTAAATATCGATCATCTCAGATGACAGTGTATTTTAACAGTCGAAGTAACTCACAGGATGCTTAAATAACCATACACCCTGTAGAAGATATTTTGGAAAAATCTTTATTTGTAATCTCTCCTGTTCTTGAGTTAACATTTTTCTTTACTAAGTGGAAAATTACTTGGAAGTCTCACTTTTTTACATTGTTTGAAGATAATAGTAGTAGATCAAACACCAGCACCACTTATTAATGTTTTCTTACAACTGAATGAACACAGAAAAGATCAACTCATTCTGTAGGAGGAGAGCTGTTCTCTTCCAGGCTGAATTTTGAATAAAATAAACCCTTTGCCCTGCCATAACTCTGCCTGGTTGCATGTGTGTTACTGAGAAATCTGGCTCTGGGATACACACTGCATGGCAGAATTCCCTTGTGCATGCATTTGTGTGTGGGTGTGTATGTATGGCTTCTTAGCACATCTCCTGAGGGCTTAATGGGCCATGGGCTCCTTGATTTGTGGTTGCCAGCCCTCTTTTTTTTTTTTTNTTTTTTTTTTTTTTTTTTCTTTTTTTTTGGGGTGTGTGTGGATCCTCTGCTTTCATAGTTTTTCCTCCCTTCCTGTCCCGTTCGGCAGCCCCCATCCCACCCTGCAGAGTTGAAGGACCAGAGTAAGAGCTTCTTTGCTGACTCTAGTATTAGTGGTAATCTCTCATCAGTGGGTGGAGGAGAGGTTACCTGCTGTGGCAAACAGCAGCAGCAGAGTGCTAAAGGCCAGGAAAGTTACCGCCTCTCATAGATACGTACTTAGTGAATGTGAATCAAAGCTGAACTCTTATTCCCTGCTGTGGACTGGCTTCACTGAAGCAAAAGCAATGGAAACGTCTCCTTTGGCATCATCTTGGAATATCTTTATCTTCTCTCTTGCTTAAAACAAACAAAATTACTTAATTTCCAGTTAACTGTGGGGTTAACCTGCAACGTTGTTCCTTTGGGAATTTGTCACACATTAAAAAAGTTGAGTATCTGCTTTGGGGTAGAACAAAAATCACTTTCTTACAAAAGAACTCTTTCCTATACAGAAAAGTACTGACATAAGTAATTCTCACTTCACAAATGCTCCACAGCCTTTCTTTTTTTAATTAAGGATTAGTGAGTGGAGAGGGTTTTTTTACTGTTGTCTGGTAGAAAGAGGGTAACGAAAACGAAGAGAAGAAAGTAGTTGGTATCGTGATTTGTGTGTGTAAATGTTTTACAACATTTTGTGGTATTTCTCAGGTCATATAAAGGTGGCTGAAGAATTCTGTTTGTGGATTTGCTGCCTTGGGCGCTCTGGCAGAATATCAGCTTCTGTAGAACAAATCAAAGGATGCATCATATCTTCTGTAGGTCCCAGAAAGTGAGCTTAAAAGTGCAGGTATTTAACTGGCTGCTTGTGTAAATAACTGCTCAGAAGGGAAGAATTGAACTTGGGAGAAACATTTTGATAATTTTAGTTGTCTTTCATAATGAAAGCTGAAATACTTTTCTAAATGGACTTTTACATAGTATATTCTTCCAATTCTCCCTGTGATTCTTTTATTTTTTTAATGTTACAGAGTCTGTGATGTTGTATTAGGCAAAAATAAGATTTAAAAAGTGAGGAAACCCACAGCCTCCTGTACATCAGAAAACAGTTCAGTGCTGCAGATGAGTACAACTTTACAGTCTTTCCACTTACAAGGGCATATTTAGAGCTTAATGAACGTGGTGTGCTAGTTTATATTATGGGATAAGTTTCCAAATAATAACAGAAAATTAGGTTGCTGTTCCCATATGACGCTAACAAGCTGCATTGCAGGGAAGGCTCTAGAATGAAGTGGTCATCTAAAATTGAATTTAGGGCTGGAAACCTGTACTCTGTTCCTCATCATCAATTTACCCTGTGCTTTCCATTTTAATTATTCTGTGATGATCTTTGAAAATACAGCTGTGATGAGAATGTCGAATGAACAGAAGTACATGATGTACTGATCCATTGAGGACACTGAGGACGTTGACCTTCTTTATGTAAACCCACATTCCATTTCAATCAAATATGCCATCACACCACCCATACATTTGAAACAGCTTCATAAGAAGTCAGTGCAGGCACATACAACAGACAATTAGACCATCCTGCTGAGTCCACTTACAATGAAACAGGACTCTGGAGTGGGGGAAAATTGTCAAGTGATAATAAGCATATAGTTTCGTTTGTTCATAATATATTGATTGGGGAAAAGTGCGGCGGTGGAAAGTCAATATGCCTGTATACTGTTGTCCCAGCTGGACAAATGCACTTAGGGTCTTCTCATTACCGTAATTACAAAAGTAATCAGTTTTAAAAGAAGACCACAGCTACCATGTAAATGGGTATTGAATTTAGCAGAGCAGCACCAATTTGTTACTTCTCAGCAGCATCCATTTTCCTGTATAAAGCAACCCAAAAAAATACCAGCAGAAAGGCTGTCCTAGACGGTTTGTTCTCTAGACGTGTTTAACTAATGATATAACATAAAAAAAGCATTAAGCAGTGATTTCCAGTAGGAGAAAGAAATAACACACAGAGACACAATTACATGCACCAGAACAGGTATATTTTAGTAGCATGTAATCCCAGTATTATGCCAAATTCAAGTAACCCTATTAGAAACATTCCAAGTTTGAATTAGAAAACTTCCCATGCACCCAAGGTAAACGGAATTGTTGCCAGTGCGAGTATCCCTCTTAGAAAAGCTACAGGAGAAGGTGAAATGGTGGTGAGAACAGAATATGTTATGAGGCGGGAAGTTATTCAGGTTTACAGCATCCTTCTCAACTTCTGTTGAGCGTGCTACAGATACTTCCGTTGTGAAATAAAAGTTGATGGCTTCAAAATGAATGCAGCTGAGGAAACTAGTTTTGCTGTAGGCTTGCTCTTATGTATTTGTGGCAGTATTAAGAATCACCTCTAACGCAAAGCTTTTTTTTCAGAGTAAGGTGCATCCCACCATCCTTTTAAAAAAATACCCACCTCTGTTCATGCTTGGATCCCTATAAAAGGGAGGGTAAAAAACCTGCCAAACTATTTGGGAAAAAGAAGCAATAAAAGCCGTTGTAATGAGGAAGGGATTGCACTCTAGAAGCAGGTTTCCTGGCACAGGAAAAAAAAAAGTGCATATTTTTCTTCAGTTGAACTTTTTTTGGGGTGATGTTCATTCACAAGCACAAAAAGGCATTTCAGCCTTTTTTTCACAGCTAGGAAGGTATTTTGTATTTTTACACGTGTTTAAAATACTGAAGTGAATTTTATTGTCAGGAAATGTTCAGTTTTAGGTGGAAAATATACAGGTGTCCTAACCTCCGAGGAATTTTTATGATAAAGGTAGTTTCATAGTTTAAACATAGAGAGTACAATGAGAATATAGGCAGCTGTTTAGAACAGCTGCCCTTATGTAGATACCGGACACATTTCGCTGCAAATAGGTAGGGCAAAGGGGAAACTCAAAAACTTTTAGGTGACAGTTTCCGCTCTCAAGGAAAGAACATAATGAAAATTTTCATTATTTTCCTTCTTACTGGATGTATGCCAAGGGGAGGCTGCCTGCACTCTGAAATGCAGACCTGGCTGCTCTAGCCAGCTCCCTACCCACCTTCTCCAGCTCTAGCCCTCGTCTCTGCAGTGTCTCCCTTTCCAGCTGTACGTCTGTGCTCCTCGTGTTTCTCAGGACTGGCCAACACACCAAGTCTTCCTTTCAGTTTGCACAGGTGACTCGGAATCAGCTGAGGCAGAGAAAGAAATGGTGGTAAAACAGAATAAAGAAAATAGGGGAGCCTAGCTGTGAGAGCAAGTAAGGGGCTGGGAGAAATTAAACACAGGAATAAGAAAGGTGCCCTCGGTGTTTTCCACCCGAGATTCAGCGCCCAGGCTTGGGCCTGCACATTAACTGCAGGCAGCGCCGCACGCTTTCCTGTGCTTGATGTAGATTAAAGTTGCTCGACAATGTGGGTTGTGTGAGATGTCTCAGCAGCTTTTGATGCTTCAGAGAGCGGAGATTGATGGAAGTCTGCCTTTGGGTTTCTACCTCACCGCCAGAAGAGGAGAGTTTGGGCACTTCTATCTGCACCCTTGCTAATGCTGATCGCACGTAGTGTAACTGCACGAATGCCTATTGGGATGCTCTGAGATGCCAATCATACAGCAGAGCATAACCTGTCTCCTCACCTCACAAAGGTCTGATAAACTGCACCCAGCTGTCCAGGTGCCAGGTACAGGTATCTTACGATAGCAGTGCCATGTGAGTTAATATCTTGCTTTCTTTTGAGCCAGCAGTGACCACTGGAGACACAGAGACACCTCTCCATGTTTTCACACTATCTGAAAACACATCGAGAGGATGACTTTGCTAATTCTTCCAGTTCTCATTCATGTCAATGCAGTCTGTGCTATCACTGCACTTACATCCTGTCAGGGCTTGAAGTCTGAATGGCAAGCTGGATTTTTCAAGGCATCAGATGTATCTGCATCAAAAATCAGTCCCTTGGCAAAGTAAGTGTAATACTGAAAGTAAATAGGTAATAGGTAAAATGCTTTGGTCTGTAACAGGTAAAATACTTCGGTTGTAGAAACTTTATGGTATAAATCTGAGTCGTTATGGGATTTGGGCACAACCGCATATGCTTTATCGTTTTTTCTGTCATGAGAAAGTATTAACACACACACACACACGCACCCCTGCCAATTACAACCTTTGATGAAGTGTGTGTCCGTATTTTTAACAAGCTTACAGCACTCAGGAGCCCCTTTTGTTAAACTATATGCTGTGTTACCATTAAAGGTGTCACAGTGTTATGTGGACCAAAGATATGCTCAGTCTGTATTTTTTACAATGGTATCTACCTCTCAGGATTTATCTGGCATTTGTAATAATACTTGTCAAATTTTTCTCTGGCTTTTGGTGATGAGGACGGCTTTACGATGAAATTTTTTCTTCTATCTGTGTTTATATCATCCAACTTTGCTTTGTCTGGCCTGTCTCATTCCACCTACTATAGTCAGCATCCCTGCTCCTGCTGGTACAAGCTGTTGTCCCAGTCTGCTCCAGACTTATAATTTGTGAGTCTTGCTGTTTATTCTAAGTCCTCCTTTGCTGTAGTCTCCCTGTGAGTGAGTGGCTGCAACTGCTATTGGCTTTCCTGCCCTGCCAGTCTTCCAATTTATTCCCTTTTATTCCCAGATTTCTATCCTCCTCCTGCAACAAAGTAGATTGCCTTCCTGATATCACTAATTTTTGTGAGGGGTCTTATCCTTTTTATGCTTTTTACTTTATCAGTAAACCCCAACATGGTTGCTGCTGCCTGATGGGATGTCTGTGCTGACCTAGCACGCAGCAGCACTTTGTTTTTCTCCCTCCTGCACTGCTATTTTTGTCTCTTGCCATTCTAATTATTGCTAGTGTTTTTTTGGAATCAGCTAATGCTCATTCATGTAATTCTCTTCTTCTCTAAAGTCCTATGCACCTGCCATGTTTGATTTGCTCTGCCATTTATTTGACTCCTCAGGCTTTGCATATACATATGCACCTATTTTATGTGGACTTGTTTTCTCTTCTTCCCTAATGGCTTTCGCAAATGTGGCCAATTTCAGCCACACCTTAGAGAGGTAAAGTTATCCAGGAGAGTTAAGTTTCTATCTTTTCTGTGAAAACAAGCAGCACTGAAAAAGAGCACCATGGTAGGTGTTTTCATGTATGTGTTATTGGACACTAGAGATGCCGTGCTGCAGAGAATGCTCTAGAAGTGCCCCAAGGAGAGACACTTTCAATTGGAGCTCACAGTTATGGCGCACACCCACGCGAAACAAAGCTACGTTAGTTCACATTTGGTTTATTTGCAATTCCATGTTACTCTAACAGAAGGCACATTTTGAAGAAGTTTCACTAATGTATGTCTTTCTCAGTTGCCATGGAGCTTGTGTACAATTGCAGTGGAAGATTCATCAAGTTTGATTATATATACCTGTTTAAAAAATTAATTTGTTTACTATGATAAAGAATATAGGATGTAATCTATTTTCCGTGGAGACTTATTTACTTGACAGACTTGTGCTTCTGTCTTTTTTGCACGTACCTCAGAGTTGCTTTTGAGACCCTTTTTGCTTTCTCATTTTTGGTCTTCACAAGCTGCTGTTGGACACTTTCCTGCTATCGTATAAATAAATCATGCCTGTATTAAAGTATTCTGTATGACTTATTTTTTGGCCTGCGTTTACCATATGAGTTTATTTTTAGTCTTTATTCTTTCAAAAGATGCTAGTTGAACAGAATGTCTCTTCTTTGACTCTATCTTTCTTGCCAGAGGTTATTCTACTGAGACTGTCAATAGAAATGCGTGAAAACGAAAAATCTGCAGCGGCAAGGGTCGCTGTAATCCTTTAGTGTCATTCCACAGGCAATGAGGTCTTTCAGGGGTAAAATAAGTTCATGGTTCAGTCTCTAACTGTAGCTATATCATGTCTCATCCCTGGGATACATTGAAGAATTATTTCCCTTTAAGCATAGCTTTCCTGGCGTGGAGGATAAGCATCTGCTTGGACGGCTGTATTTCTGATTTCCAGAGCTCTTCAGAACAACTCGGTTACATAGAGACTTTCTGATACAGCAATTCTTATTTTTGCTTTGCACCATCCAGATGTAATTCCCTTTATCATCTGTTATTTTCAATGATTTTCTAGCCAGAAACTCTAATTTCTGAGGTGAGTCCACTTTAATTGAGTACAGCTGATTGAAATAAAACGAGAGGCATTAATGCAAGGCTATGCAATGAAAAGGCTGTGCAATCTAGTGCTGTTGCAAATGGGGGCGATGACGGGTGTCGGGGGGTATAATGCTTACGAGGGGCAAACCTTATCTCTACTGCTAGACTGTGGTGTTTTTAAACAGTCTGTCTCGTTCATCTTCCTTCTTATCTGTGTTAACATCAAATGAAAATTCCTTTCTCACAAGGTTTCCTGCTTGACATTTCAGGCAAGAGTGAACAGTTTGACATCTGTGGTAGCACGTTTAATTTTCTTTCTTTGCCTCTACCAGTCCATACATCAAATCATGGCCCAACCACTGTGCTTGCTCTGTTAATTGTTTTCCGTATGATTGCCTCTTTGGTGAAAGATAATCCTTCATTGCTGAAGGTAGGACTGTTTTAGGTGAGGTGAAAGAGCGGGCACGAGCAATTAGAATCGTAGAATCACAGAATTGTTTAGGTTGGAAGGGACCTTGAAGATCATCAAGTCCAACTGTCAACCTAACACTGCCACAACCACCACTAAACCATGTCCTGAAGGACCACATCTACACATCTTTTAAATGCCTCCAGGAATGGCGACTCCACCACTTCCCTGAGCAACCTGTTCCAATGCTTGACAACCCTTTTGGTGAAGAACTTTTTCCTAATATCCATCCTAAACGTACCCTGGTGTAACTCGAGGCCATTTCCTCTTGTTCTCTCACTTGTTACTAGTGAGAAGAGGTTGACCCCCATCTTTCTACAACCTCCTTTCAGTTAGTTGCAGAGAGCGATAAGGTCTCCCCTGAGCCTCCTTTTCCCCAGGCTAAACAACCCCAGTTCCCTCAGCCACTCCTCATAAGACGTGTTCTGCAGACCCCTCACCAGCTTCGTTGCCCTTCTCTGGACATACTCCAGCACCTCTATGTCTTTCTTGTAGTGAGAGGCCCAAAACTGAACACGGTACTCGAGGTGGGCATTTCCCGATTTCTGAATTGCCAACAAAATCATAAGGATTCTTTCCATTATGATGTTAGTATGCTTTCTAAAACAAGAGAATTGATTGAATATGTTCTTCAAAATTATGCTGGAGAGAAAGATGAAAATGTCATTGAGTGACACTTGCCTTACCCAGTTTTGCTATCATTTGTCAGTGCAAATGAAGGAGTAACTTTCCCCTGCCCAGGGCTTGACACCTGAACATACCTATAGTTAGACTGTCTTTCTTTAGGTAAGGAATTTTAAAAGAATGGAAATAAAAGAATGGAAGTTGATAGCACCTGACAGTGTCACTTCAGAGTCTCTGAGAGGGATATTCACAGTCTCTTCATTGCATCATATTAATTTTTATGACTAACTACCGAGTTTCTTAAAATTGCCTCTACATATGTCTACAGGGGTGCAAAATCATGCACACACTTGCAAAGCATTTCTTACGCAGTCTGAAGGAGGATGGAGGAGGAAATCCAGGTCTTGGGTTATCTAAGGAAGGAGGAGGAAGGTCTGGTCAGTGCAAGACCCAAGGAAAGGACTAACATAAGCTTGTCATACACATACACAAGTATGTCGTACACAAACACAACATAACTTTGCTGTGAGTATCTTCTAAAGATTTGCATCGGTCCTAGCTGCAATTTTATGATCCTGTTTTATTCAGATGAGCAGAATTATCATTGGCATAGCAGTACAGAAAGAAAAAAATATAAGAAAGAAAGGACTTAATAGCATAGCGAGACTCATGTTTATGACAGCCTCTGAAAACTGTGTTTCTGTAGCCAGTCAAAATAAAATTCCAAACCTAGGCTGCCTGAGATACATACACCTACAATAAAACACGCAATATAAGTTTGGCTATCATAGGAGAAAAGTTCTTTTAATTTGTAATGCAAATCTCAGAGGCTGTGTAATGAACATAAAGAGGAATACAAGATAATCATGTAACTTAAAATTACTGTGGAGGAAATTATTCTAGGAATGGTTCAAGTAGGGATAATTTAAAATTACTGTCTTGTGCAAAATTTTCATTCTTATGGATAAAGTTTACATCACAGTTTCGAACAGGAGGCTAGAAAGAAAGTCTGTGCAGTGAACCTCTGGAACAGGAATCTTGCCTTTACCTTCATTGTAGATCTGAAGGGTGTAATTGCTTCAAGGTTGTCGTATAACATCTAGCTGCATCTCAGACAACTAACAAGAAACAAACAAATTTCAATTAACAGAGCCCAGCATAGGCTGAATCTGTTTGTTTTGTAGCGTGCCCTCTGTAGTTTGTTTGTGAAAGCTTTCCTAATCTAGTACATGTAAAAAAATAGCATTTTTATTTCAACAGTGATCAACTCTATGCTTTGTTTTTCCACGGAGAGTAAAATTTTACTTCACAACAGTTATCACAATAATAAATCTATCGGTATTCCATATTCCTTCCCCAAGTAATATGGTAGAAACCTAACAGAAACGCTGACCCCAGTATATCCTTTTTACCCAATGAACAGCTAGTTGCAGCTAAGTTCTCTCTGTTCTGACAGACAGCTTCCAGCGCTGATGCTTTGTCATCCCCAGCAATCAATTTTGGCATAGGGTTGCTCCACTGGCAAAACTGCTGCTAAGGGCGGTCACATTGGGCCAAACCAGCAGGCTTGAAGGCCACCTCCATGTGACTGACAACAAGTGTGTGGTCTACTAAGACTTAAGAACGCCTGCCTAGATGTACCACAAGGATGAGCTGGTTTGTGTTGGAGATCACAAAGGGAAGAGTGCTTTGGAGTCCTAATCAGCAATAAAGATATGAAGACCCAATGAAGGACATTGAACATCACAGGTACCCTGAACAAATTCCTAGTTTTGAGGAAGTTTTGTCCTATGCTGTAATAAGCAAGCTCCATGTTTAGGCCCTAACAGAGTTATGCTCAGAGTGCTGCAACAGCATTGGCCCAGCTGGAGGTACAACTTGGTTAGCTCAATAGAAGAATGCCAGAGCGCTGAGGAGGACACTAAGGTATGGCAAATTCTTCCATGGTCTCCCACTAAGCGTACTAGATGTGCTGTGGAGTACTCACACATTGTGACTAAGTGCTACTGTCTCAAAAAGGAGTAGACTGACTGTGTCTTTGGGTAACCAAACACACGAAAAACCAAGTTGACAAATGGTAGCTGAAAACTTTCAGATTTTAAAAAACATTTGTAGTGTGTTACATATAAATTGAAAATAACCAATTGTCAGGATTTTCACTGCATTGTGGTTTAAGAGACAACCAGACTGACAGTTAAGGGACAGATGGTATTTAGTTGCAATGTTGAATAAAGGAAGTAGAAAACCGTTCGATCAGGATAAAGCAGGTCATGGGGCACGGAAGTAACCCTGTAGCATGAAACTCATAACTCTTTTGACATATGATGGCCAGTTTTCGTGGCTAATACATAGTGAAATGAAATGATCTGACAGAGTGTCCAAGTGTAAGCAAAACTCAAGTGAAATCTAAGTGCTGTGGTACTGGAACAAAATATGTATTGGTTGTTCCACCAAAAAATATGTAAATATGGGACAAACATATTTTGGTAAATGCAAGGTCATCTGAAGCCACTTGCCCCTTTTTTTTCTTTGCATTGAAGGATAGGATATAGGTGGGGAAGAAGAGGCACGTGGATACTTGGTTTGGTGTAGCTGATAAGCAGCAGCTAATTTTTATTGTAGTGTCTAAGCCCTATGAGTTTAGTTCAAATATTTGACTTACATGTGTAACCTAAAACAATTTTAAGCAAGTGTTTTAAATTTCTTTAAGGGGTTGATATTAATAGTTTGTAATGTCTTTCCGTAATGCATTTGTGATCAATGTGCTTAGTTTTCTAGTATAGGGAAAGCCTTGGTTTGAACTCTGAGTTTCTAAAGTTCCTTTTATTATTCTTGTTGTTCTGAACTTCCATTCAAATACTCGTATATTGTTGGAATGGTATTTGGTTGTGAGAATAAAATGAAGTAATTTGGCAGAACTGAGGGAGGACATATTACTAGGGGAGTCAACATAGTGCACCAAGACATACAAATGGTATTTCTGAGTATGAAATTGTTTTGAGAATGAAGAAGCTTCTCATTTTGTCTAGAATTTTTGTGTTGACTGTCAAAAATATTTCCCAGTGCGTGAAAATGGATACTTTGTGGCAATGGTTTTGGTGAATTAATTTTTTTTAAAACTTTTTTCCCCCATCTGGCCCAAAAATAAAAAGAACTCTGCGCCAATATATTTTGTCAAAAAAATTGTGACCAGATCAGTCTGACATCATTTGTGTTCAGGAACTGATACGTATAAATAAACATTGATATCGGTGTCGCTGATCTGTTTGAAAGCTGGCTCAACATCTGTTACTGTTTGGCAGAGGGGCATAGAACGTACAGATTTTTAAAGCCTTGTAAAATGCTTTCATATTTATGTAATGATTGATATTTCATTGCAATTACTAACCTGATAAAATTCTTCACCAGAGGTAGGAGGATGAGAGAAGTTAAGAGACAAGCACATCTGCTAGTCTTTTGGAGATCCAACAAACTTCTAAATGAGATTCAGACTTTGAACTCCTTTCAAGTTTATTTTCGGCCTGAAACCCAGAGAGGATAGTAATGGGCTGGAGGAAGCACACTGTATTGCAATAAAATGTATCCCAGTGGAGCCTTTGTGATGGGTCTCTAACCGGTTTCAGTAGTCACATTTTTTCCTTGGAAATACAAATAAGAGAATGGGATGTTTTCCTAGCAAGTGGATACCGCTATGTCTGACACTTCTAGGCTTCTAATATCTATTAAAGAATACTTTAAAACATCCATTCTCACAAATGATAGTAATTGTGTAGTAATAATTAGAATAGAGCAAGATTTCTAGAAGTACCATGAAGTACCATGAGTGAGAAGCACATTCAGAAAAATATGGTTCATTAAATGGAAGAAAAGTGAAATTCTGGAATCACAGAAGAAGACAGTTGTCATCTTAAATGTTGAAGTGATTTATTCAAGAAATTCTTAATTTGCTTACACTTGAGATATGTCAGTCTTAAAAACTTTAGTCTGACTAGTTGTTATCCTCAGTAAGTTTTGCAGTATCAAAGCCTCTGTGGGTATGTCTGTGCTGTGCCAGAAGACACAAAATAGATATCCCCAAGCTGATGTTGAAAGAGCTAGAAACAGAACAGTATAGTCACCTCCCGCGCCCCAGCCAATTTGTTGCTTAGCCTGAAAGCAGGTAGTGGAGCTGAGGATCGGCCCTAGAATCATTAGTAGTATTTTGAAGTGTTTCATGGATGACGATCCGGTTTGCTTGGAGGCAGGTTGAGATCCCCTGCAAGAAGTACGTTGCCCAGAGCATGTACGCTTCCCTGTGGAGCCCACAGCAAAAGTTGCTTTGTCTTTTCCGAGGCTAACGGGCTGAACATCAGACTCGTATCTTTGGTAGCACCAGGGCACTGGGTTTTTTTGTTAATACTAGGGTAAGGCAAGCTGCACAGCTGTGTTGTCAGGCAACTGAGTTTGCAAAACTAGGGCTTAAAACTTAGTTTCTCCCTGTACCTTAGCTAGAGCTGTAACAGCCAGTGTTTCCAAGCAAAAGTCCAGGCATAACAGGACAGCTGGCAACTGTCTTGAAAAATACAGTCGTAGGCAAAAAGAGGCCATTTTTATGATGGTGTTTTAAAACAAATCTTCAGTTCAGTATATTATGATGATATGCAATTTATGTTTAAAAAAATCAACCAATCAACATTGGAAAAGACCAGAATTTAGGTTGTCTGTGAGCTCTCATGAGCATGCATCATGGCACAATCTTTGCTCTCCCTAAGACATCTCAGTCTCTGTTACTCCCAGCATATCGTTTTCTGGTTTTGAGCTTGAATCGTTGAGCAAGCAGCAGAGAGAATCCTTCTGGTTTTAGTTTCTTTGTTGGAACAATTGCAGGGGAAACACTGTAAAAGTCTGAGCTAGAACAACTCCAGTGTGAAGTGAACTTAATGAGAACACAAGCCTCTGTTGATCATGTGTTAATTATAGATATTTTTTTTAATGATGCTCTTAATTGTGCTCGTTCAAATCTGTTTTGCTGTTACATGCATTGCCTCTGTTTTAAAGAATAAAAATTTTAGTTAATTATGATACAAAGCCTTCCCATCTGAGAAAGCCATAGAAACATGGCTTCCCAGCCTTGTTCTGGAAAACCACAAAATCTGTCTCATGAAATTATCCTAAGTGAATAAATAAATTTTGACTTGAAACTAAAACAAAGGTTGGAAAATTTTGGCATCACTGACCCAAACTTTTAATAGTTCAGTGACAGAAAACGGAAAAGTGCTGGAGCCTTTTACCAGACGCATCTAACTGAACCTTTTTTACAATGATAATTCCCACTTTTTCAACCCTTGAGTATATTTGTTAGTAGAAATGATATTTAATCTGTCATTCCCTTCCACAACCAAATGCTGTAGTAGAACAAAAATGAATGTTTACTAGATATTGCCAGTTGATAATGAAAGAAAAAATAAAATTAAATTGGAATACTGTGATTTCAAAAGCACAAACAGTTGATGCTAAAAGTAAAAAATCATCTTTCCCAAACATGGCACGCATCAATTTAAGTTTAATTAACAATAACAGCGTCAATGCCATCTTGGTGCTCGTCAGAATATTGAACAGTTGTTGGCAGATGTCTGGAAATACAGCAGTAATTATGAACCTTTCCCTGTTGTATCACTTCTATTTAACTCACTTTTAAAATGAAGCCACACAGTTTATAGACTCTTCAGGTATCTTCAGGTCTGTAGTCTATGGTGCACACAGGGCACAGCATACGCCAACCTGTTTTCTTAGATGAAATCTATGCAAGTCTAAAAATAACTCTATGAACATATGTGCTAAAGTACTTTGAGGTAACCTTTGTTTTCTCTCAACTTAGTGTAATAAATCAAAACCATAGAGCCAAGCACATGCTGTTGCAGCTCCTCTTGCGCAGTCATACATCACGTCTCAGTGCAAGAAGGAAACTGCTGATATGTATATAATAAATAATCTGTAGAAAGTACTTATGGTCGGATTTTAAAAAGGGATGTAGTATTTGTGAGGAACTTAACTTCCACCTCTTTAAAGAAAGCATACTGAAAAAAGAGATGGCTGATAGGAGAGTAACTTTCTATAGAAATTTCTTACCACTTTAAGGGCTTTACACTTACAGATCACCTGCTGGATGATTACTAACTGTTCATTATCTTGTGACTTGTATTAAATGAGATCAAGGTCTGTTCACCAGAAGTCTCTCTCAGAGCACCTTGAATAATACATGGACCTCGTTCACGTTCTTGTGGCTTTTCTTCAAGGCCAAATAATTAGTGGTCAGAGCTGCTTTTATCATCTGAGGACTAAAGCATATTGGTATGAGGCTGAAGAAACATTGCTCTGTTTTGGCATGCCACGTGTGCTCTGTTCAGTGGAAAAAAGTTTGTCAGGTTATTGCTCATGCTTATTAAATTGGCTCGAGCATTTAAAATGCGAAAGTAAATTTCTTGTGGAAAAGAAACTAAACTTATGACTCTTAAAAAACCAAACAGCTATTCTGCTTAACAGTGAAGGACTATGGATGCCAAGGAAAGGCTTTTGCTGATCATTCTGACAGAAGAACTGGAGGGAAGGAGGAAGGGACGAGGAAGCTGATGCTAACAGCAGCGGTATAGAGAAGCGTCGTGGAGGCAAAAGGAGGGGCCGTGCATGGAAGTTTAATATATATGCAAAGCTAACAAAGGCAACATCCAAGCCTTCAAAGATCTGCATCTCCCTAATTAATGAGTATTAGTAGATCTCAGAACAATAGCAACAAATAGTGCAGGAAGGATGCTATCAGTTTTCTGGTTTGTATGTCTTGTTTCTTGGCATGGTAGAACTAAGTGGCAAGGTGTCATTCAAGTCCTCAGTTATTTCAGTGGGGTTTTGTCTGTCTGGAACTGCTTTAGGCTCCTGCAATGTCCTTTCTGATAACACCATGTCTTCGTCACTTTTTAAAAAATCTAAGTCTGCAATCTGACATTTGTCTGTGAGTGAGTGAAGGAGCAGTCATGTAATTTAGATTTATACCTTTTAGCTGGTTTGCCTTGAGGCAACTGAATGAGATACTGCATTTCATCTTAAATTTCTTAAAGACAGTGTTTGTTCTCAGTGTCTTTTTTTTTTTAATATGGTATTTTTATATTACTGTTGTGTTCTTGTGGCCATTGGTTTTAGGAAGTATGGCTTATGCTGCTAAAATACAGGTAACTGAAAATGTATCAAATTCAATTTTGGATAAAATTATTTCTAACAGTATATAATAAATTTAAATAAAGGCATGATTTATATACCTTGTATAATGATCTGCCTGCAAATTAAAAGTTTTGGATCATGATGCATATTTTTGAGCAATGATACCAAGTCTTTGGTAGTAGACTGATTCAACAGCTAATTGTGTGGGATTGACATTGTGCAGGCTTTCTTGGCTTTCCTTCTGGTTGACTTCTTAATTCTTTTCAATTCTTCTCCATATTTGGTTTTCAGATATCCCTAATATGTGTGGGCTGGGTTTTTTTGTCTGTGGTTTTTTTTTGGGGGGGGGATTAGTTTTTGAAATGGTAGTAGAGAATAGCCCTAAACATTTGGCTACTGAGACCTCGTTTTCATTAACTTTTTAAAAAAATTCTAAAATACAAGATTTCTTGTTACCATGGTTATTATAATGTTAAGTGAAAGCAGGCAGAGCTGAGCAAGCTGTTTACATCACTTAGGTTCTCACACTGACTCTGTTTTAGGTGTTTAGGGAGACTCGTGTGAGTAAATGACAGGTAACTGGTAATGATTAGTAATTAGCTGCCCACCGGTTGGTAGTAGCCCCCAACCAGCCTTTTCAGGTTGGTTTTCTCTTTCTTAGGCTCGATTCTGAGCTTAATGTACTCCTCCGCAAGTGGGGTTGAGGCCGGGCCAGAACAAAACCTGCTCATTTGCTTGTTGCTTAGCGTGGTGCACAGAAAGCAGAAATATCGTGGAGTGAGACTGACTTTTTCCCTGTCTGTAATATCTTCTCCTGACACTTTTCAGTTGCTCAGTCTTTTGGCTCACGAAGAACTTTGGCTGAAGGCTTTAGCTTCTTTCACCAAAGAAAAACACCCTACCTACTCTTGGGATTGATTTTTAGTAAGCCATAGTCAGCAAGCAAATAACTAAGTCCATGGTATAATAAGGAAGGGGAAGGACTTTGTCCTTTATTTCTCACCCATTGGAAAAGAAAAGTTACTTGAAGGGAGATAGGAGCGAAGAACCCTATTGCAGCCTCTTTGACAGCCCTGGTACTGATCGTAGATGAAGAAGACAGGCCATCTCTATAGGGAGTGCCAAAACTGGCAGGATTTTTTGTTTCTTATCAGAAGGTCACAACATAGTGGGGTGATGTATTGCATACAACTGCCATATGGCACCACTTGACAATACTGCTGTAACTAAAAATAACACCTGAACACCATAAGACTACCATGGATTTCAGGAATATGTGCTTTTCAATCTACGCTATTTGCAAGCTTCCCATCAGGTTCATCTGCTGACTACTTTCATTGAAAGATGAGCTATAATTTTTACAACATGTATTCTACAGTAAATTACCAGAAATACTAAAATACCAAATACAGAAGGTAAATAAACACGTATCTTTTAAGACAGCCAGTAATCCCTGTACTGTAAATTCTGTCAAGCATAGCAAGAGACAAGGTATTCCACTGGGAGTATTTAATCCCTTTCAAGATAACTTTCTTAGGTTAGACTTAAATGCAGCATGTAAAATGTTAATGCAAGTAATTCTGCTTTTATTGTCTGTGAATTATTCGGTTCTAAGTATCTGCCATGCGTAGTCTGCAAGTTCACAGAAGAATCTTATCGAACTACTTTGGCAGTCAATCATTAGAAGCTTTAAGCAAGTATAAAGTGCCCGAGTACTGTAACTCAGCTGATTACACTAACACAGCTCAAAAAGAAATATTTGTACTACAAAGGTTGTTAAGAAAAAGGTAGTTGTGTGTTATGAAGAAAGAGGTGTTTGCAAACCAAAATCATGTCCAGTAAAGTAGATTATCATGCAAATGCCATAGTATTGGTGTCTTCTTACAGTGATAGTTGTCTTTGCCTCATCTGAAACATATGCTTCTTTTGAATGCTTGGGATGACATGCAGGTATAAAAGCAAGTCATCCACAAACAGTCCTTTAAGAATCAAACAATCTCTCCTAGATGCTGCACAAAATGATTAAAAGAGTGAAATGATCCAAGACTTGACTTAGCAAAAGAAGGAATCATTGAGTGGAAACAGAAGTGGTGCAGGCTGGGACCTGTGTTTCACTTTTCCTGTCTTGTCCTCCATTTGTCTGCTTGTCTTTTTCTTCAGGACAGAGATCCCCTACAACTGCGTGCGTGTTGTAGTATGTGACATTGCACACTGGGGTCTTGGGGCAGGGGATGCATGTTAAATCATGCCCTTGCAGTAAGAGTACAGAGTATAATAGAGATAATAAGGGTGCTAGGAGGTTATGGATGTCATCATGGTTTTTCTCTCTCTTGTAACAGTTCTTTGTGTAACACGATGACAGGAATAATTTGGCATATAGAGTAGAAGTGCATGTGGATGGATAGATTTCCAGGAGAAAGATGTGAAGGGGGAAAAAAAAAGGCAGAGTGGAGAGAAACGTAGAAGGTTATAAAAAGAGAACAGACCTGATACAAAGACTATTTCACATAGGAGGAAAAGTGACCCTGAAATTTTAATGAAATGATCTTCAAAACATTTTTATATTGTTACTCCTTATTAAGGATGGGCCAGCTGAAGAGAGAGTACTAGCAAATTGGGGAAAGATTTCAGAAAGGAACAGATGCTTTGATCCACTTCCATGCTGTCCTGGTTTGAGCAACACGGGACTAATTTCTCCTGTAATGCTAGGGAAAACTGAACTTTTAGAATACTCTAGTGTCTGAATTTGTGAAAATGTTTACTTTATAGCCAGCTATAGTAGGTGAGTTTCAAGGTCTCAGTGTTTTCAAGCTTTCCAGGAGTAGGGATGAGAAGGAGCGAGACCTGGGCACTTGGCCCAAGCTGGCCAACAGGATTATTTCATACCATGAACGTCACATTCAATGTAAATTATAAAGTTTGCTCTGAAGTGCCCTCTCTCCCTTAATGGCTGCAATTCAGAGAACTTCGTTGCCCCCGTGGCGGACACCTGAGGCCTTCCCTTCCTCCCGAAGCCATGGTGCTCGCAGTGTCTGACGTTTGCTGTCCACTGCTGGGGGCGCACATCTTCCTACTGATGGACTTGGCTGAGTATAATCCTTGTATATTTTATATTGTTGTCAGGATCAATATTAGTTCTTTAGTGCTATTAATGTTAATTATCTAGTCTTATTCTACTAAATATGTTTATATTTCAGCCCCTGGGTTTCCTTGTTTTTAACTTGATTCCCCTTCCTGGGTGGGGAGGGGTCATTGGGTGATAGAATAATTGTCTAAATGACAATAAATTGTTGTGGGTTTTAACACATGCCTAGTATCTTAAGTTTTATTTTGAATGCAGCATTGCACATGGCACATAACGCACTTATAAAAGAGTGTGGTCATAATGACTTGTCCCAGAATAGGGAACAAGCCTTTTGGGCAGCTTTTCAGACTTCCAGGGGTCCGGCTATTTGAGGTGGCTCAGCAGTATGGATTGCTGATCGCTTAATACCACTCTCCATGTAAACCTGCTGCAGTCAGCCCCACGACAGCATGACAGCAGGGTTCAGCTTGTTACAAAGGCACAATGTATTTACCTTTCAGAACAAATGAAGATCTCAATCCTTTCAAAGGGTACCAAGCTATGCATACCTCTCAATGGCCTGCGTCCAAGCCTGCCCCTGCTTCTCTGGAAGCATGACGACATTTTGGATAGTCAGCAGGAGACAGGCTTCAGCCTCAGAGAGCTGGAGAGGGTCCAGATATGAATTATAGATCACATTGTTTTAAACTGAATTCAGTAGTCTACTAAAGATGTTATCTGTACACAAACCTTGTTTCCACTGCATCCTCAGCCTATTGCAAGAAATTTTCCTGTTCATTGTGTACTGCATGTAGGTACTGGATTCAGCTACCTGATTTCTATTTCTCAGGTTTCTCATACACAAACCTATGTATGCAGGCTCAGGTTTCTTACCTACTTCTAATTTATCAGTACTGATACCTACTTCTACTACTTCTAATTTATCAGTATCTGAGTTTCTCTGAATAATTACACAAGGCAGCAAAAGGGGGAGAGGACATCACAACTCTGTTTCAGGGCTTTTTTCATTCAGACACTAACTAACTTGGATATATTTTCTGGATGCTCCTCATTATGCCATGACCCTCCATCTACTGTGCATTTATGTTTCACATAGTGATTTTATGTGGTGGTTGTCTTGATAACTGGAAGTAGATCTTCCGGAGCAGCTTTAAAGGTAAGCAAAATTGCCAGAGGCATATGCAGTAATTGCTTTGTTCTTCAGAGAGCTTAAGAGAAGTGGCAGACACTTGAATGAGAATCATCTTATCCAGGATTTCCTATGAAAGTCAGAGATGAAATAAGGGGGTAAAATAGACAAGTTTCCTTTGAAAACCACTCAAAAATGCTTCAGTACACAATGTTATTACAAACCACTATTACAAGTCATTTGCCTAGGGATGCATGAGTGAGCTAGAATTATTCCTCTTGGTAGCATCTACTATTCAAAAACTATTGGACAGTATTTGGGTGTGAAAAGTTTATAAGGATATATATAAGGAAATATGACAATATGATAAAACTGTAGTAAGCGAGTGGCAACAGGGAGAGTACTAAAGGGAGGAAAGGTCATAAAGAAGACATGGTTGTTTTTGTTTTTTCATTGAAGTTTATAAGCCTCTCAAGGGACATGACAGAAGTGTACATATTCCTTGAAGCTCAGCATCATCCCTCTAGTACAAAAGCTGCAAGGGGTTCTTGTGGAAATGAGTTTTCAGTTGTGTAAATAAAGATCACATGGATACAGTTTGGATTGCAGATGGCTTCAGTACCGCAGTACATGATAGCCTCTAAGGGTCGGCAGACTGGAGGCTGTGAAGAGGTTAACAGCAGCCAAGAGGGGAGCAGAGACTGGAAACTTGTGTCAGGAAGCATAAATTCTCTTCTGAACTACGAAAAGTGTGCAAGTTTTCTTCTTCAGTGTCAAAAAGAGGCCATTAGGTGCTACCTGAATGTAACACAGTGCAAGGTGTTTGTGTCAGACTGAAAAAGAGTCTTCAGTGATGGCTTTATAACGTTAGTGAACTCAGTCTTCATTTACAAAAGAAAAAAGTTAGAGGATACACTGCAAATGTGATGTCACCAGTTTTTGCACTGCAGCTACTCCTCGTGTAAGTTTCTGCATATGCTTTTCCTATCACATTTTGTCAAAACCATACACCCCATGAAAGAGGATGCTGTCATCTTACAAATTATGTAGTATCAAAAAACCCAATCCCAATGTCTAGATATATTGGCCCTTGTTAAATACCCTTGTTTTATTTCAAAGTTTCTTTTCACTGTGTGAAAGAGAAAACTTTTTTCCAACTTTTTTCCTATTATCTATATACTGATAGAGACACTCAGAACATTATTGTCTTTCTAGGCACATGCTTTTGTTTGACTGCTCTTGCCTTTTTTATTATGCTTTGCCGCTTGCTCTATGGCAGGGATTGGGTGTTACTAGCATTCGAAATTGCCTTCGGGAAATGTGCAAATTGCCTGAAGAGCAGGAGAAAGATGTTGCAGCATCCATTCCTTCCTGTAATTGAGTAAGATAACAAGATCGCAGCCTCCACCTTGAGTGTCACCTGCAAGGCAGCGCTGGGGGCTGGTGCGCTTTTCAGATGGCTCATGTAACTCTTGCGCATTTGAACGGCTTGTGCAAACTAGCAAGGGACAGGGCTGTGGGTGTTGGTGGACAACCAGTTGCTCAACAACACACAGGATGTACACTGGGACCGAGGTGGGATGAGAGCAAACTGGCATGTTAAGTGCTTAGCAATGTTGGAGAGTCAGTGTGGGCTGGTGGAGGGGAGCTGGCCCGTGACTCGGGAGACCTCATGCCCATTTCTGGTTTCATCGCTGGTCTGCTGGGTATCTGTCACCTGCAGCTTGCTTTTCCTGCCTGTGCTGCTGCTTCTTTGGCAATTTATGTATCCTCTCTATTAAAAAGGAAGCTTTTGGAGGTATGGATTGTCACCGACTATGCATATACACAGTTCATTTGTGCTGTGCTGTCAGGTCCTGCGCTGCTGTTAGCTGTCAAAAATCCTGGAGACTTTTAAACTGTCAAAACCTTTCGGTATTCCCCAGCAGAATATTTTGTCGTGGCCCTTCCTGTTTCGGAGTTTCTGCCTGCTTCGTGCCATTCTCTGCAATTACTAGCTCTGCTGCGCTTATTTGTTAACATATACAAAGCTCCCTCACGAATTTTTGCTTTATTGCTTCTCACCTGGTTTTTCTTGCTCCTCTCCTCTTGGGAGTAGAAGTGTCTCCCTCCCCAGAGGCTCATTGCTGTGCTTGCTGCCTGCTCCCATGGCTCTTCTTTTGCAGGATTATCACAATTGACTAAAAACTTTTTGGCTAGGAAGCAAATTAAAATGGTAGCCAAAGACCACCCAGGGTATAAAGTCCTTTACGTCCTGGACACAGACATATCCAGATCCCAATGACAAAACCTGCTGTGTGGGGAAAGGAGCCATCGAGTCTGAGCTGAGATAATTTGATGGAAGTTGATCCCGTTGTTAATGGCCTTCCTTAAGGAAACTTAATTTGGGGACTGGTTGTTTCCTTCACTTGTGAAATGGAGTGTGGTGTGAAATGGAGTAGACAGAAAATAGGTAGGAGAATAAGAAGAAAGTAGGAAAGGGTTTCAGCTCCAGCTGGGCAGCCTGTTTTGATTTTGCTTTGAATTTTCTCTCTTTTCTTTTTTTTTTTTCCTTAGGGTGGCTCGACTTTCCAGAAGCAGATTTTAGTCTAATCTGGAATTATTTGTAGTTTAAATGTATTTTAGTTATCATCAGCTGCAGAAGTACATAGAAGGCAAAAATAAATAAATGTATTTTAAGTTCACTGATAATGTAAATCCTGGGGGGTGGGGGAGCTATCTCATTTTGAGCAAGAACAAATTAGTTTTGAAATTTTTGCTGAACTGGAAATTTGAAAATAATTATCTTTTGGGTAGATGTGCAGTGTTTTGCTTTCAGGCTTTTAACACTTGATTTTAAAATGAATGGAAAGGAACTGATGAAACAGCAAGAAACTTGTCTTAACAGCACAGCTATACGTTTGATACAGCACTGGAGTCTTAGAAGTCCTGTCTCTCTTGCTGGAAACTGTAACTCAGTGATTTTACCTGAAGTGGAGAGTACCACAGAAAATTTTAGTTTCCAGTTATAATGACATTTATTAGCTATTCGAGTGAATGCTCTCTCCATTTGGTGCTTAATGCTTCCTGAGAGAGTTCAGGGACAAAGGTGAGAGGGGTGAGGTTTATTATTGTTGTTGTTATGGGTCTGCCCAGTGTGGAATCTGATTCTTTCCTTAGTGGATCAAATTCTCTGCTGTGACAGTTCAGGCTTCTGAGGGAAATGCACCTGATGACAAAAGTATTGTATAAGTAGACAAACAGAAAACTACCTGCGGGTTGGAAATTTGTGTTCCCGTCCCTACAGCATATTTCTTCAAAAGTGAAAGGCAAGGAATTACTGAAGGAAAGAAAACATGAAATTGTTAATAACACCCAACTATTAGAAACCTATCTGAAAATAGTTTTAAGAATCATGTGAAAAAGTCTATTCTGGCAGCGCGTTGACTGTATGTGTAGAGGAAAGAGAGATTACTAGAGGAGAGAGAGATTACTTACATATTATAAGGCCTTAGTTGGCAGCTGAGTGAAGTATTCTATTTGGCGTATATAAAAAATGTCCCTCCATAGACAATGGGTTAATATAACTTTTCAGGTTTCCTCAAAAAGTTGCTGCTTATAGAGTGAGCTGGTTATGACTCCTGTAAAAGACGAAAAGTGCATGTTCCCGCTTGGACCAGAAGATAAGATGAAAGTGGTATCTGTGGTGCACAGGCTGCCTTTGCTTGCAGAATGAACGCATCCTTCCTTGACCTTCAAACACCCAGCTAATTGAAAGCACTTGCAGAAAGAAAATGGTCTTTTCACAATAGATCAAGCAAGGACGGCAAGTATTTTTCGGTCACTCTGTAGTGGTTACTAATGGAAAAATAACAGCTCAAAATAATTTTTTAAAATGCTTGGATAGAAGCTTCAATAGAAAAAGCATAACAAAGAAGGACCTATGCATTTATTGAGGTAGTATGAGTAAAGTACACATTATCGAGATACCTGAGCTAGAGTGGTCCAAAGCTGGAATTTCTGTTCTATGGGAAATCTGGGGAGTTGGTGTTTGAGCTGCATCTGAAGCAAACAGCAGATTTTTTTGAAGGCTTTTTGAAACCTTTTCTTGTTTAGTTATTTGAAATGAAAGTATTTACTAATGTGCATATGACATAGTTTCTGAAACTTTAAAGCTCAATTCTCAAAGTCCTTGAGATTAGGAATTAAGATATAGAGTTCCTTAATAAACATGGCCCAGATTTCCAATGCCCCCACCGTTTGGTATCACAAAAGTGAAAATACTCAGTACTCAGTACAGCAGGGTCTGCCCTGGAAAAGCAGACTTCGAAAGCCCAAAGACTATTAGGTTAATTGTCTGGGAACTGTCTATATTTTGTTAAATCTCAATGGCAACTTAGATATTTTTAGAAGGCATTTCAGGTTCGATAATTCCAAATTTTCCAGTTAAATATGTTTCACCTGAAAATTCCTAGTGAGCTGTACTCAGCATACTTCTGTAGCATTTGAGTTTGTCAGAACTTCACATTTTATGAGTTCATAAAATAAATTGCTGTATATGTCTTTATTGGCGTACAACTTTTAGCCCACTAGTTTGAGTGGAAATCTAATTCTGATAGTTTTGAAAGTTGCACATGATGCTTTTGAGGCACGTCAATATCCACATTAGTTCAGCCTTGCACCCTAAAGAATTACAAGTAGAAAACTGAAGATGTCAATTTTCTCATTATCTGAAGCAGAAGCTATGTTAGCTTTGATATGGAAACCATAAAGCCTGCTGATGGATAGTGATGTTCCCTCTTTAGTGAGCCGGAGAATGTACAGTTAAGCAACTTTTTTCTTATGGGCAACAACTAATGAGAAGGAGAAAAATGCACTGAAAGTATGGAACAGAATAACCCAGGATTTAGGAGAAAAGGTAGAAAACCCACAAAACCACTTTTAGGAACGTGTAAGCTAACAAACTGGGATGCGAATTAAGCTTGACAATAGTCTAATAGACATGGATTCCCCCTGAGGAACTCCAAGTGGCCTGCAGGTCTCTCTCATTCTTGCGCTGTTTTGTGGCAGGCATTCTTACTACGGCAAGTTGGGCTTTTCACAGGAGAAATAATTCCTATGAAGATTTCAAAAAAGCACTCTAATATAGATGTAATACGTGGACTTGGTGCCTCTTCAAGGGGAATAAATGCCTTACAAATATTTGAAAATACTAAACACAAATAATAAAGAAACAATACTAAAAATAGATTATAAATAGGATTTTCCTGAAATGAAATCGAAGCTGAACACCAGAAATAATTTTTCCTTATGGTAACCACTACTAGGCAGTAGCATAATTCAAGTGATAATAGAAGAGTAGTTATTATGGATGCCCATAAAAGCATCCTGTCTTACATTTAGGTCATTTACACTGTGGTGCTGATGTTTATATGGCAGAACTTATGCGGAGAAACAAAACAAAGTCCCAAGACCAAAAAAACTATGACCTGGGGGGAAGAAGCATTTCTGAACAGTTGCATTCTGATGTACCCTAAACCACTAGGAAACTTATGGCAGGTCCTGATTTTCTGTCATTGCCTTCCTGCAATTTGATTTTTGTTAAAGATGCTAACAAGAGAAGAATTCAGTCCTAAAAACTTAAGCCCTGAGGTTCATCTTGTATCACAGAGAGCCCTTGTATCCAGCCCAGCTTCAGGATAATGCCTACAGATTGCTCCTGAGCCTTATGGTTAGTAGGCTCTCGCAATCCTCTTCCTGGGTGGTGCCGATCCTCTCCCCTCCCTTGCAGTTAGTCTCTGGCTTTGGTTGTTGTTTTATGGGTTTTTCTTGTTAAATGTTTCCCAGCCGGGCAATGAATCATCCTGTGCCGCTTTGTTCTGCTTTCCACTGTTCTGAGGGCTTGTTTATTTATTAATAAGAACGATAACAAACAGAAATGCATGGCTTTTACATAGTCATTATTTGCAAAGCACATTGTTCCAGGCCACCTTGCACCTGTGTCATAAATTAAGTCTGTAACAGACACTTAACATACATACAATGAATAATAAAACTAATGTTTGCTTGGCCCTAAATTAAAAATAATATATTTACACTCTTTGTGGATTGGCAACTTTAATATTTGGCTGAAGTTCTGAATAGGACAATGAAATTCTTTTATCTCACGCTTAAGCCTTTTATTTTATGCTGATGTTACTCACATGACAGAATTTACACAAGATAAAACAAAACAAGCTCAGGATCAGAAGAGCTGTCCCTGCGGAGAGGAAAAAGGTTATTTCTCAGTCACCACATTCTGGTTTAAACCAAACAATAGTGGGAAGGTAGAAAGTGAAAATGGATTCACATCAATATTAAGAATTAAGAGTTCACTTAGGAAAGTTCAAGCTGGATGAAATTCATAGCCTGGCTGGAGAACTACAATAAAACTGTAGTTAAGGAAAAAAAGATTGGTTTCTGCAACTGACATTTATGACTGCAAAAAAAATTAAATGCTCTTCTACTCTGCAGAACTCAGCTTCGAGCTGGCAAGGGACCCTAGAAATATTGGGAACTTGTCATAAACTCTCTCGGCTAGACTTGGATATGGCTGGAAAGTTTGGTGCTGTTATTAGTGTGAGAGAGAGAGAACTGGGAACTGTTTCAGTGTGGGAAACTTTCACTTCTCAAACAGAGTTTGGAGAACAAATGCCGCTAACAGTGGTTGGCAAAAAACACACTGGAGAGATGACAGCTGGCAGATTTAATCACCAAATGGTCTCTGAAAGAACAAGAGGAAGGTCCTGTATCATGTCTATTTTAGACTTTTAGCAGGGGCGTTGCAGAAGGTAACCTTGGACCAACTGACCACATACAGAGAGTTTAAATTAAATGGAAAATAAAAGTCTGAAAGGATATGCATATGACAGTCTGAAGTTAGTTGAACCTAAGTTGCTCAAGGGTATGAATACTGAGGAGGCTTTGCTTTTGTTCAGATCAAAGCTAGAACAAAATATCTAGACTCCATGTTCCTAGAAAGAAGACAATATTTTTGGAGACAGGCTCCAGTATTGATGTCATTCATTCACACAAGAAATTGTGACTCCGTTAGCCTGTTCAGCATCATCTGGCAAAACAGATAAACAGTGAATTATCCAACTCTGTTAACGGTATTGAATTTATTCAGATTGTAAACATGAAGGTTGGCTGTAAATAACTGTAAAGGACCGACTTCATTGCTGCTGATTTGGGGAGAACCTGTTCCCATTCCCAAAGCTGCCAGCTTTTTCCTTACCCAGATGAATGCCTCAGTGTATATTAACTCATATGAAGGTTATGCTCAGAGGCAACATTGAATCATAGAATTATTTAGGTTGGAAAAGACCTTTGAGATCATCAAGTTGAACCATTAACTTGGCACTGCCAACTCAACCACTAAACCATGTCCCTAAGCACCACATCTACACGTCTTTTAAATAACTCCAGGGATGGTGACTCAACCACTGGGCAGTCCGTTCCAATGCTTGACAACCCTTTCAGTGAAGAAGTTTTTCCTAATACCCAATCCTTTTCTGGCACAACTCGAGGCCATTTCCTTTTGTCCTATCACTTGTTACATGGGAGAAGAGGCTGACCCCCACCTCGCTACAACCTTCTTTCAGGTAGTTGTAGAGAGCGATAAGGTCTCCCCTGAACCTCCTTTTCTCCAGACTAACAACCCCAGTTTCCTCAGCCGCTCCTCACAAGACTTGTTGTGCTGGTTTCAGCTGGGATAGAGTTAATTTTCTTTCTAGTCTTTGCTGTGTTTCAGATTTGGTATGAAAGTAATGTCAATGATGCGTATTGTTTTAATTGTTGCTAGTTGATATTTATAGTATTCAAGGACTTTTTTCAGCTTCCTGTAGAAGCTGAGAAGGAGCATAGACAGAACAATGGAATGGCCAATGGAATATTCCTTGCCATAGATGTCATGCTCAGTATATAAATGGGGGTTGGCTGGAGGGTGGGAATCCATGATCACTGCTGGGGTTGGGATGGGCAAAGAATCCACCAGGTGGTTAGGGTGACTTGTCTCTTTTATATTCTTTCACCATTATTGTTATTGTTATTTTCATTTTCTATTACTGTTCTGTTAAACTGTCTTTATCTCAACCCATGAGGTTTTCTTCCCCTTTCCCCTCCTTTTCTCCTCCTTCTCCCTACCCTTCTGGGGGGTGAAGGGGAAGTGAGTGAGTGGCTGCACAGTCCTAGCTGCTGGCTGGGGTTAAACCATGACACTTGTGCTCTAGGCCCCTCACCAGCTTCGTAGCACTTCTCTGAACATGCTCGAGCACCTCAATGTCTTTATTGTAGTGAGGGGCCCAAAACTGAACACAGTATTTGAGGTGCGGCCTCACCAGTGCCGAGTACAGGGGGACGATCACTTCCCTAGTCCTGCTGGCCATACAGTTTCTGATACAGGCCAGGATGCTGTTGGCCTTCTTGGCCACTTGGGCACACTGCTGGCTCATATTCAGCCGGCTGTTGACCAACACCCCCATGTGCTTTTCCACCAGGCAGCTTTCCAGCCACACTTTCCCAAGCCTGTAGTGTTGCATGGGGTTGTTGTGACCCAAGTGCAGGACCCGACACTTGGCCTTGTAGAATCTCATACAATTTGCTTTGGTCCATCAGTCCAGCCTGTCCAGATCCCTCTGTAGAGCCTTCCTTCCCTCAAGCAGATCTATGCTCCCACCCAGCTTGGTGTCATCTGCAAACTTACTGAGGGTGCATTCGACCAGGTCATTGATAAAGATATTAAACATAACTGGCCCCAGTACCAAGCCCTGGGGAACACCACTTGTGACCGGCCACCAACTGGATTTGTCTCCATTCACCATGGCCCTGCCATCCAGACATTTTTTTACCTAGTGAAGAGGACACCCATCCAAGCCATGAGCAGTCAGTTTCTCCAGGAGAATGCTATGGGAAAAGGCATCAAAGGCCTTGCTAAAGTCCAGGTAAACAACATCCACAGCCTTTCCCTCATCTGCTAAGCGGGTCACCTTGTCATAGAAGGAGACCAGGTTAGTCAAGCAGGACCTGCCTTTCATAAACCCATGCTGACTGGGCCTGATCACCTGATTGTCCTGTATGTGCTGTGTGATGACACTCAAGATGATCTGCTCCATGATCTTCCCTGCCAGCAAGGTCAGACTGACAGGCCTGTAATTCCTCTGATTCTCCTTCTGGCCCTTCTTGTAGATGGGTGTCACGTTCGCTAACCTCTAGGCAACAGAGACCTCCCCCGTTAGTGAGGACTGCTGATAAATGATGGGAAGTGGCTTGGTGAGCACTTCTACCAGCTCCCTCAGTACCTTGGGCGGATACCACCCGGCCCCATAGACTTGTATGAATCTAAGTGGTGTAGCAGGTCGCTAACCATTTCCCCTTGGATTATGTGGGCTTCATTCTGCTTCCCGTCCCTGTCTTCTAGCTCAGGGGGCTGGGTACCCGGACAACAACTGGTCTTACTGTTAAAGACTGAAGCAAAGAAGGGATTAAGTACCTCAGCCTTTTTGTTATCTTTTGTCACTATGTTTCCCCCTACATCCAATAAAGGATGGAAATTCTCCTTAGCCCTCCTTTTGTTGCTAATGTATTTATAGAAACATTTTTCTATTGTCTTTTATGGCAGTAGCCAGATTAAGTTTGAGTTGGGCTTTGGCCTTTTTAATTTTCTCCCTGCATAACCTCATGACATCCTCTTTCCTTTTTATCCAAGCTTGTTTAATTTTGATTGCAGTGTTTCCCAAACTGTAGTTTGTGTCTGCTTTCAGATAGGGCCTGGGGTCTTTTTACTACTGCTTGCATGAGGACTTGGGGGAAAGATATTGAAGAGGGAGAAAGCGCAGGATATAAAATGTCTCTCAAGGACTTGACTGTCTTTGCTTGGAAGGCTGACTGTAGCAGCAGTGAGGCTTGGGCAGCTGTAGGTGCAGAGTCAGCAGATGCGCTGTGCATCACTGGGACACATTGCCTGCCTTCTTGCCTCTGAAAATACCTGACTGAGGCAAAGTTTATCCTCACAGGCACTAAAATGCACAGGTATTGTCCAGATGTGATTTTTATGTCTGATAGCAGGTTAAGGAAAAGGGCTGCCCTGCTGCTCTTCTAACCTGGGATTGCAGGTGTGATACAAACCTTACGCAAGTCCTGCAGAGGCTACATTTTTTTCCACCTTGCACACACAAAAAGGCTAATTAATTATCAAACTGGCTGGCATAATTCAAGCACCTGCTCTCAGAAACTTAACAAGCACAGTACAGAAACTGCTGCACAATATGGCTCAGACTGCAGACAGTCCTCCCATATGTCTTGTTTTTAGGTAACGTATTTTTGTACAAAGCATAGTGCTGGGAATCCTTTTGTGTTGGTGTTTGGGAACGCTTTCTGCTTTCCTAGGACTCTGTTCCCTGGTGCAGCTGCATGGTGCTCCCCTGCCCCAGGCTAGTGGGGAAGGCGAGGAGGCCACCCCTGGCCTGGTGCCACCAGGCTGGGCAGAGGTGTCCATGCCCAGGCAGCCAGGGGCTCTGCTCCTGCCTCCCCACAAGCCATTGCGGGACCTTGGATAAATTTTTCATGCTCCTATTTCTCCTTTTTGTGCTACTCTTTTGTTTTGTTAGGCTGAAAGCTCTCTGAACTTTGTATTGTCCCCATATACTGTGGTGAATACAACAGATCCCTGAAATCTTTTTGGCACTCTGGTTGCTACCACGATGTGAATAATTGCTAAACTAAGCTCCATATGATGCCATTATTTTTCAAATACAATTTTCTTATTGAAGCAAAGTGCAACCAATGCTTCAAAAGACTTGTGTGCTGTGGCTCTAGCGAGGATATTGTCAGATGTCCCTGAGAGTTTTTACAATTCTTCTGTTTTATTTTTTTTGCTAGTTAGTAGCTGTATAGACACAAGCTTTTCATGACAGCTGGTTGCCGAAAGGCTCTGTTCTTACCAACGGTTCAAACAATACTTATGTTTGCATACTGGTTTGCATCAGAAATAGGCAGCTTCTCACCTTAGATGCTCTGTACATGTCGTATTGCTGCTGTTTATTGAGATAATATGGTCCTAAAAGAGATTATTAAGGGTATATTAAAAAAGTATAATATTTTACAAAAGGCTAACCAGCAATTTTCTTTTTTTTTAAAAAAAAGCTTTGCCTTTGTTGTTAGAGAGGTGGTGAATAAGGAAGATTTGCCTTATCTCTGATGTGGTAGAAGTGCCAGTAGCTATTAGTACACTGCATACATACATTCATCAGAGATTCTGTGGCACAACCTGTAGTGCAAACTAGTAATATTCTATCGGGAAAAATAAGCAGATAACCACATTTTTTTTTAAACCCGCAATAGCTGCTTGTCAAGCATCACCCAGTAACATTTAAAAATACTATTATGAGATAGTGTAGCATTTAGAGAATGTGTGTTGTTTTTTTTCCCCCACATCTATTAGATTTCATTGCGAGCAAAGGGGCAGAAGAGGACTTTGCCATTTGCTTTTGGAAAACAATTTCAGACTGACGTGAGTGAGAAGAAAAATATTTCCATTTGCGTGGCTATAATTTTCCCTTCCTATGAGCAAGTCTAACACAAGAAACCCATACATTTTTCACGTACTAGAGGCTTTAAAATTCCGTTTAACAGCCATTTGCATAGTTACTGAAATAATGTTGAAATTTTCCTAGTAAGACTGTGAGCTGTATTTCTGTGGATCAGTGCTGTGTAGGGAAGGAAAAAGTCCAGCAACACTAGATATATGTGTTAAGTTACAACATCACGGAAGGAAAGTCAGGAAGTAAATGATTGACAGTGTTGGCCTTTAAGAAGGCATAATTAGTCTGTAAAGTGACCACCTATTGAGACTTGTGGTTCCAATTTGTCTCATGGTGCTGCTGGTTTTGTCCTGTGTCTGACTGCAGAGTCAAAAAGAAACCAGTGTGTGGGATTTGATTGTTTGTACATAGGGTGGTTAACACCGTTGGGTTTTTTTTTCTTCTTGAAGGAAGCTCTGATTTTTAGGACATGAAGCAAAATCTTTAAGGTGCCTTATGAAGAAAAAATTCTCCAAATAGGTGGATTTTAAGTGACTACACAGGTATCGTGTTTTATTAGCGGAAGCAAATGAAGTAGTAGTCCATTTAATTGCACAAAGAGATCAGAGGTAGAATATACTAAAAATAAGGAATCAGAATAGTTACCACGTAGGCCAGGGCAGGGTGAATGCATACATATAACATCACCCACTACATATAAAATGCGAAATTCAGGTGCAGATAAGATAGACTTACATATTTGGAAATTTGCGCTGGCTGTCCTAAATCCTTAGGATGTGGTGACTGTTAAATGTGAAGGCCTTCAGAGTTTATAGTTTAAAAATATCCTTTGTCTTTGCTTGTTTCCCTGATAAATCTTCTTCTGCTTTTTGATTTGCTTAATGCTTCCACTATTGTTTTGTAAGACCCTAGGATTCATCTGCACAAACTCTAGTTTTGCCTGTTTCTGAGCATTTTCTTTATGATGCTTGTGATGTTTGAGTGTCCTTAATGCAGTAGTTCTACAGTTGTGAATTACAACAGTGTTAAGTAACTCTTTTGCACTACTCTGTCCCTTACATTTTGGGGAAAAACAACTGTAATAGGTTGAAGGCAAGTAAAAAAAGAATGAATTTAAATAGTTCTCTTAAGTTGTAACTTCTAGGGACCCTATCAGAGTATTTTGCATATGTGAGGTTGATAACACAGCATCTAGTATAAGAAAACTGGGGAAACATGTTTCTTTTGAATGGTCCTCTTAAGCCAATTAGTGGAAGCATTTATTCCATGTGAGATTATTTGTGTTGATGTTTTATCCTATGGTTAGATAAATACCAGCCGTTTACCGTTGTAATACATCATTTGTACAGTTTGGTGTCATTGAAGATAAAGATCTTTACTATTTTTTTTTCTACCTTGCCTCTGTTGTTCTGGGCTGTTTCTTGGTCATGTGTAAGACCTTTGGATTTACGACGGCAAAAATTAACAGGTTCCTGAAGAGCTGTGGAAAGAGAATAAATTCAGGTGTTAATCTCTTGTACACAAATGCCAAGACTTAAAACACACCATCAGGGCATAAGTGTAAGATTACATACTAAATTTTAAATGTTAAAACAACTTAAAAGAGGAAGGTACCGCTTCTCCTCTTGCACAACTTTTGTGGTTCTGAATTCCGACTGAAATGAGTCTTTTAACTCTTAACCTTCATTAACTTGCTTCTTTGAGAAATTTCCAAAGTTTGGGAGACTTCTTGCGTCAAAGTACATACGAAATAAAATTTTCTTTCCATCAGTCAGTTTCTCTAAACAAAAGGATCAGATTTGTGGCGTTTCTTCATGTTTTTGAAGCAGGAAATTGCTGTTTCATGTCACTGTTGTTGCCACTGACTATGCATGGTAGGAGAAATACAGGGACCATGGGAAGAGAAGTTTGTGAAGTACACAGGTGAGTGGTTGGTCTAGGAATGGTGATATGACTTTTATGCTCATCTTGGAAGGGTTAAGACTGATTTTGTGTGTGGCATCATCTAACAAACTTGCAGCTATGCATTTTTCTTAATCGGATTTGACCATTTTGACAATTTGCAGATACTGAGGGAGATGGGCTTAGGTTTCTTGTGATAGCTTATCTGATTTTCTGGATGAAGTGAAGACCCAGCACCACGTAGGCTGGTGGAATTGGTGACTGCTGTGAAAATTGCCTGTACTGAATTGAGGGATGGAGCCAGGAAACCAAATACCAGCCTTTTCCCTTTCCTCACCACTTGCTCCATTGCTGCCCAAATTCCCAGCTATAGCCTCATTCTTTTAATGCTGAGATAAGTTGTTAGAAGCGGTTTTTCTAGAAAATGGGAATGTGACTGTGCACTTTCTGTGGTAGGCCAAGCAGCACTTAGTATCTGCGGTGTGCCCCCCCGAGAGGGGTGTTGGTACCAAGTAATTTTAGGTTAAGGAAAGAAGATGCAGAAAAGGTTGAGAACAGTTTACTTCATCCCAGAGCTTCATTTGTGAAACACAAGTTTTTTTACAAGCTACCAGGTGAGGCGATTGACACAGTGTGTTACAAAATTGCCTCATAAAATAAAATGCTTTGAAATCTCATGCACAGTTAGCAGATGGACTAATTAAAGAGCAAATTATTTGTGGTAGATAACCAGCACATGGGTCAAAGCAAGGTTATCACAAGAGCTGGGTATGACTTATAAAAAAATGATGAGTATTTGCAGAAGTTGTGATAAGCTGTTTCTTAAATTGATTATTATGAGCACAACACAAATGCATGCCTTTAAAAATAGATTTGAAGGTATAAAATTAGAAAATAGGAGAAAACTAATGGGGGATACTACTTTGGGTGGGGTTTTTTGCTTTTTTCAATCCCTTTTTTTTTTCCTCAACACCTTTTTTCCCCATTGCCAATAGCAGCAACTGCAGCATTGTGAGAAGTTAAGTGCGTGAGGTTTTGGTTAGAGACTGGTGGTTTACTGCCTGAATCTTGACATAGTCCAGATCTGCTGTCCTACTGCATAATGGAGTTCAGTAACCACTTAGTTCATTAGTGGCAGGCTAGGATGTTTCTTTATAGGGAAATGACCAGAAAGTGAGGAAAGAAATTGTTTAGTTTGATGGTGTAATAAAGAGAACAGGTANGGAAAAAGAAAAAAAAATGAAAAAAAAAAAAAATAAAATAAAAAGTGTAAAAAAAAAAAAAGTAAAAAAAAAAAAAAAAAAAAAGCAGAGAAAATAAATAAGTAGAAAGATAGAACAGTTAATGTACAGAATAAGAAACTAACAGTGATGGAGTGATGGAAAATGCAAAAAAGGAAGAATATGTAGGAATTTTAGGAAGTAAATTGATGCAGAATTAGATGGTAAACACAATCCTGAGACAAAAATTAATCCTATTTTTTATTTTTGTAAAGCTTAGTGCAAAAAGGAATATGGTAAATTTTCTGAGCTGGGCTGCTGGCTACTAGAGTGTGGGATGCTTGCACTGATGTTCATAATGAGCATCTTTTGAGGGTACACTTAAATATTACAGTGGTTGGCACTTTAAACCCAGAAATCCTCTGTGGCCACACTGTGTATAGAATTATTCTGCTTGTGGTAATCCTGTTTGGAAATTACTGTTCCATTCCAAAATGTATGTCCCTATGAATTGCCATTTTACTTTCAAAACTGATCTTTTTTTGCGTTGGTTGCCAGATATTTTCCAACAAAAACTTCTTGGGATATTCTTTTACTGAGGCGTCAGGGAGTTTAAAATAGAACCACCCTTCCTATCCAGATTTCTATTTTGCTGACCTTCCTCTTTGCTTACTTGGTTTTGGCCTGGAATGAACTCCTGTCCTGTGCTAAGTCCCTTGAGTTTTTCCCTGGGAGGCAGTGCACTCATCTGTGTGATGCCCATTTTACAGACTCTCTGCAATCCAGGTAATGGCTATGTATGTTCTTTGAAACTGTAGCCAATCCAAATGGCATAGAGTTTCCCAACTTTGTGTAGGATATATTTGACACTTGCAGAAACGAGGAACTACTTAGAACAGATATCCTGGTGCTATTTCTTCTCAATTGCCACGCATGCATTTTTTTTTAATTCTAGAATTAGTGCACAACAGTAAAGGTATGGCTATTTATGCAAAGGGGCTTTTTGTTTCCACTGACCCTTTTTACACTTTATATAAAAACTAACACAAAACCTCCAGAACAAAACATCCAGTTTTAATTTCACAACATCAGCGTTTATACTGGAAAAAAATAACAATGCCAAAACTTTAAAGCATATACATAATGGTTCATGTATTGCTTATAAAATGAGAAAACAAACACTGCTCCCAATTTATATATGCAATGAAAATTATTAAATGATATTGGGAACTAAGGATGGTAGACAAATAGCATGTTCATGCAGCCCAAGTCAACGGCTGGGATGCGGTGAGCTTAGATTAGCCTGTGTATTTCATTAATGCAATAGTTTGAGGGCAGCTTACCTTGCATGGCTTGAAGGCAGCGGCAGTGGAGAATCAGGATTTGCAGACAGCTGCGCTGCCTGTGCCCGAGCATCCCAAGGAACCAACATCTGCGCTTTATGACGAGGACAGGAGAGGGGCATGGCTATACGTTGTGCTGGCCGGCAGCTGAGGTGAGGCAGTGCCGCATTGCCACCGAGCTTCTGGCCGCTCTGCTGGCACCTCATCCTCGCTGCCCCACATTGCGCAGCTCCTGACTTCTGGCAAGGGGGGGATCTACCAGCGTAAACCTGCCCTGGGCAGCATCCCCCAGCCCCATCCTCCTGCCCCGTACTGCAGCAGGGTGGGCACCACGATTGTTTGCAGAAGTACCACAGACCTTTATTTGCTATTCATTTTCTAATTTCTGGGATATGTCTTATTCTGGGATATGCCTTATTTAGTCAGCACTTCTGTATTTGACCTTAAATTAAGTGAAAACTGCAATAGAAGGGAAATAAGAAACTCTCTGTAAAAACACTCATGTTGAAGTTTAGACACGCTGACAAAATTCAGGCAGCTCAAAATGAGAGATGACACTCTGTCCTTAATTTGTACCAGTGGGAAAAAGGATGTGAAAGGATGTAAGTCGGGCACAGAGTATCAGCTGGGATTTGTGTTACTGTGCAGATCCAAATGTTAACAATGAACTTACTCTTTGAAGTTTTCAGAAAAAAACCTCTTAAGGAAGTTAAACATAAATCTCTGCTCTGTAAAAATTTTACTTTGATAACAATAACCAGTTTGCAGTAATTAATAAATGTAAGTTAATTTACTTTTCCATTTTAGAACATTTGTTTTGGGTTGCCAAAATATTTTTTTCAGAAAGCTTGCGAAAGAACCTGCAAATAGGATGCATACTGTGCATCTTTAACTATATGGTTGCACTGTGGCAAGTTTCTAATACATTAAATACTGAAAAAACTTCAAATTTCGTTTGGGCATTAAATCACATTACGGATTAAAAAATTTGCAAATCTATATTATCTTTTTTTTTTTTGCTAAATGTCAAAGCTAGTTTTTACATATGTAAATAAAAATCATCAAATAAATAACTATTGTAAATTTATTTCTTTGCCTCTGATTAGAACCTTTTAGTTTTCTCCTTTAGTATGCCTCAATTTACTCAATGGGTTTTATCCCTCTTAATTTTCTTATCCAGATTTAAAATCCCAAAACAGGGATGGGTAGTAAAATGTTCACTTGGTCTTATCAATAATACTGCAATACTAAGACGCAAACCAAGGATACTTAATGGTATCAGTTTAACAATTCACATTTTAAGTAGTGATAGCTGAATCAGTATAGGGTACAACATTCCAGCCATTTTTTTTTTAATAAAATAATACCTTAATTTATTTGTATTCCACCAGCATGAATACATTCATTGCAAATTGCATGCACATAAAAGGGAATCCATTTGTAAACTACATAATATCTTAACAATAAATAGTATTTGATCTAATACATGATGGTAGTGCATTTCTTGTTAAAACTGCAAGCCTTTACCAAAATGAAAACAAACTCTTATTCTCCTTATAAATATTTTAAATAATTTTTAAGTACATGTTTCATACCAAGTATATAAAAATAGTATTTTTAGATAAATTAAGAGGTTTCATTTACATGACAAATAACGTGCAACAACTAACCACTCTCTACCAGCTCTATTTGGTTGATTGTCTAGATGACATGCAGCGATAATTGTCCCTTTGCCGTCACAGAACTGACAAACAGACCAGCAGGACCCACGATCACCTGAAGCAAACAGTGCCATAGATATTGTTTGGGAACAACAGTCAGACACTCAGGGAAAACCTTTGCTTCGATGAACAAAAGCCACCCATGACAGTTCTTTTGTCCTAGACTTCCAGCTGCTCTGACCCTCAGGGTCTTTGGACTATCACAAAAGTCTGCCAAACAGACCAGTAAGTTATATCTGTATACAAAATGCTTTGCAACATGCTTCTAGAATCTAGAATTTTTTTTTTTTTTCGTATAGTATGAACTGGCAGTACCTTTTCTTACTTTCTATAAATCTGAATTTTCACGTTTGTAAGTCTCCATGATCGCCAGAGAAAAGGCCAAATAAAGCAGTCATGCAGTACTCTCTAAATTTAAAACTGGCAGCTGTGGAACGTGCTTCGAGTACCACTTCACTGTTTCTTATTATACGTCTATGGCTTGGTAATCTTTATCTTTAACATCCCTTGTGCTTGTCACAATGTTTATCGGGAAATCTGGGGTCTGTGCAGAAACTACTCCGGCTGTTCCTTCCAGGTCCCACGATCCTGGCAGGTTCTCAAGGCTTAGCGAGCTGATTGCTCCTTGGCTAAAGCTACCTTCCTCAGATCTGCTGGGGAGCACGAGGTGTAACGATGTCTCTGATGAAGAGCATACTGAAGAAGAAAGAGTTGCCGAAATAGACTGAAGAGGAGTCAAGGTAGTGTCTGAACGGGGAGAGGTGCATCTTAAAAATTGCAAATTGTCTTTCTGAATTACCTGATACTGGGAGGGGGAATTATGAAGGCCCTGTGTATAATAAAATTCACCGTCCATAGAACTTTGCAGGTTGGGTTCAGTTCTTTGGGGACTGCTGCCTACAGAGGACAGATCTGTATTCCAAATATCACATAACGTGTTGCCACGGGAAAGTTGTGCTTTGGTACAAGTAAAGTTCCCAGCTTGCATGTGTGTGCAAGATTGATGCGTAGTCCAAGACATTCGAGACTGCAGACTTTCCATGGTAGGACTTCGAGATATGCCATGCACAGCACAGAGCCCTGGAGGCTTCTGGGATGTGAGCAGGTTCTCCAGAAGGTGCATCACAGTCTTCATATCCTTACTTAATTGTGAGACTTCTTGAGTTAAAGTTGTCACCTGTTATGGCAGGGCAAAATATCACAGTATTTATTTATGCGGTCATGCCTGAAGTGCACACATACATGCCTTTTTTTCTTTCTAACAATATCAGCTCTGATCTGTGGCACAGTGTCTTTACTTTAAAGAAATATACCCTGCTAAAATATGTGTGGGAAATAGTCCTTCCATCTGCATCACCACAGCTACCTGTTACGCTTCCTGTGGCATATTGAAATAATTAAAGCAACTCAATAAAAACATATGATAGAAATACCATGGGCATAATTCACCTGATGTGAAACGGTACTCTGTATATAAAGAACGCCCTTAGGGTCAGAACTGAGATGATTTCCAGTGGCAATATGACATCAATAGCTTCTTGATCAATCATTAAATATTTTAATGCATAAACCTTTTTTATCAACCAATTTTATACCGATGAATGATATAAAAATGAGATCTTGTGAAATCTTGTTCAGAAATACGTGTGAAATATACTGCTGTCTTCATAGTAAAACAAAAGAAACCCATACCCAAAGTCACTGAATGCAAGTAGTAGTTACATGAAAATCTGATGGACTACTACTAAAACCAAAAACAAACAAGCAAAAAAAAAAAAGAACAAAAGAAACTGGAAACTCTAAAACCCACTTGCTAACTCCAAACATTTAAACAATACAAAAGCCTGTGAAACAGTTTTCTTCCATGTGGTTATGTTTATACTCGAAAGGTTTTGCATATAACACTGAGAGGGATAGTAATCCATAGCATAGATTACTCTGGTGTGTGTGCAAAAGGAAGAATCATATTTTTATTAGACTTTTTTTTTTTCCCCCTCTAATGCTGAAACCACTGACGGCATCCAATTAATTACATGAAGGCTTTAATCTCCCCCGATTTGCTGGTTTGGGTGGGGATCAGATTCACAGGTTCTGAATTTGTGTTTTAAAGTAAATTGATATATGAACATTAATGGGGACATTCATTAGGACATTATAAGGCCATTTTGGGAAACGAAAAGCCTAACTCAAACATTTTTGGTGTGACCCACTCATCATTTCAAATGTCTTTGCCTTTCCTTTTTCCTTCTTAAGGAAAAGTTTGTAGGAAGTTAAAATCAGTCAATTATTTTTAATAAAGAGAAATGAACCTATTGAGAGGTAGAAATGAACTTTGTCTCCGTGGTAGCTAATCAATCTATTTTAGGTCAAACCACTGTCATTACTGTTAAAACAGTTTCTTATACTGATGCTAGGGAAAGTACTCTGTTGAGAAAAAGACATGACCGCACATTTATCTTCAGAAGGATAAACCACCTGTCAAAAAGAAAAAAGGCTAATTTAGGGGGCCTTTCTTTGCCCTGAAGTAAAGACACCACCAATTAGGTGCCCTACACAAATTAATTTTCATGTAATCAGAAATACAAGTTTCATTTTTCTGACAGGTTGGTTCCAAAGAGATCTATTGAAAAGGCAGAAAAAGGCATTTCAGGCTGAGTTTGACTGTGTTATGATTTGCCCAGGGAAGTGGTTGAGTCTCCATCCCGGGAGGTATTTAAAAGATGTGTAGATATGGTGCTGAGGGACATGGTTTAGTGGTAACTTGGCAGTGCCAGGTTAGCGGTTGGCCTTGATCTTAAAGGTCTCTTCCAACCTAAATAATTCTATGATCTTACACAGGGCTTTACTACAGGCATGATAACTATAAAGAAATTCCAAGTTAGAAGGAAAGTAGGAACCTCCAGTAACAGCTCCTATACATCTATTCCTTTCTCTAAGCTAAGAGCTCAAATCCATCCTATTCTTTAATACTTTTGTAATAATCGCACTACCCCTGGAGGGCAAATGCTTAAAGGGAGGAGGCTCTTGAGTGGCACGTTACAGTATCTCTCTAGCTTTCTTTCTAGCTCTCTTTCTTTCTGCCTTGTTACTTAAATCACGGTAGATGGAAAATAAGCACGAGATCTCCTTCTGCGGGCTGAGGTTAAGCCTTGAATGCCTGGTAGCTCATTTGAACTTCAGTTAATGTGAGGGATTAAAATATGTTAAGAAAGTGATTTATGAACAGGCTTCCTGTGGGGTCAGAGCACGCAGAGAAGGTTCTTGGTACTGTCAGACTGTAGGGAAACACACTGTGAGATTTCTAAACAAATCAACCACACAAGAACTTCTGTGCCCCATTGGGAACTGGGACATGGCGTTGCAAAACCTCCAAAAGCTTCCTTGGGAAGAAAGTGGGGAAAAGGACAACCAAACCCGTGGCTACCTAGATTCAGTGGTCATCAGGTTTTTTTAGGAGCATCACTGTCCCCTACTCCTAGCAGATAAAGCAACTTTGTTTTCTGTGCCTAATTTCCCAACTTGCATCCATTTTACACGTTTTTCTGCACTTGTGCAGATAGGAAGATTGATACTAGCTTATGAGTATGCACCTTACCCAAATTATGAATGCTGTGTGAAAATATCTGCAACTTTAAAATATCTTGTTTGTTTTGGTCTATATTTTTCTCTTCCATTTCTGATTGCTTAAAGGCTTTTTAAAAGTTTAATTATCCTTTAACATGTTCCTTTTGCTAGTTCATTGAGACAATACAGCAAAAATGCCAGCGTCGGTACTTGTGGCAGTCCTGAATTTGTTAATTACAACTTGCTCTAGTGCCTAGATACTATTTTTGGTATATCAGCTAGCTCTTATGCTGTCTTCTCATAAGCTTGCTCTCCACAGTCATAGGAACTGACCCGATAAACCAGCCTTTGATGTATGCTTTAATAGTTTCTGGCGGTATGATAGTTTAGGATCCAAAGTTTTTATGCCAAACTTCATTAGAAATTTACCACTATTTATTTGGACCCACACTGCTCGACACACAGGCAAAGAAAATATATAATTTTCTGGATTATTTAAAACCTTTTCTGGATTTTACAAACTGTTAATCTTACCAGATTAAACCTCCAATATCTGTACTATTATTAATTACCATCTATATATTATTATACTTATATACTTACATAGTATACTATTACTGTTACTATCAACACTATACTGTTTATGCTCTCCTTTCTACACCCAGCAGAGATTCTTGAGGAGATGCAAATAAGCAGGTGTAACAGGGAACAATAGCGTTAACAATTTCACAGTGCTCCAGAAAGTGCAAAAGAACGCAGATTAAAAGCAAAAGAAATTTTAAGTCTGTGAAACAGAAACCGAAAGCAGTACGGTTTCCTTCTGAGTGAAAGGACTAATTCCTTGCGTGCTGGTAAGGCTGTTCTCTTTTCGGGAGTTCGGGGATTATTGCTAGGCGGTACAGCTAGTTGGACAAATGGTTCCCGCTGTGCTAGGCAGGCAGCTTTGAAACAATCTGTGAGATCCCAAATATACTTGAAATGCTGCCTTAACAGTTTCTGGGACTTGAAACAGATACTGCAAAGTTTCCGGATATAGAAACTGGGATTTACACAGATTTAGCTTGAATTAGCAAGAGGTGCTTCTCAGGCTGGTCAAAAGCAGTGTGCTGATACCTTTTTAGCAGATAAAGAAAGAATAACTTTCAAAACAGGTTGAAAAACCATTTTTTTTTTAAACATATGGACTTTAATAATAACACTTTTTGATTTCATAGTAACATTTTCTGATGTCCTGACCGATATTTAACACCGGTATTAAGCTTGTGCAGTTTGAATGCTTTGTTCTATGTAGATAAACAGGAATGGAAGTGATTGTATTTAAACCTTTCCATAAAAGTGATTAAAAGCTCTATATAACGTAAGATGATGATGGTGATTATTGCTTTGTTTACATGGTATTAGCTAAACAGGATTCTTTGTTTATCCTTTATATATTCCAGCATTTAATTTTTTTTTTAAGGTAAAATTTCTACTAGAATTCCTACCTCTCATCACTGTTCCTGGATAAATCTGGAATAAGCCTTTTGTTTTCTGATTAGAAGCCTTATACATTGGTATTTTTTTTTCTCTCTGTGGTTTACTCCCTTTTGCAGTTCAAACTTCACCCAGACATCTTCCTACCGTGACTCTTTCTGAGCCCCCAAAGAAGTGAAGAAGAAAATTTGCTGCTTGACAAATGAGGTTGCATTTCGGCAACGCGGGGAAGCTGCCTGGCTTGCGCTGCGTACGGCAGCTTCTCCGTTCCCTTGCTCGGTGTTTCATTGCTTCTTCTATTCTGGTGCTTCATAAAGTCAAGGAGACTTCCAGCCAGAATGAGTTGTCTTTCAAGGCTCAGATTAACTGGCTGCTGAGACTCTGTTTCCCAGTAAGCGCATTGTTGAATGAATGAAATGAGAACTGAGCTGAGACAGACTTTTCACTGATCGTCGATCAGCATCTCTGTTGGCCATTGATATTATGGTGGCAGACATTTCTGATTTAATGGCACTTTAGGAAAAAAGCTATTTGCAGAAGAAAAAAAAAAAAATCCGGTGCAGCTAATCTGAGTTCAGGTTAAATATATAGGATTTGTGTCAGCTTCAGTGAAATAAATCCAGAAATCTGGAAGGCTGTGAAATTGCCTTTATCACGTAGGACCAGAAGAAAATTTGCTGGTTTCTCTGCTGACTCGCTAGCCAGCTCTCAGGTAGTTCCAGGGCAACCAGTCTGTCTGGGTAAATTAGGACACTAAGATTATTGCTATTAAACAAGTAAGAACAGAACAGAAAAGTATAAAGGACTAGATAATTTAAGTATATTCAAGTCAACAGGACTCCCATGAAATTCAGTGTAGAAATAGGGTTCTGAAACTGCAGTTCTAATAATAATAATTTGTGGCTCTTCATTGTTGGATGTGGATACTGCGTGATGGTGGCAATAAGGAAACCAGGTTTGGAAATTACTGCTTCAAGGACTTCAGAAAGTATCAGGGACAAACTCTGACTGACTTGCTGCTGACTGAGAGCAAATGGAGGATCGTGGAAATCCCAGGTGTCTGGGAGAAGAGAAGCTGTTAATGTGTACTCTTGAAAAAAGGTGTGAGGTTATATATATGATATCTGGCAAAAACATTAAGCAAACAATTTCTGTAAGCACCTAAAGGAACAGTTAAAAGTGAACAGGCAACATACATTTCTCAAGAATAAACTATGGCAAAACAGTGTAATTCTTTAAGTGAAAAGCTAATTTAATAGGTAAGAAGAAACTGTAGATGTAATGCATATCTTGTCAGAATACTTCTCAGATGTTACTGTCTGCATGACATTATTCTAAACCAACTAAGAAAATATAACTGCAATGTAACCACGGTGAGTCGGATTCGTACATGATTGAAATGGTTTATGATCAGTAGTTTGCTGTCAACCATGAATGTTTCAAGCCATTCTTTTTAGCAGCTGTCCTGATCTGTTTTTATNTTGCTGCTGACTGAGAGCAAATGGAGGATCGTGGAAATCCCAGGTGTCTGGGAGAAGAGAAGCTGTTAATGTGTACTCTTGAAAAAAGGTGTGAGGTTATATATATGATATCTGGCAAAAACATTAAGCAAACAATTTCTGTAAGCACCTAAAGGAACAGTTAAAAGTGAACAGGCAACATACATTTCTCAAGAATAAACTATGGCAAAACAGTGTAATTCTTTAAGTGAAAAGCTAATTTAATAGGTAAGAAGAAACTGTAGATGTAATGTATATCTTGTCAGAATACTTCTCAGATGTTACTGTCTGCATGACATTATTCTAAACCAACTAAGAAAATATAACTGCAATGTAACCATGGTGAGTCGGATTCGTACATGGTTGAAATGGTTTACGATCAGTGGTTTGCTGTCATCCATGAATGTTTTGAGCCATTCTTTTTAGCAGCTGTCCTCATCTGTTTTTATTTAATGTTTATTTTTAATGGCTAAATGGAATTCATGTTGACTTTTAAATATCAGTAATATGAAATTCAACGAAGATAAATGTTAAAGATTACATCTGTAAAGAAAATGTCAGAGGCATGAATATAAGTATAATATTCTGCCTATGCAGAGTATTATAGAAAAATGTCCGTGGAGTTTTGCTGAATCACACTTTTCAGGCATTAATCATGCTCCCAGGATATAGCAAAAGCATTTTTTTTTATTGGACACAGAAAGGGGGTTCTCTTCACTAGGAATTACTTAGGCTGGTGCAGCTTGATATCTTGTACTTTGTCAGTGACTTAAAAAGACCTAACCAAAGACAATCCAATAGGAAATGCTACCAATGAAGAGTTTTAGAAACTGTGTTGGGCAAAGAAAGAAGGAATTTAGGTTGTTGAGATCTGCTGGAACAGTATGTTTCCAGTGTAGATTGGTTTTAGAAGGAGAATGGCAGTCAGCTTTTTCTTATACATTCTAGACATAAGAGAAAAAGCAGTGAACTTACATGCCAACAGAGATTTATATTTAGATGTTGGGACAATAGATCTTTTGCAGTACCGGAAGATTTTGAAATGACTGTTAGAGAGTTAACTGGGTAACCATTGTCATCTCTTATGGTAGTAATTAGTTTATTCAAATCTGAAGTCAGCTTTTGGTGCCCAGGTGATTTTTAAACTGCATGGCTTCCTCTTTTGATTCAGTTCTTTGTCTCAGGTGCCTTTCCACCAAGGAAAAGTGCCAGAGAGACACCACAGCGGATAGGACCTGTGCCGTGTATGTGCCGTATATCCTGCTTAAAAAAGAAATTATCCTAAGCTTTAGAGCATCAGCCATTTTTCTTACATTCATCTGCCAACAGCTTTTAAGCTAACATTAAAAGAAAGAAAAAAATAGCTGGAAAGACTACTCTATAACCATCAAAGTACAAGAGCAGAGAGAGAGACAAAACAACAAGGTAAGAGTTCTTTGGAAATATGAATGTTAATGCTAAAAGGAAAACATAATTTTACACATCTCAGTAGACAAAAAATGTGTTTACTTGGTGTTTGTGATTTAGAAAGCTCTTAACACAAATAATACGAGGTTTTGTGTTTTGACTTTTATGTGGAATTTACATAGCTAAAATCCAGAATGGATAATTAGTTGTAATTAGTTTTCATCATCAATAAATGTCATTAGTTCATTTTTTGCCACATTTTTCTTGATTGAAGGATGCTTTCGAAAGGGAATTATTGAGACAGCCTTGCTAAAAAATAATTTCTCTTACGTGATAATATAGTTATGAACTTGTTAAACGAACATGTTTTTAATTACTGCAGGTCAAAGGAGTTCTCTATATGAATTCTTAAGCTGCAAATTGAACTTCAACAGTACAGCTGTGTAAAACTGAAGGCCTGATTAACTTTACTGAATTTTCTTCATTGACCCTGATTATAAAAGGACTGTTTCCATCGTGTGCATACATTTTTAGTATTAAGGAATATGTTTTGCTTAAAAAAAAAAGAATGCTTTTTTCCTTGTCCTGAGAGGAGAAGGAGACTGATTTTTGGCAGCTGAATGTGAAATATGTTTTAAAATAATCTATTTATAAAATTTCTTTAGGTGATGTGGACGATAAGCATATTTATTTGGGTTTGTTCCTTTTGTTAGGTGAAAGTGAAATATCTCTGTGAATGCATTTTCTCTGTTCTAAGTAAGTGCCAAATGCTCAGAGTATTTTAAGCACTTGCATCTAAAAAAACCTAAAATTAAAAATAGCTGAATTTCCACTAACTGCTCCAACATGCAGCTAAATAGAAGGCAATTTTCTAGTACAAAACCTGACCCTATTCATATTTCCTCATGTTTGTTTGTTTTTCAGTTGAATGGGAGAAATGTCAGTACTCTGTTCATTATCCTTTTCTAGTACTGTAATTGTGGGGTCTACCGATGTGGTAAAGTAGGAAACCAGCCCCCAAATTCTGAAACTGAAGGAGGCTGCACTGTAGCTGGGTCATATATGGGAACAACAGAGGACATGACAAAGAAGCAGCCTTCCAGTATCTGAAGGGGGGCCTACAAGAAAGCTGGAGAGGGACTTTTTGCAAGGGAATGTAATGACAGGATGAGGGGTGATGGCTTCAAACTAGAAGAGGGCAGATTTAGATTAGATATCAGGAAGAAATTTTTCACTCTGAGGGTGGTGAGGCACTGGAACAAATTGCCCAGGGAAGTTGTGGATGCGACATCCCTGGATGTGTTCAAGGCCAGGTTGGATGGGGCTTTAAGCAACCTGGTCTAGTGCGAGGAGTTCCTGCCTATGGCAGGGGGGTTGGAACTCAACGATCTTCAAGGTCCCCTCCAACCTAAACCATTCTATGATTCTGTAAGAAATCTGAGTTTGTCTGCATGCACTGCACAATATCTGATGTGCTGTATATCTGAGCATGAAATCATGTACCTCTGTAGCTGAGTGGAGAACCTATACATGTGCACTCTGCAAATTATGGGAGAAAAATTATGATTAAAATTTGGGTATTTTCTTATTTTTAAGTGGTCTATGTTTTAAATAATTCAGATTTGGGTTTTGCCCGTTGAATTACAGTAGAAGTATTTCCATGCTCTTTTCATACAGTTGCATTCAGATGATAGAGAGCTAAAAGCCTAGCAGGGTACAGACAGTGGGACAGTGATAGGCAGGTGCTTTAATCTAGACTTATGGCCATCTGTGTATCTCGGAAAATCTGCTTAGTGGTTTCCTATTTTTACTTCTGGTCTCCTTAGTCATTATGTGTGATTGCACCAGGTAAATGGTGCCTCTGAAAAAATGCTGAATATTAGATAAACTCATCCAATCAATCTTTGCAGACAAATGCATTGGAAAGATCAAGTTGAGTATACAGATCTCTGCAAAGGAAGGATACATACTTGTAAGGCAGAAGGCCTATTCCTATATTCTTGCTCTGCCTAATCTGGAGCAGGTCTTTGAATTAAGCTTTCCCCAGTTCAGAGAATGTGCCATGCTGTTGGGCATTCAGTCACTTAATCTTGAAATTATTGCTTAAATAATTACATTTTTACAGGAGCAAGAACCCGAACCTTAGCTATCTTGCCTTCCACAGACTAAACATACTGAACTATAATGAAAGTCATACCTTTTTTATTCAGCGATTATTTAGACCGAGTGGAACAGGCAAATAGGGTAGGAGATGAAGTAGTGTTATTCCACTCCACCTTGCAACACTGACCCAGAGGGAAATTCCCTTTTATCAGCTTGGATTTCATTCAGGCTCAAAATGAAAAGTGAGGTTAGGCGAGGGAATGAAAAAGCTGGGGAACCGGCTGAGCAGCCAAACCATGGAGCTATACAGTTGGAATTTGGGGTGTGCTCAAGTTTCTCTCACATTGGCTAACAAAGTGCTGACTTTGGAGCCTACCCTCCTTAGAGGAAGTCTGTGCATCCCTTAGTCCTAAAGTTAATACGTAACAAACTCTGAGAAGTGAAATCAAGGCTCTGTCTTCTGTTAGTCCCATTCTTAGGTAAACAAACTTTTCTTTGTATAATGTAGTGAATGTCATATGCCCAAAATACTGCCAAGAGCTCCACTGGATATCTAAGCTGGGTTAGCTTGTTTTGTAGATTTATCTCTGGGGTAACTCTTTTTTGCTTTGCTTTGCTAACAACAGACTGTATTGAATGTCTGAATGGGAAGATGCATGTCTTTGTTCCCCCAATGAACAGCTGAAATGTTTTTAAGCTGACCAGTGGACTGTTGTAATACAATTGCCCTTTATGAAAGCAGTTATTTTTGCATTTGTTGATTGACTTCTGATCTCCACTGGAAAATGTATTAATGATAGTGTTTGCTGCTGTTGGCTACTTGTGACCTGTTTTCTCATATTTTCTTTTTCAGGAGGAGGTTGCGTGTCTTAATAGAGAAGTTAGTTTCTAACTGCTGGTATTTTAACTACTGCTAGCAGTCTGCCGCAGCATCAGTCATAGTCTTCCATTAATGGTCATCATCAAGTGATGGAATGATGAAAGCACTGGGTCTACAAGTTTTGTTCAATACTTTATGTAACAACAAAACCCCCAAGGAACAGCTAGTGTATTCCAGTACGACTACTCATAGGCTCATACGGGTAAGTACCACGTCAGTACTGTCAGTTCAGAAACTGCAGATGGGTCATGTTTGAATACATATAGAATATGCAATTAAACAGCCTTACAGTCACGCAGTTTTTTCAACGTAAATTTTAATCCATGGGAGGACTTCGAGGGTATCTACCTGCCTATGGGATTTGATCCCAGAATGTTACCTATGAAATCTAAATCTGCACCGGTTTAGAATTGCTCCTCATACTTTTTTTTTTTTATGTTCCAGTCCAGTATTTGTCAGTATTGTATGCCCATGCATTGTCACATTGAATTAAGAATTCTCATATAGACCAGTGTTGCTATGTTTAAGACTCTTGCTTGGTCAGAACACAGAACACTGTTTTCTTTGCTAGGGGACTTAGACAGAAAACAAAATGTGAGCTTGGAAAGTAGGGAATACTCCTTCCAAGTACTGCAAGGAACCAACAACAATCTTCATCTTAAACATGTCTACACTGGTGTAGATGTACTCTATGTATTGTACTCTATACAGCGGGGAGTAAATTAATCTTAGAGATACTGCAAAGCTGACTATAAATGTTCCCTTAGGTTCCTAGACTACATCTGGTGAGTTTTCCAGCGTGTAGAGTTTTCTATAATCATTCATGTCGCCTCACGTAGCTCTATAATCTTCTATAAATTCTATGAGGTTCTGTAATCAGAGAAAGGTATCTTTTCTCTGCTGTGACTAAACAGTAAGTACAACTATTTTAAGACTTTTTTTCAACATCGTTGTGTTATTTGTATCTTCTGGTTGCATTATTATTAATGTCATTTTATCACTAACCAGGCTAGATGTAAATCAATTCAAGTGTTGCCAAAAGATATCTAAACCTACCAAAACCTTGTTTGGCTTCCAGTTTTAGTACTTAGAACCCCATTTTGGTGCAGGCCTCAGTCAGTTATGTAGTGTGAAAACAGATTCTGTCTCACACACCAAACTAGCAAGACTTCAGAAGTTGTGGTACTCCTTTTAAATCTCCAGAGATCCTCTTCCTTTTACTTACAGGACTCCTAATACCTGCTCAATGGACAGAGACTGTAGATGAATGCAATTCTATCACACTCCTACAAAAAGAAGGGAAGAACCTGCTGGTTATGACTGCTTTTTGTCTGACAACATAATGGTTGACTTGTTTAATCAAGAATCAGTGGTTCAAATCCATCTCTATGCCAGGAGAGATTGCAGAAGTCTTGGGAGGTAAGCACCCCTTATTGCAAGTGAAGTCTCACAGGTAGCATACTATGTGAAAAAATAGACTGATCCACCCCTCCTCAGTTTTAAAATAAAAGAGTGAACCATATTCAGAACGGTGAAATATTTGTCTCTGGATTTTTGATTCTGTTTCCCTGGGTGGAAACTTTAGCGTTTTACTGCATGTGGTCGTATTTCCTTTTTTATGTTAGTGTGAGCAAGCAACAAAATGTGTAACATTTTCTTCAGATAGTGTTACCAGGGAAAAATGAAGATTGTGCATGGAGGGAAACGACCTTCATCATGTTTTTTTCTTCTTTTGTTTAACATACTGCCCTGCTCAAAGATTTATTTATTGCTTTTCACTAGAAAAGCAATGATAACCCCAGAACTATCGCAGTTGAAATGTTTGGTTAATCCACAAGATGCCTGCCTTAGCACATCTGCCACCATGATGTATTTTCCAATTGCCTCTTGCAGATAACCACGTAATACATCTTCAAACTTTACAAAATACCTGTCCTCTTCAAAGTCAAAGAATGAATCAATATGACTTGTCTGTTTCAAAAGTATTACATAGGAAATATAATTTTGTATCATAATAGTGTTGTCAATGGACATCTTGAAGATATCTTTGAGGTCTTTGACCAAGCCTTATAAAAAACTGTAGTCAATGAGGCATGAGACTTTAGCCTGAACTCTACAGTCTGACATAAAAACAAGGCGATGCATTCGTAGTGACTAACTGACCATGCGTGCGCTCTTAGCTTAGGACATTTAAGTTATCTGACCAGGTTAACCTGACCCAGGATGAAAGATGTTTACAAGCCCAATACTTCATATATGGAAATAAAGCATAATTAGGTTAAGTGTACAAAATATAGAAGGAAAAATAAAATAAAACTTGACATTTCTGGTGACCAAAGAGATCAGGAAAAAAAATTGAAACTGTGTGGTTGGACTTATTTAAATGTTTCCTCATGTGGAATCATAAGAAATTGTCTCTGATACTGAAAGACAAAATATGCTGGGAACAGATTTTAGTCTTGCAATATAAATGTGAAGTTAAAATCTGACGCTTTCATCTTGTTAGCCAAAGTACTGCAGTGGCTGGATATATGAAATGGTTTAGTCAGAGAACCTCTCCTATTTAGTGTCAGATTGACGGCTGGTTACAGGTTTGAAGTTATTAGAAGGGAAGAATAGAAAACACCACTGAACAATATTGGCCCTGCATTCCTCAGGTCATATTGCTTGAGCAGGAATGGATCAAATTCTGTTTCATTCTAAATAGGCACAGGAAAAGTGATTTGAAACGTTTTATATGAATTTGAATATGACTGGATTTGCATTTCTTTCAAGGAAGTTGTCCAAAAGCATAGCACTCAACAAAGCAACAAAAGTTTGAAGGGGCTTGGGGAGAGAAAGAGAGGAAAGAGAGAAATAGAAGCACATACTGAAGAGGATAAATCCTAAGAGAATTAGATACACGAACTATGCTAACCTCACTTGGTTTTTAGCTTTAGCACGTGACACAAACTTTTATATAGCTTTCATGTAGAAAATCAATCTGTGAGGGAGTTAAAAGCTCCAAACTGCCTTAAATGTAGGAACCCCATCCAGTTTTGCAAACTCATTTATCACATATTTATCATATTCCCAAGTTTTCTGAGTTTTCTCCAGCATTCCTTGAATCATTGTTAATACCCTTCAACTCCCACAAAAGCTCGTTACCTCATTATTAAGCCTGCTGATCTGCTGTTTGGTCTCTTCTGCTTTGATAACAAGCACAGCAGCACCAATTTCAGCCTCTGAAAATAATTCAAATGCATGTAAAATGAGAGAAGTATCATAACTTGGAAACAGCAATGCTATTCTTGCACTTACCCAATGCTTTAAATTTAAACCTAGTTTGCACTTGGATCGAATGAAAATAAAATCTTTTGTTTAATGTTCAGTATATAATGTGTAAGAAAAATGTAACAAAGTTCGGCCTGCTCTCTTCAGTCTGAACCTGAAAGGACTGAAAATGACAACCCTGATGCCAACCGTGTGACATGTCAACAGTTTTTAAAAATCATAGACACAATTAAGCTTCTATTATTATTTTTCTGTTTGGCTTTAAGAGGAACGAAATGCAAATAACTATGTGAGGACTGTTTACTTGTAAAAGAGGGGGTGTTGGATACAGTCTGAGCTGCACTAGTTGTGCCACTTCAGCATTAGTCCACTGGTCTCCCCCTCTGTCTCTTTCTTTTTCTCTTTTTTTTTTTTTTTTTTCCATATCAATGTGCTCTATTCCTCTGTGATGCTGTTTTATCAAAGTTTTCAGAGTGTAGGTCATTCAAGGCTTCCTTAAAACCTCTTGCTGTTCAAGGTTTTCACTCTCTACTTCTAAAAATCTAGGTACCTCTGTACTCCTCCCCTTCTGTAAATACCTTTAACAAAACCTAAGAGACAAGTTTGCATATGGCTCTTTATGAATTGGGTTTTCTTAATTTGGTATTAGAATGTTTTTATGTTGAATTTTTTCCATGTGTTTAGTACTTCCCATGCCCAGGGTTTTGGGAGCCCGAGTCTCCTGTCTGATGCTATAGTAATGTTGGTAAAATACAATGCAGTACTCTTTGCAAGGTGTTTTATCATGACTGTCTGTTAGCAGGAAAACAATGAATGACCTTTGGGACCCTGTTGTATTTTTCTACAGTACCAATTGCGGTACTGAAATGGTACTGAAAGTACCGATATATGTTAAATCCATTTATGCCACTTCCGAGAATCAGAGAAACAAAGGGGAACAAAAAGCAGTTATGAAACCTGTTTTGTCTAGAGAGTGATTTTCCCAGGCAGTACTCACCTCCAACTGTAGGAGATAACCTGGATTCCTGCCTGAGCTGATCAGAGCTGAAGTCAAAGGTTTGGCTTTCCTCATTATGGTTTCCATCTTCAATCCCATCAACAATTCTGTTGAGAAAAATTGGAGTGATGAAGCAGTTTCATAAACAGTTTCATAAAGATCACATTCATAATTACGTTATCAAAATTACTCCTAAAGGGCGCATTTTTAAGCAATGGTAAATTTTTTACAACATTAAGTTTAGAGAAAAGTAAAAACTATTATATTGGCATAACTTCTTGTGAGTCACTAAAGATTAAACTTACTGTTAGAGGAAGGAATGTGGGGCCAAAGATAATTAAATGAAGTTTCAAAATGTTCATGACTTCTGCAGTACATTTTTGGATCCTAACAAAACCTGTATTGAATATAGCTTGCTTTTCATATCTAAAGCAATCTGCTGCCATTCTTTCTTCCACACAAACTAAAGGTGCTTCAATATGCCTTTGTGAAGTTTAAATCTCCCTGCATATAAGAGTCAGGCTCTTATATTAGGCTTTCTTAGGCAGAGCCTAAGCCTGAACATAATATATTTATGAAAGCATCTCTGTAAACCACAGTCAAAAGTGTTGTTGCCATGCAAATAGCTATTTTCAAATTTGGTTAAAACTAACTAGCTCAGGCAGAGCAGTCTTGTTTGCAATTGGGTATAGAAAGATATGTAGACCTGCCTGCAATGTCCCAGTTGCATTAGTATTGGTATTGGATCTAAGTACTAGAAAAGGCATTTTTGTCAGTTATTTCTACCGTGCATTGCAGTGGAGCTCCAATTTGCAGTGTCAAGAAATGCAAAGGAAAAAAAAGAAAAATTTTATACAATAATCAAGTGCTGGATACAAAGAATAGAAAACTGGTATCAGATGGAGGAATAAATACACATTATTAAAAATATATAATTATGAACATTTTTTGTTCTCATTTGTAATATATTATGCTATAAAGAGAACTGTTTTAAAGTGAATGAAAGTGAGTCAGAAAACTACCAATTGACAGAGATGGGGCATCAATTTCTTGTTTTCTCCAGATACAAGATTCAGAATTTGTCTTGCAGTAGGCAGATGAGTTAAATACTAATCTGGAAGGGCTAAAGCAGACAGTACTTGGCCTCTTAGTCAATGGTGATAACGTTGCGACGATGGAAATTAGGCTTTCCTTCTTGACTGAAAATGTTTGTAGAAAGGAAGAACAGACAATACAGACATATCTGTAATGTATTTGGCTTGAAAGACCCATGTAACTTAGAGCTCTGTGCACATATTATATATTCTTGTCCTTCTTGGCTTTTCATGTGGGTTTAGGGTTGTGTGTCATGTGTGAGTGTTCATGATGCCAGTTGGATGTTACTAGACTTCAGTCTAATCTTAACCAGTCTCTGGGAGGAGACGAGACTCAAGCCTGAGTGCTTGAGCTGCTCTGGCCTACACTGTTATCTGCCGCTGAAAACCTGAATGATTACTTTGTTTGAAATTTGCTATAAAACCTATTTAATGTCATCTGGCCTCGCTGCTTCAAAAAGCAAATTTTAAACACCGATATCACTTTTGTAGAGATTTCTAATTATATAAATGGCTAACATTTTAACTGCCTTTAAAGCACACAGGGGAAAACCTACTCAAACGTGACTTGGAATTTATAGACGCTATATTCTTTAAAGTGTTTAAAGATTCAGACTAAAAAGAAACCATACTAGCAAAAATAGCTAGTTATGGAGAGCCCAAAGACAGGCTTCTATGTGGGAAATATGTAATGGGCAAGATGCTTATTCATATACAAGGAACTGGCAGTGGAGCGACATAATCTAGTGAGTTGAAAACATGAGGGGACAAAAGGAATTGGTAAGTCTCTCACCCCTTTCTGAATTAGTTATTGGACAGCCCTGAATTTTCTCCCAATGGCAGACACCTCTATTCCTAGAAGCCAAAAAGTCAGAAGAGCTTAACATGTGACCTCTTCTATCCAGTCGATCAGGGCTATAGTATGCTTGTCCATGTGGGTCTGAGGAGATTCAAATGCATAAACACCTCCTCCCAGGACTGCTGTTATTATCACTTACACTTTCTTCCTTTTGGTGCTCTTCTACTTCATAGGCAGTACCCAAAAAGTGATTGGGAAGACTATGACTGTCTCCTAGAAGTTAGGATGCTGGCTTCTATTCCTTGCACCAAAACATATTTAAATATTTTACCCAGTCTCCGTGTTTTATTGCCTTCACTGTGGTGTACAAGGAAAGAACCTGAAGCACCACTGAAGAGTTCTGGTTGGCTTACCCTAGGGAACATCCACAGCAGAACAAGTTTCTTAAGCAGACAAAGTATATTCTCTTGGCAAAGTATGGTTATACACCTCACAACTGCACTGACTGGAAATTTCAACCAGAGTCTTGCCTTCCCCTTACGCTGCTGTCCAACACCAAACAAAAGCAAGTATCTTAATTAAGGTCTTATTTTCTCTTTAATACTTACTAAGAAACATTTAAGGAGCTTTTTAAAGTGGTTTCAACTTGTCAGTTTAAGTGTTCTGATAATATAAACTCATTTGGGGAAATAACATGAAAGTGTTTTAGCTGGAAAACAAAGTCTGAAAAACACACACGTCTTCAGCCTATTAATAGGATTATTCTGCAGTTATAAAATTATGAATGTAAATAGGAAATAATAATATATGTGAAAATACTTGTTTCGCATTTGGTTTTGCAGCCTTGGGTGCCAACGTCTTGCCACATATGGTCAGAACAATAATGAGCGAAATTACATTTAATCAGAAAATATGAAAGGTAGCTTTTCCCTGAATTACCACTTGTTATGCAAATTATAATGACCTCTACTCATAGCTGACCTAAACCAAATTCATGTGAGATCTATGAAAGAAATGAGAAAATATCCGCTATGCATTTCAGTTTTGCTCATGTAGAAGCTGGTTTTCCACACATTATTTTCCCCTCTATTGACAAAACTAAAATAAGTTTGTATCCTGCTCCTGTTTGAAATGTAACAGTACTGATCAAGTTTATGATGAGGAAAGATTTCTATATAGTCTTCCATGTCCTTTTTATGAATGCAACCTTAGGGACAGGTGCCTTGACAGAGCTAAAGAAAAACTGGTCAAGCCGTGGCTATTTCGTGTTTGCAATGGCAAGTTGCTGAAACTACCACTTCTGCCTCTAGTGAACAAAGGAAGTTCTTGAACATGTGAAATACTTCAAATTACAGAAACCAAAACCTGAACTGGAAGATCATCTGCTGCAGATCTGTGTGTGAAAAAGTGATTGTGATTTCTGTAAAGAACTGATCCCCAAACTCTTGGTTAATAGTTAATTATTACATTGCATCAATTAAGAAAGATACGTAAATCACCTTGCAAGTAACATACAAGTAAAAAATTAAAATATTTTAAATTATACACTAACAATACCACAATAAAAAAATTACTCTCACTTATGTCAAATGTCACGGCAAAACAGATTTTCTCAACTCTGTATTTTCTCTGTACATAACTTGCATTATCAGGTTTCCTTTCCCTAATGTAAAAAAAAAATCTAAATATTTTCTAAAATTGCTAGGCAATAGTTTTCCATTATAGTCCTCTACTCCAGTGATTTTTGTATTTGCACAGCTATGCTGTATTATCATCTACTTGCTTTCTAAATTGCTCTCTCTCTGATGGACTCAGAATGTTTCACAGTGCTATTGTGGGAATGCATATTATTATAGATGGACAAAATGATACCATAAAGCCAGACTATTCAAACAGTAATTTTCATAATTGCTCAATACTTTCCCTTTTTACTGGTAGAAATACTTTATTTTTCAATGAAGTCCTAAAGTCACAACATATGGATAGTGTGTAAAAGTTCCTACAATAAGAGGACTTTTCCTTCTCTGTGGCATGAACAAAAGTATCAACTATTAAATAAAAAAATATGTTATAGTGTTACAATCATACTGTTTTTAATAGGAGTTACATGATAAAGAAGAAAATAACAGTTCATAACTATTACCTTGGGCTCAGGTCAGGTGGGCCACTGGTGGTCAGTGCTGAAAGGGGTAACTTAAGGTTTTTCTCCTTCTTTCTGGAGTAGTAATGAAGCTCTGTTTCATGTTTGGTTCTTGAGGGGTTTGAACTACAAGCACGGATGGGTGAATGAAAGGGCACCGTTCCTGAGGCCAGCTGCTTCAAGTTTCTCCCTAGGTGGTTTTTATTGCTTCCAGCCTTCTTCTGCTGAGAGCAATTTGTGCTTCTGGTGTGGATCGGTGAAAGTGTGCTGCTCTCTTCTTCTCCCTCCTCATCCTCGTCTTCATCTTCCACAATTGAAGGGAGTCTCTTCTTTATATTTCCGTTTCCCTTGAGCTCTGTCTAAAATAGCAGATAAAACATACTAGCGTAAAATTCAGAGCCTGATGTTGCAGAAACACAATTTCTTCTGTTTCATCCTGGAACAAACCCAGATCTAGCACAGATTTCATTTCTCATTAGAGAGAGCTCTTTTGGAACTCTTCCATGGCTTCCCTTCTCAACTATGGCTATACATGCATACGTGAGAAAAATACAAACAAATTAAAAAGGTCACCAGTGACATAGCCAGTGAACTCGCTGCAATATGTTTTGTTACCAAGAAAGATTACATGACATAGTTCTTATAAACCATGTGCCATATGTACACTTGAGTAGATTAATCTTGCTTTACTGAGGCATTATTTCTTTTGAATGTTACACTCTCAGATGCCTGGTGGACCAAGGGAAAGAACCGAAGCTGGTAATTCATATAATTCCACATCTTCATATGGAACCATTTATAATGTATAAATAGCGTTTATACCAGTTCAGCTCAAGCCCGAATGTCCTCTGTATCCTTCTCAGTTGTTGTAACTGAAACCACTGCTGGGATAGTAGGCAGATTTTTCAGTTTATACAAAGTCCCATTAATGCACCAGTGGTGCGACAGTGTCAACTTCAGAACTGAGTCATCAAAAAGCAGAGCCACATCCGTTTTTAAAAAAAATGCAATTTGAATACTCGATGTTGGAACCAAGGCTATTTAGAAGCAACATGGACCTGGGTTCTGTACTTTATGTACTAATTAAAGGACAGTGTAAGAGAGCAATGTATTGTTTGTTATTGTTTCATGATAATAAAATACATGAGTGCTGAGACATGTAAATATGGAGCTCATGTCAGGATCAGGCCATAACTCAAAAATAGGTCCATTTATTCCCATGGTACAACTTACTGTATTTATTGGCAGTAGGTGAATGGACTAAGGCAGAATCAGGTTCCAGGTCAAATTAACAAACTCCACACATCTCAGTGAAGAGTACAGCTAAATGCAACTTCATGGTTTCAGAAAAAGTTGTGGTTCATTTTTTTTCAGGCTACTCCTCTTAATCATCCTTGATTAAGGCACTGTTAACTTCAGATAGGACACCTCAAACGAGCTTGTATCGTCAAATTTCACACATTCAGGCCAAGTAAGATTGGCTGGGTGAAAAAGCATATTTGGGGAATTTATCCAAATGTTCTAAGCCCTTATTAGTATCTGTCTAAATGTTTTGCAGCATGAGGTTAATTTTGCTGCGTGCTACAGCACACTTCCATTGAGTCAATGCTTTTCTCTTAGTATGCATTGACAGATTTAGTGAACTAGGTCCTCTCCATTTGAGATTTATGAAAAGGTAAGAATTTAAAACAGTGCGAAAGACCAGTCTATATAAAATACAATAACCTTGTTGTCAACCAACATAATCATCTGAAGGATGATCAAATTGTGCAGGACCTGGCACTGATGCAGCCTATACTCTACAGAGAATAAGCATTACCCGTATTCAAAACTTTGGCTTGGGAAACCGTGCATTTAAAATGCAGGTGCTATAGAAGGATATCCAAATCCAGCACCGTGAAGAAAAGACCATAATCCGTTACTCACAAAATGGACAGTGGCAGAACTATGTGCAGGATGCTATTTGAAGTCTCATTCTGAAACCATGGAAGTCAGTTGGAGTTTTTCCAGCTTTCCTCTGGCCATAACTGTGTGCATGTTTCAAAGTTAAGCTTGGCATATTTAAAATGTCACTAACATACCTGAGATAGCGTAGGCTTGTTTGATAATTTTGATATTACCTGAAAAAACAAAACAAAACAAAAAAGTAGCAAATATGTGCATCTGCACAGTATTGGCTTCTAAGAGCATACAAACATCTAAACCAAAACATTTATGTTGACACAACAAAAGAATCTCATGATAAAACAGCTTTTTTAAATTAAATGGTGACATAGCACTGAACCAAGGACACTCCTTGGAAACAGATGTTATGAGGAAAAAAAAATTGTTTTATTTTTATTAAAAAGATAGTTCCTGCAAAAATAACATTTTACTTTAATAGAAGTTGGGTCAAAGCTCCAAACCTGTGAATGAATGTAGATGGGTGAATGTGTGCTTGGTGGGGTTCAGTGCTGGTTTGATGGCATTTGGTGCAGGAAGAGTGCTCTGCTTTAACCTTACCTCTTTGTAGTTGTAGCTCCTGTGCCAGCCTAATCCTTACCAATAGATGATCTAACTAACTGTAGCACCTTTGGGGAATTTGCAAAGGCAGTGATGGGACTGAAGCAAGTAGGATGAATATAATCCTGAGGGAGATACATACCTAACAGCTATTCAAGGCCATGACATTTTTCTTTCTTGGATTAAGCACAAAACAAAAGAAAAGGAAGAAGAAAAAAATCATGCAAGTTTAATGTGTAACTACTTAGAATAAAATGCACTGGAACTGCTGAATAATATCTGTTATAAGCAATATTCTGTTGCTTATTTGAACGTCCACACTTTGACCATGGGCAATCTCTGACAGCCTACATGCTCTATTTATAGGGAAATTTTAGTCTGCCAGGTACAATTTTCACTAGTGATTTTCAGCTTTCCTAAACACGTCAAGATAAGAAGTGCTTAACACCAATCAATTTTAAATTTGTAACATCAGTTTGTTTTTCTCCAGACTCAGGTAGAAGAGGTTAAGCCTTTCTGGAAGTCATTGGGACTTCCCAGTTTGTTTGATAAAAGTCTTTGAAACTCCTAAATAGACAAATTTTATGCGCAGATTTGGAAAAAATATTTGTGGTGGGGTTTTGTGGGTTTTGTTTGTTTGTTTGTTTTCTTCTTCTTCAGAAGTCTTTCAGGTTTACCTGAAGGCTGTTTTGCAGTTGCTTATAAAAGTGAGTGTACTAGTAGTGGTATAATATACAAATACACAATATTTAAGTTTGTGTAAGCAGAAATCCTACTCCCCAACAGCCAAGCCAGCAGCAGGTGTATCAATAAATTTAGCAATAACACTCTAATAACCACCAAACAGAACAACTGCAATAATTAGGGTATGTAAACAAAATAACTGCTGTGTTCTTCCTGAGTTAGCTATAAGTACTAGATGATATTAGCAGAGGAAGAGATCTCAGATACTGAAATCTCCCAGCTTGTACTGTAACCTATGCCAATTGAAGAAACACCATCTCCTTCAAGATTCAGGAGAACAGGAAACTGGAAATGTACTGAAATATTAAAGGCAGAATTAGGGAGTACTAATGGCCCACTTTGCACATATGTTTAAGAAGATTAATTTACAATAGTGCCCAGAATTTTGGGGCATCAGTTTTCTTGGCTTCTAGGCACAGGTGCAGTATGAATGTTAAATAGCAGCCTTAATTAAAATTCCAAGTCAATCCCAAACATTAGCAGCTTCACAAAACAGCTCTTAGATAGTATGAATTTGCCTGCTGAAGGTTTTAAAAGTGACTTGTCATTTGTGGTTTGTAATGCAGGTGAAGATTTCTCCTTGCTTCCCCCCCCGAGCACATGTGTTAATCCTGATTGTACATCTTAAAAACAGAGACAAATAAATCATTAGATGGGTGTCTCCTAGATGCCCCAGGTGGCATCCCTGCTGGGGTCTTTTAGCTGGGCTGGGCTTTCAGCTCCATGACCTGTTGGCAGCACTGTCCCCTGGCTGCAGGACCTCTCCACTGCCCATCAACGCAGCAGCCACAGCCACCCATCGGTCCTCCTCTGCTCTCAGTGTTACCTTTGCTGGTCGCTGCAGCTGGGAGAAACTGGCTGCAGAGGAAATGGGGTTGGTGGCAGCAGTTTGTTGCTTTGTGACCTTGCCAAGAGAAAGGTAAAGGGCTTTCTGAAGGCAGTCTGCTTTTTGCAGAGAGGGGAAGGTGTGCCCTCGGGAGAAGGGGTAGTAGAAAAGAAGGATAGGTATGAACAGGGAGCTGCTGATGTGAGAAACTACACATCAGACTTTCTTCTTTCATTTCCCCAAACTGACCCATTTAACCCACTGGGGGCAGTTTCAGTCTGGAGAAATTGATACTTTTAGATAAACTCTGGACCTATAAACTATTTTTTTTCTGAAACAGAGAAACCGCAGTAGAGAGTGTTGCAATTGCTTCTACATTAATATACTGCAGCCATGTTTTTTGCTTGTAACTTTGAACGCTGTATCTTGCACACATAAGACAGGGGCCTGGACTTTATGGCTTGGTCGTTGAAAGTTGGTAAAAGAAACTATAATTAATCTGTGACCAGAGAGAATTCTCAAGAGTTTGGCTTTTAAACCTCCTCCATCTGCTCACTTCTCTCTCTCCCTGCAAAAATACCATTCTCAAAGAGAAAAATGAAAGATAAACACAAGAACATGGACAAAGCCAGTCAAAGGGCAGTAAGTTTAAAGACCTCAGCATGCACATAGCTTTACCTCTGTAAAAATATAGTATCACAGTAAACAATTATGAGGTGCTGTCCTAGTTTCTGATCTGCTAAAACCATTTATTTAGGGCAATACACTGGTGTAACCTTCTATAAAATGCTATTTTTTCTTATACGAAAAGAAAGAGGATGTAAAATAGGTCTCCTTCTAGTCTTTTAAACTGAAGTAAAACTCTTAAAAGATAAAGGCTGCTGAAAGAAAACCATGTGTATTTCCCTAGCTATGCATTAGGAAAAAACCCCAAAAGACTGATGTTAGCATGAGTTGTGTGAAATATTGTCAAAGGGTCTAATTCAATTTTCAATTTCAGCCTTTGTGTCTTTTTATGTCTTGTGAAACCAACTATTACATTTAATTTCACAGGGTAAACCAATAATAGATCATGTACCAAAAGCACTCTCATGTCAAATTCTTTCATGTACGTAATCTCAAATCTATAATCTCGTAATTGTTTAATAATTTAATATATAGAGCTTAAAAATTCAGTAATCTTTACCATTGCTTATTATAAGCACAAAACTCCCCTCATTTCTCTATCTGAATACATTGGTGGTTTGCTGTCAAAAGCTGGTGATCTGAAGATTTTTCCAGGGTTAAGAGACAGTAGGCTTTAATAAATGAATCTCTACCAGGAATTGTGGCCAAACCAGGTAATTAGCTGTACAATAATTCAAGATGAATTCCAAGTATAAAACCCTAAAATGAGAAATATAGAGATGCAGCTAATTTTGGGGTTAATACATTAAATGTAAATTTGCATTTTTTGGGGCTCAAAAGAATATCAGCTTTTACCGGGCTGATTCCTGTTGCCTTCGTGAGAAGCAGGGACAAAATTAGAAACATAATTTCACTGATTTGCTTGCAATTCTTGAGTCCTAAAATGTATGAATAATTCTTTGTATCTGACGAGTCAAAAGGTTAAAATACGCTTTCAGTAAAGGATCTGAAATCAAACTAGAATATTAATGTTCTTAGTCAGCGTTTGGAAACAGGAAAAACCCCTTTAGAAGCATTGGCAGTGTGGGGGGAAAAAAAAAAGAACGCATGCCATATGTTCTATTCTTTGCAAATTTACTGTATGGTGATGGAAAAGATACAAATACATAACAAGGGATTATTGTACTGCTGAAAACCTTAATGCCTTACATGTGTTCAGGCCTCAATTTTCCATAATCAGGAAATTTTTCAATCAAATATCACAAATCCTTTAAATCACAAAGGAGTCAATCACTCAGAAAGAGTTTCTCAGGTCAGATATCATTGTTTTATATCTACATTTACTGAGCAATTTACCCTTTCTTCTTCTTTTTTTTTTTTTCCCTTTTAAGACTTTCTCTAGTTCATTGGCTTGTTCCTACATTTTCCCAGGTTTATTCTTATCTCTTTTCCTTGCTGAATGGAGAGATAAAGAAAATGTATTTTATGGAAGCAGATGCTTTCAGCATTCTCTGATCCTACTTACAGTGTAGAGTATATTGAATTAGCAGCAAAAGCTGAGCAACAGATCTGTCACCAGTATTTTGTCCTAGGTGAGCAATAACTGTGAATGCCCATGATGCAGGACTGGCCCCGTGGATTGATATTCAATTACACTCCTTAACTTGAGGTTGTAGATACTGTAAAACAGTGGCTTTTAAGTTTGTATTGTTAGCTTTATCTTTAAATGAAACTTCATACTACTTTTTATGTAATTATGTGTCTCTAACTTCAGAGAGGCTCTTGAAAAGAGGAAGACAATGAAGTTAATCTTGACATGTTACCCCAATTAATTTTATTACCTACCAGTTGCCTATTTCCAAGCATCCCCAATGCTACCCAGATGTTTTGCTAGCACTCAGAGGCCAAATCAGTGGGACGACCGTTAATAAGAAGTGACTTGCTGAGGGCAGCAACATATCTGTGGAGAATTTTTAAGAAAGTCCAGCTTTGTCTGGCTTTCAGGGCAAACCTTTCAAAGAAGAAGCTGGGACAGGCACAATCTATTTTCTTATTTTAAAATCTGTGGGTTTTGTCTTTTTGTCTCAGAAACATTTCTTCTAAATAATTAATATTTTGCTTTTTGGGTGGCAACTTGATCAGCAAATTAACCTCTAGTCAATTCTCCTAGAAGGAAAAAAGTGCAAATTGACCACACCTCTGTCCCCTAGACATATTCAGAGTTAAAACTTTGGGGAAGACAGCAGACACACAGTACCTGTGAAAATGATTTGCGTGATTTCACCTCAGGGCAAGAAATCATGTCCTGGCAAGTGAAGATATCAGCAGAAGTCTAAGTATGTATAAATTTGTTAGGTAAGAGAGCTGTCATAATTTCCTTCCCCTGAGACAAAATTTGTGTTTTCTGTATACGCAAAATACAGCAAAGCTGAGTGCACAGCTTTTGGGAGTTCTTCGCAGCTTTGTTACTCAAGAAGTTCTGCATAGGTTTAGAAAGTAAGACAACATAAACACTCAATAAGTGAATAATACTGCTTCAGTTTTCAAAGTACTGTGGAATAAAACCAAACTCAGTGTCAGAGAAATCGAATATAAAATCTGCTGAAGGAATGAACATAGTGTTGTTATCAATATCGCCTGTCCCTGAATACTTACTATATATGCAATACTGTATATACAGTATATATGTATATGCTGTATGTTTATATTTTTTAGTACAATCATGTTATTATTTGCCACAGCATTGAAACAGCAATCTTAGGTAGGAGCTGAATTTTCAGCAGAACTCTAGTTACACTTATGTAGGTAGCTTCTGTAGCTCTGGTTTTATTGAGTGAAGGTATAGATGATTAAAAAGAAAAATATGCAGATATATTTACTTTTTATATCACTAAAATCTTAGACTGCATTTATATGTCAATGATTTTTGGTTTTCATTTTTATATGCTTTCATAACTTTGAACAGAGGGGTGGGTTTAGATGATCTTCAGAGCTCCCTTCCAACCTCAGCTCCAACCTCAGCTATTCTACTATTCTTTAATGTTTTGAAAAATTGCACTAAAATTGCTACCAGCTCCATAAAATTGAGAACACATACTTGTATCCATGTAGAATGCCTACTTGATACTCAAGTTGCACTGACTATAGACAGTTTGCTGAAAGACTAAATTGTATTTAATTTCACACATTTCAGCATGTATCTTGAGGTTATGATTCTACAAGTGATATAGGAATTTTACCATAGAAGCCAGTCTTATTACATCTCAAGGTAGCCTGTGCCTTCAGAACCAATGTTCTTATAGAAGAAATTGTGGTAAGTATTGTCATTTCCTTCATAAATTACTCTGACTTTATACAGAATAATAAAATTATTACCGTAAAAATGCTTCTAAATGTAAGGCCACTATCAAGTTGTTGCTATATCAATGCAAAATAAAAGCATTTATGGAAAAAAAGATCCACCCTCTAAATTCATACTAAGGTTAAGATATATTAGGATTCATTTTATTTTCCATTTTTCCAATGTAGAGACAAAGATATATTATTAATATTGTAAAAGTTACATTATCATGTTTCCTAAGGCACAGTGAAGCATATTGGAAAAAGTTATCATCTAGCATCCCTGTGTAATTAAAATAGAAATATGGTTAGATTCTAAGGCAATACTCTCTGAAAGCCAGCAGCTTTTCCTGTCTAAAATTCTGTTTGATACAGTGTTTTATACCCTCCTCATACCACAGTCTAAAAACATCAATAAGCTGCTTTGCTAGCCTGGATTTTTTTTTTCAACATGTAACCCTCTGGTTAAATTTTATAATCTGATGCAGAATGCAATAATCCCAGGAAGTGAAATTAATGAGAATGGAGAGCGTTTGAAATGGCTCAAAAGCTAAAATTAGAAGTAAAATTTTGGCACTTACTTAACCATTTTAATTCTAGTTATAGTGAAAATTGTTTGTATTGGTCAAGAAAGTGCTAAGGTCCGATTGTGAAAAATCCTAATCACATACATACATTGAATAGTCTTGTTATAAATAATGTGTAACTAGTGATCATAATTCCTGTCACTCAAACCATTCGCAAAAGTAGAGGAGTGACCACAGGGGTAGGAATTTTGGGATGGGTCAAATATATATGTAATATATTCCTGGACAAAACTAAATGGGTTATCTTCCTCTCCTCCCCTTCGGCCTCTTCCACGTCTTGTGGGGTTCATCCTTAAAGCCAATTGTTTATTTGTTTTAGTTGTAAAATGGAAAAGACTTGTAAAAACACAAGGATTAATGAAAAGTATTAATTAATGGAAAAGATGACAGAATTGCAGCATCAGTAAGTTGTGGTGGGACAGACCTTCTAACTGGAAAATGACCACAGATCAGAAGAATAAACTGTTAGAGTGACAAAAAGACAGCACAGGTGGCTGTGTGCTGTTATTTTCAAAAATATTAGAATGACCGAAGGCTACAGAAATGACAGGAGCATACCAGCAAATAAAAATTCTTCGGGTAAAGATACTAGGAAAGAAGATGAAAAGGCCACCAAGACTGCCAGAGAAAGGGCATACCAGTCCGTCCTTTTTGAATTACGTGTTTCCTTATTGCATTATTTCTCAGCGGTGCACCGTATTGAAGGCTATATTAGAAACACGCGAGTGAGATGATTATCTTGAGGGGTACTGGGTGAACTGATGGCTCAGAGGCGCTGCGCACCACACTCATCGGCAACTGCAAGTAAACAAGCTTTATGAGCTAGCAGACAACAAAAAGGAGTGAAACCTGGCTCGCACCATAGCTCCGGGTCAGCCCTGTTCCCATACTGAGTGAAGCAGGTAATTGCCAGGTTGAGGGATTTGGAGGAAGGACTGACTGTAACACCGCACAGGGAGGAGGGTATTGCAGCAGCATCAATTGTCTGAACGTAGCATTCACTTTAAATAGCCAAAGAGCCATCAAAACATGCTTAGTGGCATGAATGCAGGTAGGAGACCTGTGAAATACCTTGCAGAGAGCTAGATGAAAAAAGATCTTTCCCAAACTGCTTCTCATTCATTTAAAATTAGAAAGGAAGTGTAAAACAGGTGAAGGAAGTGCTCTGTTTTTTTTGTCAATGGTCGTGCCCTTCTATAGCTGCTGTTAACAAGTAACAATCCTGTTATTTGTTCCACAGAAATACAGATTTTGAGCTGTGTAAGGAAGTTGTATGAGTGCTGCCTTGTTCAGCAATAGGGTAATTTATTTTGGGAGGATGGAGAGGAAGAAGGAAGAAGTAAAAACAAATTCCAGGTGGTCCCAGAAGCATGAACCAAAAATCTGAGTAGCTTGTAAAACGTGAAAGAGCACTGAGCAATATTTCACAGCAGCACTGATTGCACAGTGGTCTGCACAGAGCGGCAGATAAGAAAGCTATTCCAGTGAACACATCAGGAGTCATGTCTCAATGTTAATTACATGTTCACAGTTTTTAAATTATTTTAGTTTTTGATAGTATGAGGACCACCTTCACTCCCATACTATAATGGCTGAGAATCACAGAATGGTCAGGGTTGGAAGGGACCTCTGGAGGTCATCTAGTCCAACCCCCCTGCCAGAGCAGGATCACCCACAGCAGGTTGCACAGGACAGCATCCAGGCGGGGTTTGAATGTCTCCAGAGTGGGAGACTCCACCACCTCTCTGGGCAGCCTGTGCCAGTGCTCTGCCACCCTCAAAGTAAAGAAGTCCCTCCTCATGTTAAGATGGAACTTCCTATGTTCAAGTTTGTGCCCGTTACCTCTTGTCCTATCACTGAGCACCACTGAAAAAAGACTGTTCCCATCCCCCTGGCACCCTCCCTTTAAGTATTTGTAAGCATTAATAAGATCCCCCCTCAATCTTCTTTTCTCTAGACTAAAAAAACCCAAGTCCTTCAGTCTTTCCTTGTAAAAGAGATGCTCCAATCCCCTAATCATCTTTGTAGCCCAGCTCATATCAAAAGAGGTATAAAGGAGAAATGGAAATATGGTGGCTGACAGGCAGAAAGCAGTGGATGCACAGCTATCAGTCACTTAGGAACTCTAATAGAACAACGGGAATTTATTCTGTGTGGCTGCCAAGCACACATGGACTAAAGAGAAAGATAATAAATAGGAATCTAAGTTGTGGGTTTGGTTTTTTTTTTGTTTCAGAATAATCATGCAGATAAAGTATTAGACTTCTTTAGGTGATTTATTCGCTTCTTTAATTCCACCTGTTGCAATAATGCTTTTATAGAAACACACAAATTGCCATTGACCGGTCTCTTGTTTTGCAGAATTTATACCTACTGTGCCACAGAATAGTACACGATCTTCTGCCAGACGAGCTATTGACAAAGGTGGGTGCTTAACTGCATGTAAGTCTTTAAAAATTACAAGTTTTCCTCAAAGTTATCCACCACCACTCTAAATGACCAAGTAGGGCTCTTTAACTTTTCTAAGATAGGCCACTTCTTTCTACATAGCTACTGGGTAACATGGCAAAACCCTCTTCTCTATTTAAAAGGTGGTTGGGATTATTTGGGAAATCTTCTATGGAAATTATTTATTATGAATAATATTTTGCAACCTGTGGTTGTCCTGCAGTGTAAAGGATGAGCTATGCTCTAGGCTGGTGTGGAGGAGTTATGACTAAGAAGCCTAGCAGTGTAACGAGTTGGTTTGAAAATTGATTTTTTCAATGAACAGGTTTTATTATAAACACATAGGTAATACCCAAGAAATAAGATTTTTTTTGGCTTTGAAAGTTAAACGCATCAATAAGTAATTATGTGACTGAAGTTTCTATCAAATTTTCCTATCTTACAACACTTGCCAAAATTAAAAGCAACTATTTAAAAAAAAATGCTTATTTTTCCCTTGATATCAATAGAATTGCAAATGGATAACTTTGATTTGTTTCTTTAAAGCAAAATACTACTTATTATGCAGACAATAAAGACACATTTAAAAAATCAGAAATGTCATGCTGTTTCCATCGCTGATTCATAATAGATAATCAAATATGTAACAGATAGAATCCCTTCTGAGTTATTACTATATTGGAAAGCAGCATTCATAAATTCAACAGACCTATATTAAAATGTCTAGAAAAAGCATGACTAAAGAGGCAAAAAGAGGATTGTATGTCAAATGCATAATCTACTAGCTGAAAAACAGACAGTGGCTAGGCAGACTTTCAGCCGAATTTTGTGTTTGCATTCATGATATTTTGTGCTATCCTTTTTTTTCTGCCTACAGGAACAATACCATCAGTTGGCACAAGGAGAGATAAAAGTCCAGAAATAAACCAATTAAAAAGAAATAAGGTGGAATTACATATATGCTCTTAAAATATTTGTTTAATACTTAGCTGGAATGAACCAGAAAACTCAGCATATTTTAGGTTAGAATTCGTAGACATTTTTCTTCCCAGTCTGTGCCCTCTGTTGTACGCTGCAGAGCTTAGAGCTGTTTTCACCTTTAAGAGCAATGGGTTTGGCCAATTGTCAGCTTTCCCAGTAGAAAATGAGGAGCATCCCTTGTAATTTGTTTGGTATTGCTAATAGCAACCTGAGCTTTATTATATTAAAACAACACCCACAACTCAATCATTAAAATTTAATAAATTCTAAACACCAGCCTCTCCAAAGGACAAGAATTAGGCCCTGTTTTATCAGACAATGCCATTCTGGGGGATAAAAACGTCTTTGTTTTTATTGCTTCTTGGTTGCCTTTTAAAATTTATTTGTCTATTTATTTATTTTATTATCAAGGAGCCTGGCTAAGCTGCAGTAAGACACAGTGTTCCCGACTGGAGGAAGAATCTACCACTTTTCTCGTGCAGTCTTTGCCATTATGTTTCATTGCCACGGCAAATGCACTGAAGGAAGCAGTCCTTCCCCCGGCTTCAGGGACTGAGTATTTTCATTTTAAAATGAGTAGCTTCTCCTCCTTTGTGGGGGGAGGGAAGGGAAGCTCTTGTAAGAGGCAGAACATTACTTTTAAGGCTACAAAAGGAAAAGTAGATTCTTATTAATTATGAGGCCTGTCTACAAAGACAGATTTTTGAATCTTCAGGAATATCATCTCTTCTTTTTGAAAATGACACATATTGGTAGTGTTCTCGTGAGTCAAAGATTGTGCCTGCATGAGTCTTATCTTCCTTTGGGACTTCATTACAGCTTGAGGGATGCCATAGGTATCCAGGAGGCCTCTTGTTCTTTGTATCAGCCTGGCTGTAACCAGCCTTTGGGTTTTTTTTTGATGAATAATGGTGTCTGCACTGTAGACACTTCTGCATAGACACATGAAATAATCAGAAACAATAAACTGTTACCAAGCCCACAAAGATACTGCGCAAATATTTACTTATTCTGAGTTTCTCATAGGATTATTCAGAGTTATGAACATCTGCTACTGCTCTCTAAATATATAAAATAGCACGTATTTTCCAGGGCTGGTGGATAGCAAAATCATTTCCACTTTCATTCATATAATTGTATTATATGTTGTAGGAACATTGTTATGAGTGCTTATCTTTATCAAATCAGATATCTGACTCTCTCACTGCCTGCTATATATGCAATCTGTAATACATAATGCAAAATTATATGGGTGGGGTGAGGGGGAGGTCAAAATCTGTGTCACTTAGCAAACTAATTGCATTACTATGACATCATAGTCACAGACTTAGAAAAATTGTTTCAAACACCTGAATGGCTGAGTTGTTTTAATGTCACAACTCCAGCTACCAAACAGATTAGCTTTTCCTAACTTTCCTGAAATCATTTAGTACATTTACAAAAACAGTAACGAGTGTCTCATGCAAAATTCAGCAAAGAAAGAAAAAGGACAGAATATATATAATCAACATAAAGAGTTTTTCCTAATTCATGTCTTGCTGTGATGGGAATATATAAAAAGATGGCACAATAGCACTGCCAGTGTGATTGCACACGCATTAATGGATATAATCATAGATCACTTAATGATTGCTGGGTTTATAGCTATCATGAGGAACCACTGAAACTTTATCTCCCTGTTTTTGTGTCTTTCTGTTTTTCTGTTACTCATTAGAAGCTGTATTAGTTACACAATTGCCAGCTCCTGTAGTTAAAATCTCCTGAGCTTTTCTTCCAAGACCGCTTAAACAACACTTTAAATCTTTCTATAACCAGACAGCTAGTGTTTCTGCTTGTTACTGGGAAACATGTTTACAGCTCATCTTTGTTTTTCTGAAAAGTAACGTGGCTATGGCAGTCCTGGAGACTTTTCCACCACTACACCCTACTTGGAATTTACTGCAGATGGAGCACTCATATACTCTTAGACCTGCCAACGAACCAAGAAAACAAATTAGAAAAGTGTTCCTAGAGATTTCTGGGTGGGTAGGGTGGTTACATTAACTAGTGCTAGGTATCCAACTTTGACACTCCAGGATCAGGAAACTTCTGGTCCTTTTTCGGTCCACGTACTTTTAATTCAATTCAAATCTTGTATTCAATTTTCTGTGCAATGAGCAGTTCAAACAGCACAAGGAAGGGGATAATGGATCACCAAGGCTGCATCTTTCTGCAGCTTCACCTTTTTAATGCTGGCTTAAAGTGGTAGGAAATCTACAACCTAAGGCAGTTTTGGTGGACTGTGACTGAAAATGAGATATTGTTTTAGGGTCCGGACTGAAAGGCAAGTCATAGGGGGGAAATTCATGCTATTTCACCCTGAAGTTCACCTGACCATAAATGCTGTAGATGATCAATTTTCAGAAGCATTAAAGTATATTCAGTTGCAAATTTGCAGTCATTTAAAACATCCAAGGAAGAAGAGAGTAAGAAACTGGCTTATTCAAATGAATCAATCTACTCTTTAACTATGGAAAAGCTCTCCAAATGCAAAATTTCCATAAAGCTGCAGAAGTCATAGACACACAAAAGTAAGATCTCTCTGTCTTAAGGAGAGACCAAGATACGATGTCACAGCTGCCAAATGTTCCCACAGCACCATTCCCAAGAAATAATGCTATATTAAAAAAAAAAAAAAGAGTATTCATATTTTCATACTCACAAATTTTACTTCCCAAACCCATCTTCTTAGTATTTTTTGAGAGCAAACCATCAGATAACTCTCAGATTATTTCTGCATGCATGTTATATTCATGAAGACCTGGTATTTTCTAGGTGAAGCAGAGCAAGTGAGTGGTTGACCAGGCACACTTGTTACTGCCATAGGTACCTTTCCTCATTTGGTGAGTCTTCTTTCCATGGTGGTACAACTTTAGGCCAACTTATTCCTGCTCTTTATCCTTATTGGTAACTAAAATGGTTGGATCAGAAATATGATACGCATGACCAAGGTTAGTTCTATTGCAAGAGAAATACTAGTGGAGGGCATGGTTAACCTGAGGGTGTAGGAGAAAGTGACACTGCAATAAGCTGTCTTGCATTCTCTATATTTACCTGTGACACTGGGTGCTATTCAGTGTCAGGATCTTTTCTTTTTTCCCTTTAATTTTAAGGTAATGGATTATACCATGAAAATACAGTGTATATTCACAAATTCTGCATATATTTTCCTTCTTAAAGCAGAAAAAGTCCTTTGATATGTTCTGCACTGCATTAAGTCCCATCTTTCACAGTGAGCGTCAGGAAGTTTCTTTTTTTTCTCTCAGCAGAGTCTGTACATCACCCAGCTGACCCTAGTCGGGAGGAGCTGTCCTTGATTTTATAAAAGCTGAATGTGTATGTAACCGGTACGGTGATCTCCAGATTTGTCAGCATACAGAAAAGCATGAAGCAATATATTGTAGGGGTTCATCAAGGTCCATGACAAAATGGGAGATGAGAATGCAATCAGCTTCAGACCCTATCTTTACATGGAGCTGTTCTCCTTTTCAGATTAATCATTCCTCCCCAAGGAAAATGTGTTGGTTACACAAACTAATCTTCAGGCTCTCAGAACAGATGTGTACTCTCACAGCTGCTGTCTTCTGCAGCCACAAGTTTGGGGAGATTTCAAGAGACAAACAAATGAGATGCCCTGATTATTTTCCTCTCTACAAGTTTGTATTTATGTGTTTACACCTTTCTACTGCAATTGTTTAAAGAGCATTTCTGTGGAAACACTTGTGCCAAAGTACACTGAGACGCTAACACAGAAAAATCAACCTATATATCACATTCATTCAGTGTTTGAACTGAAAAAGGCCTTTGTCCCACTGTTCTTGCATGCATTAGAGCAGTTCTGTCTGTCCAGAGGTTCCTCAGGCCAGCAACCTTCTGCACAGAAACACGTGTGAGTAGGCATGAGCAGGGAAGACCATGCCGGAGTGGCACGCATGTGGGGCATCCATTGGTGCTTTTCTTCACAAACCAGCCAAGCAATGGGCCACTCTTCATAACAGCGAGTGCCTGCCTACGCTGCATGGAGAATAACAGCCACACAGGCTGCGGAGTTTTTAAGCTCTGCATCCCTTTGTAGTGTCTGCCCAAACAGATAACCTTTTTTGCACTTTATGCTTCCTTGGCATGATATTTGTCCCCTTTCTTGATAGTATCCTTGTCCCCAGTGATGTGCTTTCAACGTTACTCCTCTCTGTGTGTAACGAGAAGCACAAAACCAAGACAAATGTCTGAGCTGTTAAATACCAAACTGAAAGTTCAGCTATCACTGTGTTCATATGCTCACATGGTTAAGTCAGAAAAGGAGAGCTGTCATAATTTTTTTTCACTATTAAAATCTAAATATAAATATTTACTACATAATATCAGTGCAAGTACTTTGGTAAGTCTATACAGAAGTCTTTCAGCAGTGCTTTATCTGGAATTTCTTGTTATTTCACATTAAATTTCTCATTTAAATGGAAAAACACATTTTAGTTGCAGTGTGATGAGAAACAACTGTTTCTCATTTTGAATGTGTGTGACAACATTCTTAACTAAGAAGTGATAATCGGAGATCTATGAAATGAATGTTCTTTAGGCTGGCACATGAGCTTCTAGAAAAGGTATAGTTAAATACCTTTATTTGGACACATGCTTTACATAAATATGAATTTTTTTTAAACATAAGTAGAAAATGACAATATGTTAAAGAAGAATGTTCTTTCATAGATGATGTTTTCTATGGAAAAAATAGAAGCAGAGGACATGTTGGCTGTTTATGGTCTGATCAATTGATAAAGGATTCATGTAGGTAATGACTGAATTATCAAACAAATGGAATGAGCAGTCCTTGTAATGTAATCTGTGTATTATTTCTTTACTGTGACAAAATGATGAGAACTGGCTAGAGCATAAGAAACATCTTAAAGGTAACAATAGCTGCAGAGACCTTTAAAGATACTTACATCACTTTCATGGCCTTCTCTTAGATTGTATGTGAGATCATGCTGTAAGTCTTCGACGAACTTGTGAGCATACTCTGGGTAAAGGTCGAGCACTTCAAAGAGACCTTTGAGGATAATGCATTGGAGGTCACAGTATGTTAGAGCTTTAACATCAGCATTTGTTTTAATAACTTGATCCCTAATGGATAGGTTTGCTCCAATTAAATCTCCTTTACCTAAAAGAAAATACAAAATTAATAATCTTCTTACTTCTTTTTGAATCATAAATCTCTCATAATTGCTAAATCTTAAATCCCATTGTTACTACCGTATTGTTTAATTAATAACATTCTAAAGGATCTTTGTATGAAAGCTTTTTTTTTTTTGTGCAGGTGCAATCTTATATACAATTAATTGGAGGTACAAAGACTAATTTCCAGACATGTAACTAGCTGATTTAAGGGAGCAATCAAGTAAATATGTATAAAGTTAGGATTTATACTGGTAATTAATAGCAGGTGTGGTTTTGTATTTCAAAAAGTGAGCATCAGGTTTCTAGCTTGCTTTTTTTGTTAGAACAGACAGGTGTTAAGATAGCATTTTAACAATGGCACGATTAAGTGTAGATCGTCAGTTCAAATGATCCCGTTACTTAGAGTTTGGATTGCAAAACATTCACAATCTCTGAGCTATGGATGCATAGATACACTTCACGATGTACCTTAGTTGTACAAGCTATTAATAGACGTATAGCTCAACGGCACTTCTGTCAAGAAAAAAAGAATGAATTCTCAAGCCATTATATTGTCATTTATGGGCAGGACAGCCTTAGAATAATAGATGCATTAAAAACCACAACTGACCATATAATGAAGAGCACAAAAATTTTGTAATGGAAAGCTTACATAAACATGTGATCTGAGGTATAAAGTCCAAAGAGCAATCATTGAACCAGAGGTCTTCCTCAAATGTTAATGCAGATTGTCTTTGTTAAAGACTTGTGATGAAGTGCATTCTTGGCAATTTTATGGGCAATACCAAATTGGGGAGAGTAGTTGATACGCTGAAGGGCAAAGCTGCTATTCAGGGGAAACTCAATGAATGAGAAAAGGGCTGACAAGAACCTCATGAAGTTCAACAAAAACAAATACCAAGTCCTGCACCTGGGATGGAAAACCTCCCTGCAGCAATATGGGCTGGGAACCAACCAACTGGAAAGCAGCTCTCCAGGAAAGGACCTGGGGGTCCTTATGGACAACAGGTTGAACATGAGCCAACAATGTGCCCTTGCAGCAAAGAAGGCCAAGAATATCCTTGGCAGCATTAGCAAGAATGCAGCCAGAAAATCCCAGGAAGTGACTCTTCCCCCCTATATATCACTTGTCAGACCACATCTGGAGTACCGTGTCCGGTTTTGGGTTTCCCAGTACAAGACAGAATATTGACATACTAGAGTGAGTCCAGAAGAGGCCACCAAGATGATCAGGGACTGGAGAACATAGTGTACAAGGAGAGGCTGAAAAAAACTGGTGTTGTTTTGCCTTAAGAAGAAAAAGCATGTTGCTGTCTTCAACAGCCTAATGGAAAAGTGTAGAGAAGACAGAGCTAAGCTCCTCTTCAGGGTGCGAAGTGCTACAAGTCGTACTGGGCACAAGTTGTAACAGAATAAATTGTGATTAGAAACCAGGAAATGAAAGTCACCATCAGGCTGGTCAAACAGTGGGACAGGCTGCCCAGAGAGGCTGTGGAATTGCCGACCTTGGAGATGTTCAAGGCTTGCCTGGACACGGCCCTGAGCAAGCTGAGCTAATTTGGCCCTGCTTTAAGCAGGTCTAGGTTGGGTGGCTTCCAGAGGGCCCTTCCAATCTTACATTATTCTGCGATTAATAAATCAAGACTGTAAATTCTAAAAATCCACCCAGCATGGGATTCCAACTGGATGTTACACAGGAAATAGTGTACTTGGAGAGTAAGTTAAACTAAGCAGTTTAAACTGAAGCTGCTTAAATAAGATAATTTTATACTTTAAAATACTACTGGTAAATTTTTCTCTTTACATGGAACTTGTACAACTTTCTCAAAATTTCTTATCATAAACCCAGCATAGGGAGGGATTTTCTTTTATGCTAGGAATATACATATATTAATGCTATTTGGGGGGGCCTCTTAAAAATTGCAATTAGTATAAATGAGAACTAGTGCTAGCTTAGGTCAATCTGTGAAAGGTAAATCTGATAGACAACAAAATTTGTCATTGCTCATCCCATGATGTTACCCTTACATAATCAAATATAATGTAAAGCTAAGCAATAATTCCCTTTTACTTTTTACCGTAAATATCAACAATTCTTTAGATTTCTTTGATGATATTAATCAGAGGGCTGGCAATGTTAATCTATTGCTGGCCATGTAAATATGGACAAGGGAAACAGTATTTCAAATATACCAAGCCTGATCTTTAAACATCTTAATTAAATACTTTTTAGGCATACAAACTGTATTAGTATCACTAATGTATAAATAATTTGGAAAAAATTTTAGTGTTGTATTTGATTGTAGTTACAGTGTTTGACGAAATAATGTCGGCCTGAAAGACACTACAATTGACCTGGTAATGCTCATGTATGTTTCTTTTCAAACGAAAATCATGTAGCAAAAGCTGTAGGTAGTAAGCTGAAGTTTCGTTTAGAATTACTGCAGCAGTGAAATGAATGTACCTTGAACATCAACATTTCTTACATAAACAGAATCACTTAAGTTGTTCTTGGTAGGTCTTTCTTTTTCACTGTAGAAAAAACTTATTTATAAATGTTTATGCAGACACAGCAGTTTATTAATATAGCTGGGACGTGCAGTCAATGTCATAAATTTCCTCTCTCCATGGGTACCTTTTAAATCACTTATGGCTAATATTTTTTAACAATATGCATGCCCAAACAGTACATAACTGTTATATTAAAAATTATTTTCCTATAAAAGATATCCTAGCCGTCATTATTAGATATCAAGTAAGGATATCGAGTCTCAAGAAGAACCAAACAGCAGTATTTAATCAGAGCATTTCATTGTATTGTTGCCACATTGCTTGCTGGTGAGAATGGTTCAGTAAAGAAAAACTGATCAACTAGAATTAGAATCATGACAGAATTACAAAATAGTGGCCAGGGAACTTTAAGTAACCCAGCATTGTCAGGGAAAAAACTGCTCTCTTGGATTTACGCCACATCAGTAACACAGTTTCTCGTAAAGACCTACAGGTTTGATGCATTCACCTTCTGCTGGTGTTAATTAGGCTTTAAATGATGAAACTCCCATTCACTGTAACAAAACATTATTTCATTGTATTATGTTTATGCTTTTGCATTACGATTTCATTAACTTCTCTCAGAAATCCACTAATCTCTTTCTTACTCTTTTCATTGTCACCATTACACAATGATGCTTTCATTAACATTTTCAGAAGTGCCTGAAAATGGAATCATTAATGAAATCATAGTTCCAATGGGAGCAGCTCTTGACCCTTTGCTATATTTAAGCTTATGTTTTTTCTAAGCCATATTTTATAGCTTTGAGCTATGTGATCCAATAAAATAGAGGCATTAGAAAACTTCCTAATTACAAATGAGTGATAGAGTGATGGGGACTGTCAATCTAATGGAATTAAAGAGTTATGAAACAAATAGGACGTGTATCACATTTATATTCTAAAAAAAGACCAATCAAATGCATGTAGTAAAATAAAGGAAATTCAATTACAGTAGACCAGAAGCTTGCATTATCAACAGTCTAGTGCAATCCCACAAAACAGGAAGGAAAGCAAAAAAGGAAATGCTCTTTTTAACTCTGCTTTATAAGAATATTAAAAGTTATTAGAAAGAATAATATGTTTAAATCTAAAGAGGTATAAAAATCACAATAAAATAATTCTCTACATTTACAGTAAAGTTTTATATTTTACTATATCAAAATACTTTATAAACATCAACTCAGACAAGATTAATCATCCTTTAGCTGAAGATAAAGGGAATCTCTTTAGTGGGCATTAGATTGAGGCCAATCACTGACATTTTCAGATAGAGAGATGCTTAACCCTAGATAAGTCAAAGGAGTCATCTAGCAAACAACTAAACAAAATTTATTAGAACAGAACTTCTGGCCTTTCTCTGTTCTAATATACTCAGATGACTGTTGGCAGCACCAATTAGCTTGAAGAAGTAACTCTTTGGGGAGCAGAGCCAACAACGCTTGTTTTTCCCCACATGGCTGTCCTGCAACGGGTGTTCATATGCACGCATCACAGAATGAGAGTAGGCTCACAGTGCTTGCTTTCATTTGGGAGTATTAGTAGGAGCACTGCCTGACCACAAATTTTCATGAGATTCAGGAACTAGTAACCAATGCCCCTAGAGGTGTCAATACTGTCATCAAATTTAGTTGAAAGCAGCCATTTGTATCAAAAGCTAGCAAGTACCTCCTTGCATGCAAAGGAGAAAGAATAAGTATAAGAAAATCAAGATACAAGTGAAATATTGCACAGATAACACTCTAGCAGTTGAATGCTCCTTAGGGTGAAAAATTAGGAAGTTTAAATAAAAATAAAAATAAATTAGAGATTTCCATAGAGTATAAATAGAAGATTAAAACTGGACGAATTCTTTCTCATCAAACTACTAGGACACGCTAAGCTATCAGTTAATAGTGAAGGTCCTCCTACATTGCAGCTATGATTATGAGCATACCGAGAATCGCCAGCACCGTGCTGTCCTTCAGGACTTCCATGGAACCTGAGCACACAAAGTAGATCGCTTGCAGGGCATCTCCCTGCCGGAGGAGGTATTCCCCAGGAGCACAGAAGGAGGTTTTGATATGCAGAGACAGAGACCTGAGGCAACCGCGGCTGGCACACTCGAAAAGGGAGAGCTGCAAAATCTCCTTGTTCAAGTGCATGGTGATGTCTGAACGCAGCTCGTCTGGGAAGTCTTTTAAAAGCTGTCCAAAAAAGACAAAAAGTGGTGAAAAGAGAAAAACTGTAAAATAATTTGTTTCCTCTTTTACAAAAGTGATCTGATTTAGTAGTGCTGCACGTTGTGCTGATGCAAAGATTTCCCTTTGATTTTTCTTATCCCCTTGATAAGACATATGTGATATGTCTTAATAAATCTTTACACTGAAAAAGACTGTTAAATTCCAAGAAAAACATGAAAAAATGTGCCTTTATACAAAAACAAGGAAAAAAGTCAACACTCTGTGTAGGATTTCCCCTTGATGCCTAATTTAGCCTCGTCCAAGTTCTTCTCAGCTGTTAGAACACAGTAGGCTGTTCAGGTATATACCACTGTACACAGTGGCACATACACTGAAAACAGAGCAAAAATTAAGTTAGTTTAGATTTCTTTAAAATGCTTGTATAAAATTAATCAATAAGCTATATTGCTTTTGTTATGGTAAAACCCCCGGAAGAGGAATAACTCAAAAAACCTCTATGTAGTAAACATCTACAGGTGGGGTTTTTTTTGTGGATTGTATTTTTTTTAAATTTTATTTTAAATAATGCAATTGGACACTGAAGGACAGTTGGGAAAGGAATGGAGGCAAGGTGCATGTTCAGTGGAAGAACCTATGGAAACTAAAAGACCATAAGGTCTTCCTATTTTTCCTTGGTCTTAATTTCAGGCTAATTCTCATTTACAGCCTGGCCAATGCTAAATGATTTCCATGTAAGTTTTACAGAAGATCTGCTGCAGGATGGCAAAATTGAGAGGAACAGCTTTCTGCTCCGAGACAGCCTTCTGAGAATGACATATAACTGCTCAAATCATGAAAAAAAATCAGGTGGAGCTTTTAAAAAAGTGTTTAAGTAGTTTCAAGTGTCCATCCCATTGATGCAAAGTATACTGCCTGCCCATGGGCAGAACCCCGGCCCATGCGAGCTGCAAGCCTACAAGCACAGTTTTCTCTGTAGTTTGAGGGGATCTGGCATCTGAGCAATGCAATCACCCAACACTTGACCAAGTGGGCTTAGACAACGCAGTTTGTAGATGGGAGGCAAATCATGAAATATTGACGGTCTCTTCAAAGGCTGCTCTTGTAATACAGCAGTCACTCACCTTCAGAGCGACTAAAAGTACAGAAGATACAGAAGCTGAAGGTGATCCTTAACCAAATCTAGGAAAGCTCTGACATCTTAATTGTTTTTTGCACCTTTGTAAATCTTACTAGGCTCCTTCTGTTGCTAGGATGCTGTTGAAAATCCCATTCCTTGTGCTGTGCACACCACAAAAATAATTTATCAGGAAAAGAATATTCTCAAACCCAAATCTTTCTGCTTATTTCCACATTATCTTTAGAGGCCATGAAGTTTTATAATTACATAGGTAACAAAAACTCTGAAGGGAAGGGTTCATTCAAATAACACTCCAGCAGAGAGAAGTCATTATTTCTCCTGGAATATAGTAATACATAACCTGGGTAAGTCATTGAAAACAAGCAAGCAAAGACATGACCAGAAATCTGTCCTTTGATTTTACTCTCATGGTACATTCTGCAATATTTAAAAATGTAGGGAAATGAATAACATAAAAATTCAGGCCAAACAACTTGTTTACAGGATTGCAAAGAACAAAAGAAAATGAAGGATGGAGAAAAGGGCAGTAAAGAAGACCGTCCTTTAAAAAACACCCCAAAACCTCAGTAGATTATTGTTTGATGAAAGGCAAAACTGCACACTGGGGTGTTTCCTCTGGGACTGTCCAAAAGATTTCTGATTAATGCCTCTTCAGCATCTCAGCATTATGGAGGACTTTGAATTTTAAATATACGATACGATGTTCTAAACCAGATTTTGCAATAGCTTACCCTCGTCCTGGGATAACCTAGCTTTATTGTTAGGCATGTTCTTTTCTGTATGTAACTTCACACAAAACATAGCATCATGAATGGAAAATTACATACACACACACACACCCCAACTCTAAGTCAATAGTCAAAACCATCAAACACACGACCTCCCTCATTTGGTTACCTCATTGGAATCAATTCCATTATTGACAGACCATGTGGTTTGGAAGTATTCAAGCATCCTTTGCTTTAGCTGCTGTGGCAGGTGGTGGACCCGTATAAAGTCCTTCAGATCCTTGGTTCTTGTGTGATAAAGGGACCATCTGGAGTACATCCTTTGAATTATGGCAGTCACATTGCCAAACACCAAGGCATGCATCAGAGCTAGAGAGGACAGAAATTACATGCAATGTGGAGTGACTTGTTGATCATTAAAATGTAATAATGAAAATAAACAGGATCGTCACGGAAAACATTTTCCTGCTGGATAGATATAGCAAAATCTTTTGAATATAAGGCTCCATGAGTAATATAACAGTAGTATTCATCTGATTATGCATTTCCATTTCTTGTGGCACTACCAGTCACAGTCATGTGACAGGGTAGAACCACATCTGATGCTGGCTAGTCAGGGTACCATGCAAAACAATGCCCAAGCCAAATTAAGTTTATAGTCTAAGAAAAAAGGAAAACAGATGAACACATGTAGGCAGGCATGCTCAGGAAATAATGAGGAACTATTAATCAGTATAAAAACTAGACTCAAATGGTCAATTAACAACTACATAGAATGCAATGGATTTTAGACAACTCATATAAATAAAACCAATTACTAATGGGAACCATGTGTAGTTGAATGAGATTGCAAACAACATTTAGAGATGTATCATATTCTAGGGAATAAGACGGTAAAAAAAGACAGAAAAAAACCCATTGTAAAGCAGAAATTCAGGTTAAAAAAAAGATACATTCAAACTGACAATCTGATTTCTTATGCTGCTTGAGAAGGTCAAATATGGTGTGAAATTGCTTATCAGAAAGTTCTGACATCCTGGAGTTTGACTGCAATTAAAGACTGGCTTGGGAATAAAAAGACCAGAAGCAAAATTGAAGAAATGCTTGCAGATACAGGTTGTCTGGGTTTGTCTGTGCAGAAATGTGCTTGCTGATTATCAGTGGGAAAAATCACTGCTAGATTGTCTGTCATGTGGTATTGATCCGAGGTGTATAATATACAAATTTACAAATTGTTTATTGAAAAACTATTAAAGAGCTTGATTATTACTCTTAAGGGACATCTATCTTTCTAGTGCTTGAAAGAAAGCAGGCAGACTCCTCAGAGTGGCAAAGGAATTGGTTTATAAACAAGACAAATGAGAAGTTGACCTTGTAAGGCAATTTACAGAAGTCCAGGGTGAGTGAGGAGATACAAGGGGGAACGAGGGAGGAAAAGATGTATTTTGGTGGTTAATAACGCTTTTACTTGGTAGAAACAGGCAGAAAATTCTTTAGTTTGGAGTGCTGAAAATTTTTACAGGCTGAGTAAAATAAAAAGGAGCACGGGAACCTATGTTTTTATTGTGAAAGGAGTGCAGAAAAACAGAGAAAGCGCTGCAGTGTGATGTGGTTTCACAATACAGTATGCATTCTTGGAGAGGTGATCCAATCATAGAATCATAGAATGGTTTAGGTTGGAAAGGACCTTGAAGATCATCCAGTTCCAACCCCCTTGCCATAGGCAGGGACACCTCCCACTAGACCAGGTTGCCCAAGGCCACGTGATATGATGAAGTCAATACAAGTCTGTTAGTAAAAGAAGATAAATGAAAAGCAGGGCAGAAAGAAAAGGATCGGGTATGAAAATTAGAAAAAAATACGCATAATTGGAAATATCTTTCTAAGAAGAGTCAGCTGGATCAACTAGGTATTTTTCCCGATGGTGCAGTGAATAAGATCTAATAAATTGTGGGGGCTGGTGTAATGCTAGATACAGGATCTTATAATAGAAATATGGCAGCTAGGGCTGAAACAGTTCAGCCAGACGTAGCTAAATAGTCTAAAGAGATGGTGTAGCCTCTTTAAGGATGTGATAATCAGTTTAAAAAGTGGGAAGGGCTAAAATGTTAGGTGGTGTATGGATGCATACATAAAAATCACATGTGGTATTGTAAGTCTCCCAGTAGGCTCCAAGGTTAGGAGCTGGACAGTGTAGAGATCTCCATGATGTTATTATAGGCACAAATATCGTCAAGAATTTTATTTATTTATGGGACAATCTGTCTTTGCATAGGTACACTGGAAGACAGCTGCTACTGATGATGACAAGCTATTCCTGGCTGTGATAGGCATTAGATTTCTTTATCAAATAATCACAGACCCACTCTACTTTCTGTAAGAAATCTATTAATCCATTCTCTAAAACCAAGAAGGACAAGTAAAAAACTCCTAGGAACCATATTTCATAAAGTGGCCTTGATTCTAATGGATATTCTAAATTATATTTTTGTTGCTTAGGGAACAGAGGAACACCTCTGATCACGGAAAGGATTGCAGCTACTAGAATTGGCCTCCAGTCTCATAAATACAAAACTGTACAATCTTTGCTCGAAGAACATGGAGAACACAAGACAGCATATCTGCAGGAGGACAGATCTGATTAATATTTTACAGGTGCTGAGTATCCTAATAATTCTAGTTAAATTTTAATAAGTAAATTTTCTTTCTAACTTTAAGAAGAAATAGTCTACAGAATAAGATTTTTTTTATCTTCACAATATTAACTGTCTTAAATTATAATTTCAAATTCATGCAAAACAAAAATTTATACCAAGAGGCAGATAAAAATCAAACAAGACCATTGTAAGTTATTTGTCTGTTAAACTAACATTTGGGTTGGGTTTTTTTTTTTCTGGCTTCAACTTTCTTTGAGGTTATAATAAACAACTTTGTTCTGTTAATTTGCAGTGACACACATTAAAGAGGTGCAGAGTAACGACTGATAAACTAAATCACGCTATCCATTACACTTAAAATTTCATAAACTAATGGCTTGGTTTAAAAACTGTAAAAAGCATCAATTTTTCTCAAGACATCACTTTCCACTAGGGAATTTTAAAATTAAATACCAGCCAAAAGGATACATAAACCCATGTTTTAAGAAATTAAAATGTATCATGCCCTCAAGTATACAGACTAGTACTTTATTCCTAATAGAGTTTTCTGAGGCATGCTAACCAGTCTGCACTGTATGATGCTAACTCCTTGGAGTGTCCTTGCTCCTCTGATTTTCTAAAATAGTGTCTAAAATATAATTCCTCAAGAAAATATCCGCAAACAAGCCTGCTCTGCTTTCTTACCTGGATATATCTTTTTCACTGGACCCTCCCAGATGTAAAAGTCATTCTTCTACCTGCTTGCCTATGAGTAACTTTACCTTTCAGTTTTCAGTTCCCTCTTACTACATTCAGTCGACTAGTTCTTCACAATTTGTTCAGTGCACAAGCATATTAGTTCCACGGCTCAATAATATAAGAAATGAAAAAGAAATTGCTATAACTGGACTAAATAAAAGTATAGGATACATTTATATTCTACTCTATTAAGTTTGTGAAAGCTCTACCATATCAAAGTGAATTAAATATTCATCATCGCCTTACACAGGATATCTCTTGATTTCTTGTTAGAAATGAAAACTCCTTCCTTCATTCCAACGCATTTTATGTAATGAAAGCCCCAAAGCACAGAGACCACATTGTATTTTAAAACTGTAATTTTATGCTACCAGCAAAAGCAATTAATGAGCTGCGTGTGTTTTTGTGACATTGTCAAAATCATAATGATATCATTCTTGGATGATTCATTATATTACTGCCACTAATTTTCAGGACTGGGAAAAATGACAATAATTCATTGAGCAGTTTTTATACCACTTGATGCTTCAAATATATAGTTTGCGGCTCATTCATCGTGTTCCCCGGCTTTCAAGTGTCAAGTCGCCAATTTATTTTTGCCCAGGAGAATTTATGCTGCAAAGGTGACAACCAGTGCCTTACTGACTTGCTCTGGAGAAATACCTACTAGTATTTCCAGAACAACTAGACAAGCAGAAAAAAAAAATAAAAAAAAATGAGGGGGGCAGTACTCTAGCAGTGATTTGCCTTTACCCTTCACACCCACTATGATATCTTTGAGTTGTATGATGTACACACTACGAGATAGCAGAGATAATTTGTTGGGGGGAAGAAGGTGAAGGTAAAGAGAGAGTTGCAGGTACTTTCTCAACTGGCCTGGGCTTACCCAGCTCTGCAGTTGCCACAAGCTCACTGGTTGCACTCAGGTGCTTAGCAGAAAGAAGGTGACCATAAACGAGCACATGGCTTTCTCAAACAGTATGGCTAGGGGATTAATATAAATAAAAATGCTGCTAAGAGTTCCAAACATGACCAAAACATTGCATTTTGATTCTGATCTGAAGCAGAGATGTGGTAAAATTTACCTAGTGATAATTTTATTGCTTTTTCCTTATGACAGAATCACCTGCATCTCACCGAACAGTCCTCTTGGCTCTGTCCTGTCTCCATCGCCTTGCCTCTGGGCTGGTCCTTCAGATGCAGACACGCACCAGTTCACAGCCAGCTACACTGGTGGGCTGCCCACCTCCCCTCGCCATCATCCCCAGGGATGCTGCGGGGGCTGAACTGGAGCTGAACATGCACATATGACTTGGCTGACCAGAAAGGCGCCTGGCACATAACCAAAATGCTCCCCTGGCACATGGCTGGGCCACACACTCACAATAATGTGAGTTTGCATTTTACTGGGTGACAGCTGTCTTTTGTCACCATAAGCGATCAAAAGGTTAGAAATATGTCTGCTTAAGAGAGTTTATCTAGTGTAAAACCAACAAAGTTATTTCCTTCCTTTGCCATTTCAAATTAAACTTTCTGTTGTGGGTGGGGTGTTGTTTTTTTTTTCTTATTTTACTTGTCCCAATCCCCTCAAAACATTTTATGTGATGCTTAGCATTTGTACCTACCCCCAATCAGCATTGTGCAAATGGAGAAGATCTTTTCAGCATCGGTATTGGCTGAAACGTTTCCAAACCCAACACTGGTGAGGCTGCTGAGGGTGAAATATAGGGCAGCTATATAGGCACTTCTGATTGATGGGCCTCCTAGTGTATTATTCTCATAGTAAGGAGACTCAATGCGTTTTCCTAGCTCATGAAGCCAACCTGAAAAACAAAGCATAAAAAGAACTATTAAAGAATACTGGCACCATGAGAACTACACATACCGTAAAACAAAATAATTCTAAAAAAAAATTATTTAGACGACACTGCATTATTCACACAATTCCAAGAATAAAAAGAACATTAAACTGTAGGAATTTATACAGCACGTTAGGTATTTTGTCTCCGGAGTATTTATTTTTATGCATGATTATTTATGATAAGAACTGTATTTCTGTATGGAAATCAAGTGTTTTTGAATTGCATATTACAGGTCTAATTAGATAATTCACAAAATCCATTAAGACACTGAAAAGAAAAAAATCATCACAATGAAGCAAGAATGTAACATCGATTTGATTCTTTCCATTAATTAATGCTTGGAAAGCTTTTTGAGATTCTAAGACTGAATTGTTATAATAATAATTACATATTTAGAGCTTTTTACCTGTTTCTTTTTACAGTAGAAAAGATTCAAACAACTAAACATAACTTACAAACCAGAATAAATTTTCAAAAGATGCTTCAGTAAGTATTTTCTAAATTATTCATTTAATCTGTCCTTTCATTTTGCTAAATGAATCTATGTGTGCTAGAGAAAGGAGAATTAGCTACTGCCTGATAGATATTTAAAAAACATCAACAAACCATCAAAAAAACACCAAAGCAACAAACCAGGAAAAAGTATGCAGTTCCTCTTTTGGAAAAGGAAAACAAACAATCTGAATGAATTGCATAAACACAATGCTTCATAAAAATCAAGATAGGAAAAAAAAGATAAAAATCAATTTGTGTGCCCAGTTTTGCCTGTTAAGCAGCTTGATTGGGAGAAAGGGAATCTTTTCCGGTTATTCAGGGAGAACCTCCAAAGCGTAACATTCCTGGCAGGCTGAGGTTTTTTTTAGAAAAACTGGTTGGGGGTCCTCCTGTTGTAAGCTGAGACCTGACAGACTGAATCACCTTCCGAAGCTTATTCTCTCTCCACTTCAGTTAGCATCCCTTTCTTCATTTTGGATGAACCCAAGTATGAGCGAGGGGAAATCCCCTTGTACAGAATATCTGCAAAAGTAGGGGGTGGATTTAAAGTATCTGTCCCTGTACTTCCAACTAAGTTGGGGAAAAAGCCTGTAAGAATCTACCACCTACAGCAGCCTTGTTGAGCCATGGTTGCTACCATCGTCAGCTCCATATTCTCTTGCATGCTCTCCTACAGACAAAGCTAAGCCAGAAGGGCTGGCTAATGACAGTGTGAGGTCTAGCTGTGACCCTGCCAACCCACTCTATGCAGGCCACTGAATTTAATCAAAAGCATAAATGAGCACTCTTGGCGTTTTCACAAGATGGAAGTACTGGGTGGGCTGGTTTACCTTGCCAACAGACAAGAAAGCGTATGAAAAACTCCTTGATTTTGCCTTGATAGAAAGTATCAATCCCATGAGGCTATTTTATATTCGTGTCTCCTAATTATTTAAGAGGAAAGAAAAGCAAAACTAGAAAAAAAAGCCTTGCTGAACTGATACCGGTCCTCTCTCTGTGCATTACTGTTTTTTTGAGATGACACTACATTTCCCCAACAATAATATGGCCCTTTGTACAGCAGATTTCATTCCTATGCTCATGTTAGAAAATGTAATCCCACACATTGAAGAATAAAGAACAAAAACCTAAGAAAATCCTTGGCAGAGAATAGGCAGAGTTAAAAGAAGTCTATCTAAACCTAATGTAAAGAAATACAATCATAAAGTTCAACATCAGGTTTTGAAAGTATTCTAGTGCGTTTGAAGAACTGCAAAACTGAAACATATTAAATAAGTTATTTTAAATAACTGTAACTGATGTATGAAAACTGAAATAATGCCTCTTAGGAGAAAACCTCTTTCCTGGGAGTATTCTACAAGCCACCAATTCTTGGCCTCCATATTCCCATTTTTCTGCCTTTTGTTATCTGAATGAATTTCGCATTCATTGTTCCTGGTGGTCATATTGCATCTGACTGCAAGTTTCTCCACCTCAGTGGTAGATAGTTTCAGCTATCAAACAACAACAAAAAATGAGTTTACCTATTGTAACTTTATAGGAAACATTACAGGACTCACTCTCTCACAAATACATTTTCATTGTTATCCAGAAAAAGGTGGATGACTCCATTATTTAACTGATAGATACATGTCAACGGGTTTCTCCTTTACAACACATTTTATGTTTAAGGTTATCAAGCAAAAACCCCAATGATGGAAACATCATTGCTCCTAAAGGCTGCATTACTGCTAGTAGAGGTAAGGCATAAAAATAAATGCCTACATTGTATCAAACAGTAGAAGTCTCTATAATATTTCTAATATAATTCTACTATCAAAGTACCAAATACAATATTAACATTTTACAGTTGCTAGCAAGCACTTCTGGCCAGGACTCCAGTATCTGAGACGAGTTCAGCACTCTGTGCCCAGTTCTGTGGCATAACTGAGGGTCAGACAAATGATCTTAATCAGTAAGATGAATGGCTTATCACTGAGCTACAACAGTAACAGTTAGCAATTATTAGCAATTGTTAACAATTGCTAAAAAAAATGCCCACTATATAAATAAAAGCTATTAGGTAACTTTCTTTAGAGATGGACCATGAGATTTGGAACAGAAAACGTGTATCTGAAAGTGAAAATCCAATAAATGTATTCCTCTGATTTGTAGGACATGTTTACAGCTTCTCATTTCTATTTTGGCCGTTAGAGATTATCCTAATCAGGACCTTTTGAAGAAATTATATAGGATGAGGTTTCTGCCAAAGTACATAAAATGCTGCAAGATCTTCCAGATCAACTATACTTCTCCGTTTTTTGTTGATAGCACTACGTTTTTTTCCATTTGGGGGTAGAGACAAGATACTGTTGGCTGTAAATACTTTCATTAGCCAATGGAAATAGTCATGAGATAGCATGACTGACTGATGCCTTTCACTTTTTTTTGGTTCCTGTAGGTAACAGCTCTCAGCAGATTCTCTGGCAAACTTGTGTAGTTAATTTCTGCCCTCAGGGAAGAAGAGAAAAATAAACATACCTTATAGTCAGAGGGAGCTTCCTAGAATTTAACATTATGAATCTTTTCTGGTTCTGAATTAGCATTATCTAGATATAGCTCTGTGACTTGGAAAACATTTTTAAGCGCCAATTAACATAATTAAGAGGAAGATTTTTTCAAAGGGAAAAAGAGCACTTAAGTAATCAAGTCCCATTGGAAGAGTCAGTAGGAATTGGATATCTAGCTCCATTAGGCTACTTTGAAAATTGCTGGAAGAATCTGTATTGAGTTTCATTTACCTATATCTGGAAAGTGCTCAAGTACCCGCAGAAATATAAACAAGCATTTAAGCATCCATAGATGACATACTTTATAACTGGATGTAAAACACATTATCTCATTTACTGGACATCCAGAAACTCAGTCTTCCCTCAGTCTGGTGCTTGCACTGCATTGAACAGGTACATCTCTCCTTATAATTTGCAGATTCATTCAATACTACTCCTTAGATTTTCCTTATATGCCAGACACTTAACATAACAACATCCTCTCTGGTACTTCATTTCAACAACTTATAAAATAGTTGCATTTTCTAATGTATTAATTACCTACAACATTTATTCTATACAACAGATATACATTTTTTTTTCCAGTTAAAAAGTAGACCCAAACTCTCTGGTTTATTGTGGACTACTGCACCTGGAAGTGCAAAGAGTTATGGATGAGGAATATCTCTTAGAGCATCCCTGAAAACCTGAAAGCAGGAGTGGTTGGTTCCTCAATAGACCAGTGGTGATGATATCAGAAGAGAAAGGGTGAGACAAAGCCCCACCTTCTCTCAGCTGTGGTTCCATATCAAATTCGGGGACTTTAAAGTCCTAAGGGCAATGTTAAGGTAGAAAAGCCTATCTATTCCCACATCATCGCCTTTTGTGTTTAAACAGTATTTGAACCTCATTTAGGGCCAGACCATACTCGGCTCTTTCGTGCTAGTGAGGAAAGAGAGTAAGCAACGTTATGGTGATAGGGAAAGAGAATATGTATTGAGTAATGCTGGGGTAAACTAAATGACACTGTCAAGTGTGGGTTATCTTTAAAGACTATATTTCAGACTGTGTTATGTTTTTCTGGCTCAGCTTAAAAACTCTGGAGCTCTAAATGAAAACACAAAAGATGGCAATGGCTTTATTAGATGGCACATCTTTATACTTGTCCAAAACCTAGAACTGTACCTTATGAAACAGCAGGCAATATAAACCATCCAAACCCATACAAAACCTAGAAATACTGGAGAAAAAAAAAAAGACAAAAAGTATAAATAAGTCACCAAACCGTGAAAAATAATAATAAAAAATGTCCTGAACTGGAGCACATACAGCCTTCTGACATAAATAGATTATAACTTTTAACATGGAAGTCTAAGTTTTATGCCTGCTAATGTGTGTTGCAGTGAACAGTTTAGGGTCATTAAGGAAAACACAAAAACTGTACAAGAGAAATTAAATCCTTCATCACTGGAATGCATTTTTAAATGAAAATCACCATGTGCCCTGAGACCTGTGTTAACTCCCACTGCAACAGTCCCTGGTCACTGCTGATTGCTCCTCATTTCAGATCTGGAGCGAGGCAGCGAGGAGCTGTAGGTTTACATGGGAAATGACACCACCCCCCTTCATTACATAGCTGCACACTCGAGTCTGCAAAAGATCGTCTCATGTTTCAATTTTAAATGGGTGAAATCTGTTGCAAAGATCCCACTGATCTCAACGAAGCCAAGATTTTAGCACATATCTCTACTCTGTTTCCTTGAAATATTAAACTTCAGAAAATAAAACTTAGGGCAAGACAGTTGCTAAGGTAGAACAAGTAAGCAAATCCTCTTCTTTTTATGTAAAAGCACTTGTGATTACAGTCTCTGTGAGATAGATTTTACATGTCCAAATCACTTCCATCAACTATCCATGCTGCTTCTTCAGAATGTGCTTCTTCATGTCATAGTTAAAGATCATTTGAGGAGGGGAGACCCCAAGTAATACTGTGTTTTAAATGAGACAATACCATCATTTTACATAAGAGTATAATGAAATATCCTGCCTTATCAAACCCTAATTATCATTCATTAGACATTAAAATATTAGCCTTGCTTTTAAGATTACTTCCAGAGGATTTTGCACAGTTACTCTCTAGTTGTTTCTGACTGATACAATGCATTCAAAATCTAGAGCTGTATAAGAAGACCAAATTGGTTTACTACTTCCAGTGTGCATGACTCTGCATTATTGAATAATCATTGCCTCTATTCTCATGGTGATTACTCATTTAAAGTATTCAAGTTCTTCTCAAGATCCTTAAAGCCTTTTTAATCCCTGTCTAGCCAAAATGTTTTTGACATCTGCAATTTCTTCTGGCTAAAACATTTGCATTTTCCCCCAGACTATTAATACACTAAACAGCACCATTCCTACTGCTTAATCCCGTGAAACATCGCTGTTACCCTTTTAGTGTCACAAAACTTGATCATTTGTTTGCAGGTTTGATCTATGATGGAATTTTGCCCGTCATGTTAGTAGAGGGTCCCAGGTACCAGAGCAGATGGTTTAAGGATTAAAGACCCCCAGAGACGACAGGAGCAATCATACTTTTAACCACTGTTTCTGGATGACAGTAAGCATGACAGACCTTATTGCACCAGGTCACAAATAAAACATGAACCAGTCTTTTATTTTACACAGATTAGAAAAAATATATACTAAAAATAGAAAAACCCACAAGCCTGAAGGTGTCATTCAGCTGCAGATTCTAGGAGTGTGAAAATGCAGCTCCGTCATGTGTGCCCAAATGGCATAATTGCAAAATAGTAATATACAGCATATGAGTTTATGCTCTTTTCAAATTGAAGATAATAAATAAATTATTAAATATTATAAATTATTTGTGTAAGAGGAAATCTGAGCAATCTATGTGACATGTCAACAAGTACAGGCTACAAAGGAACAGCTCCAGCCTAGAGGCTATGTTTGAAGAAGAGAATTAGCTGGCATTCAAAATAAGTACAAGTTAAGTGGCAGTGCATGGAATTTAGACTAGAGAGACTTCAATATTAGTACCACAGACATAAGCATAATGGCTGCATGACAATGAGGAACCATTAGCATTAATCTGCTCCCCTTGGTCTTTATTTTGCTAGCACACTTTCCTGTAAACAGTAGACACCTAAAATGAGACAGAAAACAAATATAAAAGAAAGACATTAACATTTTTCTCAAGCACTAAAATTCTGCTTAAAAATATTAAAGTAATTCCCAAAATAATTTATTCTAAAAATGTGTTTTCTTATTTTTGCTTTGTGGAATATGGTCCTTAATGGTGTATGTTCTTTATTATGATGGGTTTAATTATAAGTTTTTTTCTTAAACTCGAGGGATACGTAACATGGGTATGAATGAGACTGACACAACTAGAGGAACATCTACTGCAGTCAAATCCACATAATCAAATTTTGTGGAGGGAAATTCTTGACGTGACATAGAAAATAAATAGATTTAACTTGTACTATATGAAACATAGTTTTATCTCAACTGCCTGTGGCTGGAGTCCTTGTGGTAGTGGCACAGAAAGCCACTCAAAGCTGCCCTCTGTGACCCTGGGACCAGGGCCCAGGCACCAGCCACACTGCCTGGGAGCTGCCGTGCATGCAGCAAGTATGGGGGTTAGTGCTTCAGACCCACGCGTGGCAGAGGTATCTACCCTCCACAGTCCATAGCATCACCTTTCTCTTTCCTTTGTGACACGCTAACTGTATATTTTAAAATCTAATTTATGTCTATTTTAATATTTTCCCACACTTTTCTTTGTCTGGGTTATAATCATTGGAACCATTCTGGTGCATCTGTTGCACCAGTTTATCCAGATAATGAAGAGTTAACTATGTTAACCTTGTACAAGCAGCTTATAGTTAACCTCTGGGCTCAGTGGACTTTTAAGTGCCAACAGAAGCGAGGCACGTGGATATTACCATGAAGAAAACTACAGAACATTTTCTACAGACATATATAAAAGTTTATACACTTCTGCTTGATGAACACCCACATTATAGACAATAAAAACCACAAAAAAATCCCTTTAATATGTAACCAAAGAGGAAAAAGAATGACTCCTTTTCTGTCAAGTATTCTATGCCTCTTTCTATTAAGTAGATAAAATCTTTAGAGGGGAGAGGACAAAATTTATAAGAAGATTTTGTGCTTCAGATCTGAGATGTTCATCTCTTTAAAGCCTAATGCAGAAACCAAAATAAAGCCTTCATTCATGTAAGTGCTATGTATATATCATTTAAACCTCCCTGTGAAATCATTAGCAGCATATTTTGGGGAGCTTGTAAACTATGGCATTGACAAGAAATGTAGTATTTTAAAATGAAAAGAAAAAGGGTTGAGAGTTTCAAAACCATGTTCTTCTCAGAAACAAACCTTGGTGAGACACCTTTTCTCCAAAATTATACACAAGGATCCATGAGCAGCAAATTTTAGGATCGTTGTCATACTAGAAGTGGACACTAGGAATGGACAGATTCAATAAAAATGCCATTTGACTTCCACTGCAGAGAAACTGGATAGAATTTTTATTACATCTCTTCCAAAATTAACAAATGAAGTAAGAGATGGGCATGAGCCAAAATCCAAGGCACAAACATGCTCCTAATTATGCTGAGATCTGGGCCATATCTTTGCATCTAATTAATTCCTAATTATTATGGATCAAATAAAAAAAAAATCAGGATTTGAACATATGTCAGATGAAATTCTAATTCTCTGCTAGACTTTGGGAATTCTACCGCTGATTTTCGAGCACCTGCAGCATCATCCAGAGAAAGTTTCAACTTGGGCACAGCGCATTCAAAAAAGAAAACCAAAGATAAAAATTGAAGGTCCAGGCGTGCCCCACGGCTGCATGAGGCTTGCACACTCAATATAGACCAAGCTCTGCAGTCAAAGGCACGTAGGTGAAATGGTTACCTCCATATCTGCTTCCTTTTGAATGCCTGCCTTAAATGATGGAGTACCCTTGGCAGATAAATTGACCTGTGTTCTTGGACACTGATTTGAGTAAGCTGTATCTTTCCCTAGATCCTTAGGGAAAGTTTTTAACCATCTAATACATACAGTGAGAGAGACAGATGTTTTAAAGACTTTTAAAACCCATGTAGTTTTCCAAACTAAATGCATACATTCTTTGGTTAGAGCATTTTTAGATACAAGCTTAACCTTTGCCAGCTCTACCAAAAATTCATTTAATTTGAAAGGTAACATTCTGTGTAATTCTTCTGTAAGGCTGACTAATACCCTTTGTAAATAAATTGGCTGTTGTATTTCTAATTCAATATAGACTTAGAAGCTATCATGAAAATACATTTTGTAGACCTTCAACTCATGTAACTCGACAAAGTCATAACAAGATATTGACCCATTGTGCTCACTGAAAATGAAGTTTTCATGGCACAATAAATATTCAATGAACTAAGTAGTTTCAGGAAGAAGAGGTGCTCAATCAAGGGATTAAAAAAAGAAAAAAATCTAAGATCTAATTATAATGTTGCTGATAACAACAAAAACACAGCTGAGCCCACAGAAGTGCTGGAAACCTGACAATTAAGCTTTAATTATCTGACAAAACTCAAGTCTAAATTGCAAGTATCACTGCTTAGAATAAGAAAGTAACATTTCTGTATTCTCAAGGTAAAATTGATGCACCCCTGGAGATAATGACAAAATTCCTTTGCAGGGAGCATTTAATTTCTTCTCATCAGCAAGGTGTGGTCTGTTAAATAGTTTTATATTTTCATTTTAGGAGGCCATAAGTGCAAGGAAAGATACTTTTTATCCCACAGGAAGCTTGTAATCCACCCCAGTGAAGGCACTATATGTGCATGGATTATAATGAGATTTCCAAAATCTCTGTGGTTGATCACTACTGGGCACGTTCATGGCTTGTAAGTGGTAGAGCAATAGGCCTGACCTGAAAAATTTGCAATGCTAACATTTTGTTAGAAAACAGTGTTGGAAAGATATCTTTAAAAAAATATTTGGTTAGTCACAAGTAAGCCCAGGGTGGAATCCTGCAGCTCTTCCACTTAATGCAAAATGCTACATAAACATTCCACAAAACACAGCGTACATGAATTACCAACAGCTTCACACATTTCCAGCCCCAGTTTCTAGCGAGACCCTAACTTTGTTCACTAACATTTCTAGATGAAGACCTATCTTCTTTTGTCTGCAAAGTAAGGTTTTGCTCTTTTACTTTTTTTTTTTTTTCCTACTGGGCTGGACAAATCCCTGAGGACCAGCCCAGACACAGTTCTACAGTCAGATCCCCAAATATTTCTTAAGACAGTAGATAGTTCATGTGAATTAGCTACTTACATTTCTCCTTCACCACATGGCAAAAAAAACTCTCTTTCCAGCGAAGTTATTTTATGCCTACCACTGTAGTATACTCTGGTGAGAGAGGAAGAAAGGAGTGGTATGTGGACAGACACGTCCCTTTGAGTGGAGCTGCAAGACAATCTCCAAAAAACTAGCAGGTGTTCTGCATGACCGTAGCGGTTATTACTGGTGGACTTTTCCTCCAGGACCATTTGCCATGGGGAATGGGAACTGGGTGGCTGAGCTTGCCCTGTTTGGTGGGCCAGCCATGCAGGCTGACTGGGCAGGTTTTGGGTGGCTTGTCCCTCTCACCCCTATGCTGCATTGCTACCTTGCTGCCCCATAAGGCTGCAGATTGCATCTCTGGGACACACAACTGTTATTCTGCAGACGTCTAAACAAATCAGACAGCTGCACAGCTCTTTTGTTCATATTGATGTGGAAGCCTCCACTACGCCTTCACGATAGTCTCATAGTATAACACAACAAAGATTTCCCTTACAGTAGAGATATGTTTATTCTAAGGTAGAGACCTGACTATATTACATATAACAGCTACATATGAGAGTTTTAAAAGCTAACTCAGCAGATCTCCAAGGAACATATTCCTCTTGATATTTTATGATAATTCTCTAAACATTTGTACTTACTGTTGCATAGAAGCTCCAGCGTACATGGTAAATGCACCTGCATCCCTGCAGAACTAGGTCATAAATTCCTTCAGTGTCATTTATCAAGGAGTAAGTAAATTTAGAAAAGAAGTGTACTGGAAACTCTTCTTCTCCATGGTAAGCATGTACAGCTCCTCTCAACAGTAATTTGTCAGAAAACTATATATAGATATGTGGGAGATTTAAATCCTTCTTGCTTTTGCAAGTCAGCAGTTTTTTTCTCTTCCCCACTTCATTGAAAGGACGAGATAAGGATATTTTCAATTACCAACTTTCCATGACTGTGGCAGTAAATACATACTATATATAGCTAATTATTTTAGTTAAACTTCTTTTTACTAGGAAGAGTCTATAAACCGCTCTAATGCCATTAATTTATTTGTAGTGAAGACAAATGCCTTCTAATTTTTTTTTTAAATGACCCTGGTTTGTTCTCCCCACAAAAAACCCAAAGATTTTTTTACGGTTCTTAACCTAGGAGAAATTAATAATATAAGTAAATTAACTGCTGCTTTGTAATATCTTATAATGTTCATTTAATATTTAGACTACAGGTAAAACATGCAAGTCTAAACATATAGCTAATTTAAGCATTATATTTGCAAGCACATCATTAGAAACGTATAAATCATTTGCAAATCATCTCCTTTAAGGAGATGGTCACACTGCCACTTCACAAAGAGTCTCAGCATTTAACGTTACTGCTCGCTAGGCAAGCTGGCTGCTACTGTCCTTTTCCCGGCTATCAAGTGCCTTGCAGCTAAGCTTGGAATTAGAAACGTTAGTGCTTCAAGTCCATTCAGCGCAAAGAGCACGTCGATCTTTGCCCTCTTTGCTTCCCTGTGCTCCAACAGTCTGTACCCATCTGTTAGAGCTTTTCTTATCTTATATTTAGAGTGTAATACCCTTTTGGGCAAGAGCAGCCTTTTTACCCCGTGTTAATTCAGCAATGGAGACAGGAGGGTCTTGACCCATAACGAGGATCCCAGGTGCTGTTGCAATAAAATTAATGGTAATGAGGGTTTTTTTTTTTTTTAATGCTGTCAGCTAAAGTGTTAGAAACCTACTTTGCAGTTTTATGTGTTTGGAGTCCAAATCATGCCAAAAAGGGTTTGAGCTACTACGGGGGATACATTCCTGTCTTTTAAGAAATAAGTACCCTCCTCCACAAGCAATACAAATGACATTAAAATTGAACCTTTTTTATCAAAGTATGCAAATAAATCCCGCAAAACAAAACCTTGATGACTGTCAGTTTTAAGGTTGCTAGCAAAACTTGGGTCTGTATGTGTGCGATGTGGCACAGTTATTAAATTAATCTCACCTCTGCCCTGATCTTCTCACCTGCTCAGGTCTCACCATCAGAGAAATTCATGCTAAAGTCTTTCAGTACTTTATTTACATGGCAATTTCTCAGTCCTAACTGTGAGTATATTAAAAGTCCTGACTCTGAATCTGCAAATAGACTCTCCTGGGGGCAATGAGACTGCTAATCAATACCTTAAAATCTCTGTAAAAGAAAGTACTATTTATTTGCAACAGCAAAATATCAAGAGCTTTTATAAAACCAGTGAAATACGCTACACTTATTTTCGTAGTGCTTGTTTAACGTCCAGCAATCTGTGAGAGTGGGGCCGTTTACTTCTGGACTCCTCTGTAAGAGTTTTCTTTGCTTCTCAAAGCTGAGTAATGCAATAGGTGGTCCCTGAGAGTCGATACCTTCCCCACTCCTGCTGTCTCCCCCACTCCGGCAATCAAGACAACTTTCAGCAGCTTCCACCTGTTCAAATGCAGCCTCCCAACCTGGTAAAACAGGGGCAGGTGCCTCAGCGCAGAAGCTGTTTCCTTTAATAGGTCTAACTATAAATGAAAGAGTAATTGTGGAATTGCAACGAAACCATGCCAGTTTTCACCTGCCCAGCCTGTGTAATCACACGGGGGATGATACGGCAGTATGGAGTTCAGTTGGGGTCAGTATAGGCTGTTGCAGTCTACATGACATCCATTTCTCCTTGTCTTCTACGCTAATAGCGTCCACGCTACTTAGGTAACAGCTAAGTATGCTAACCCTCACTACAATCCTCTCCTTGCTTGCTCCATGGATTTCACAGTATCACCTAAGTCTTTTCCTCTGCATTCTTACCTAAGGAGCCACTGTGTTACCAGGACCCTGCCCCAGTCAGGCAGCCATACGATAAACAGTATTAACACATTGTTTGCTCTTGCCTTGTCTTAGTTTTGTAATCCTTGAATCTACAACCTAAGTAACATTTTTAATATGATTTTTTCTATGTGTCATTTGAATCAAGGAAGTCGAGATTCAAAGATATTTGGCTTTTGTGAGGGGAAAATCAACAACAGGGGATATTTTGTTCCAGATTATACCTTAACATAATCGCAAAACAAGAATTTGCAATGTAATGAATGCTTGATGTAAACAAGAAATAAAAAGTAAAGAAGAAAGCTAGTGTCTTAATGAGAGAGCACACTATGTGTTTAAAGGTTGTGTAATTTACAGCAGTTCTGAAACAAAACATCTGTGTCTGCAGGTCTGACAGTCTTTTCGAAGTGCGTGACATAAGGAAATCCTAAGCATTACCATTTTTATCTATAGCTGTCTTAGATCTGGCAATGAAAATTATTTAGAATAATTAGGTATAATTAGTTTTACAGAATCTGGCTTGTGTAAAACTTTACAGACTGTAGCATGCCATGACATACTCTCACCACTTCACACTGGGTTCTTTTGCCAAAAGTAGTTACTAGTTAACTTTAAGCACTGTCACCTGATAGTACAAAAGAAGCACAAATGTTTTCCAAGGTATGTGAAAATGGAAGAAAGCCTGGAAAGGAAAGAGTTTTGAATAATTTCTTCATGTTGATATGGAAATGATTTTCTATTCTGGTAGCAGGAAAACCCTTCTTTTATCAAGCACCTGCTCTGTTAAAGGGCAGGAAAAAGGATAAATAAATAGAATATAGGAATATACACAAAGGATGTTTCTAGATTAAAAATGTAAGGCATGCTTGTGCTATAGAGGAAAAAAGCAATTTTAGTCATTATGGGATGTCTGTGGAATGTAATATGGCATTCTAACACCCTGGGATCTCTACCTATGTGATGGGGCTGAAAGAGGTAGTCCAATCAAATATTGAAGCAGCTGCTGAAAAGATTTCAAAATATATAGCAAAGGCTTTGTGGGTTTAAACTGGATTGAGATGTTGTAATTTGAACAGCCAAGCCGCAAGCTGTGAAACCAGGAGTAGAATTTTCTGAGAAATCCTAACAAAACATCCTATTACACCTATGCATAATAGACACTAATGTTTTCGCAAACTGGTACAAAGCTCCCCAAGGAGGGGAGCGTAACCCTAGAACAAGCTACCCAAAGAGATGGAGGCCTCTCCAGCCTTGCTAGTTTTCAGGGCTTGGATGGAGCAAGCTGTGTCTGACCCGATTTAGTGCTGGTGATTGTCCTGTTTCAGCTAGCTGGCTGGACAAAATAAACCCCAGATGTTTTCTCCAGCCAACATTTCTACGATTCAAAGTACAGCAGTTTAGGGTTAAAGACTCTGATGTAATTTCTAATTGGCTGAGCAAGGCTTATATGCACGTTATTTACATCTTTCAATAAATCATACCCTATGGTATTCCCATTACAGAAGTCACGTGGAAAGATCACAGTGTTATTTTACTTCTTGGGACTATTGCCTCTTATGGGGTGTATACTGAGCAGATTTTCCCCCAATGTGTGGCACTGAGAATTTCTATTACGGCTGCCGAAATTGGTCCGGATACAGCTTTTCCACTGAGATAAAAACTGCTGTGTGGAATTAACAAACAATATGTAGGTAATCTGCGCTTAAACACAGCAGGACACTCAACTTTGTCAAATCTCAGGGGCTTCATGCACACACCAGATTTTTACTTGTCACTTAAAAATTGTCCAAAATTTTTGGCATAGGTACAAAATATTGGAAATGTATTAATAACTACATAAAAACTTCACACTCCCTTTAATAAGGTACTTTCATCCCTATTTTTTCTGGGCTGCAAATCCAATGGGGTGTCTCAGTCCTGGGGTATTTTGTGATTGCTAAAATGGTTCAATCGAAGGCAAAGTACGGTGTGTAAAGGAAAATACAGTTTAATCAAGGAACTGAGCCTGTACAAAAAAACAGCAGGGAAGAATGGCAGAATAAAACCTACCAAGGCCCAAAGCAGCTGAAATACAAATTAACGTTAAACCAAACGCAAGGGAAAAGTTTCAGTTCAGTTCAACAAATGACATTTTGATTTGGCAAAGCTCCATCACAAAAATAGTGGTTTGGGTATTCAAATGCAAAAATGAATTATTTACACAAAATTAATTTCTATGGATATTTTAAAATTTAAATTTCTATTTTAATTCCTGACAAGGTCTGGTATACACAGGCCTGAAATGAGGGATATTAATAAAGAAAACCTTTCCTAGAAAGTATGTTTTACATATCAAGCAGGCAGAAAAGTAGGGCCAGGTTTTCAGACAAGCCTTTATGAGACCTTCATTTGTAAGTGTAGGTCTTTACCATTGCCAGACACGTTTCCACACACACTTGCAGCACATGTCCAGGTGATTACAGCTGTGCATACAAACCCCCCCTTGTAGCAGTTAAATTTCTCTGTGTCTATTCTAACAGACTGACAAAGGAGAGAAATACTATGTGCCTCTGCTCATATTGTACTAAAAATTGCGCATAGCTATGATTCTCTGCAAACGGGATTTCCTCTTCAAAAACTGGATGAACTTTCCCTCCCTAATTATACTTATTCAAAAGTGTAACCCAATCAGCTAAAAGAAAAAGTTTTTTTCATAAATATTTCACACTATAAGCTTTTCCGAATTGGGCCTCATATATAGTATTCTACACCAGAATTGTTTTAACCATTCAGGTAAGTTATCCAGCAGACTTTAAGGAAACATTTTGAAGTTGTTTTGAAACAAATATGTACATTTATTCACTAATTTCTTCATGATTTTATCTAATTTATCTATTTTACTTCTTACAAGTCTAGAAATTGTGAACCTCAAACATCAATTCATGGAAAATCTACACATTGTGCCTACAATAAAAGCGTTACTTTTACTGAGGAGTAAAACTCAAATGGATTCAAAAAACGTTGCAAATATTTAAAAGCTTTCTAGTGTTAGGTATTCTCCCAGGGCTTAAAGTTTCTCTCTCAGCTGCCTTAGAATACATCATCACTGTGAAATGCTTCAGTACTGTGGTACGTCCTCATCTTCTTCAAAGGATGTACAATGTAACAAGTGCTGTTTGTAATTATTTGTGAGATGAGTACTTTAAAAAGTTTCATAGCTTCAAAGCAATCATTTTCTTTTGGTTGTCTAGTTTATTCCTATTTATTACTCGTGTATGACAGTCCAGGGGCCACTTATTTCATGTAAGTGCTGCCAGAAATAACCCAAACTAGTTGACTGAGTCTCTTAGATACTGGTGCCCCAAAATACTTCACAAGAGTGGTAACCATCAACCATTTCCTTCATATATTAATTAGAAGCGAATTTTCAGCCCTCCCCCCCCCCCAACATACATAACAAACAGCTGAGTATACAGGTATGTATATTCCACACAACAATCGACCATCGATACAGATACCCCAGGTCAACAGAGCATTATAATTAATTTTACTAAATTGAAGATGTCAGCACTAATGCATGACACAACTATATTTTCTTAAAGTTGCCTAATAAAAACCAGAAAGGACCATAGTTCCAAAATAAAAGGTTCTGTTATAACCAATGACAAAAAATTAAAAATATCAATAACCAAAAACATATCCCAGCAGACTAAAAGAGAGATTAAAATCAGTCAGGTACAGAGACGATAGGTTGAAATGAGCTAATCACGACTAGCGAATGATGTCCTGTGCAATTTAGTCAGCATGAAGTTGTTTCCTCCCCTGCAAGGATTCATAAATCTACACATGCCGATGCGAACCTGATGGATGTGTGCGTCTGGAGGGGTGAAACTAGACCAATATTTTATAGTAGAATGCAGATTTCTTGGCCAAGAGCCTTGGAAATTTATAAGTACTCTCTCTGGCAATGGAGAGGATCCACTTAGGTGCCAGCTACAGTCTTTCCCAAGACTCCAGTTGTAGTTCGTTATTACTAGCTCTTAATAAGTTGAACATTTGTTGAAATTACTAAAAGCTGTTTTGTCATAGGTCCAGACTCAAACTCCAGAAGGTAGGTCTGGAATCCAGAAGCAGGTACCTGTACCTGCATGCACCAAACACTTACATCAACTGGGTCCGAAACCTGATCATTCCTTAGCGCTATAGTTTTACCCCATGTCTTCTCTTAGCTGATCTTCCCGACAGCCCCCAGTACCTGGAGAGCTGTGATCACAAAAAATCTCAGTTTTCATAACTTTTTTAACATTAAGTTCTTGGTTGCTAATATTACTAAGAATATGTTGAAGATAGGAATCTCAGAGGGTTCAAAAGCAGACTGACAATTACACATTTTTAATATCTCATTTTTTATACTATGTTTTGTTCTGTTTTTTGAATGCTTGGATTTGGTAAAAACCGCTCACATCACATTCAAAAATAAATTTATTACTTCTCTAACAGAAGGAAATATTGTACAGAGACAGAACTGGAATGATCCGGGACCATTAATAGGTAAGACAAGTCATATATAAAAAATAATAAAAACCAAGCTTCTATTTCAACTTTGGTAGCACCTTTTTTGTCACATCTAGCCATTTCAGTCGTTAAACTGCTTTGCAAAAACTTAATGATACACGAATATCTACCTGTTTCTACAATACATTGTGAGGATTAATATAACACGAAAATATGAAGAGTCAAGAGTTAACTAATTATTGCTTTAACAAATTATACATTATATTGACCAAGAATGGGAGTAATGATGCTGATTTTTCCAATATGATTTCTACTATTACTTACTCCACGGTTTTTCTGGGTCCAAGAGCACCAGAAACTTGTATTAGTTCACTGACATATATTATTTGAGGAAAAACTAGCAGATACACATACCTAAAAATAGTCTTTCTTCTGAAAAGATAGCCTGAGTTTTAACCTGAATAAATGTACCAATGACGCAAATATCTCTTGTAAAGGATATGCTTAAATCTGCATCTTCAGAATTCTTGGCAAAATATCTCAGGACCTTAAGAAAGCTAACAAAGGCTGCCTCATGTTTCCTAGCATAAGCTTGGAAAAACTTCCCGGCAGCAAAAACTTCCCAAGCTGTTGAAACTTGAGAGAGTTACAGGGCACTGATGTTCTTAACGGGTATTTCAGCTTGATGCTGACTTACAAAATTCTGATAAGACTGAAGCTACCAGGGAGCCACAAAGGACTTCAACAGAATTTAGGAACCCAAGCTCAAAAGTATAACATAAGCTTATCTTCTAAGACACCAGACACCTACATTTTGGACAGTCTGTATCAGCCAACTTCTGCATGAGACCAGAAATACCATCACCTTTGCATGATTAAACACCCAGAACATCTCTCCTGTCTGTGCCCAGTGGGGGTCCTTCAGCCACCTTGCCCCTGCATCTAAATCCCCTGAAGGACTCAATGGGGAAGGTAGTTGTGAACTCTTGTTCTTCGTCTCTCAGCCATCACTGTATAGCAAATTTAATTGCAAAAGATTATGTGGATTGCCATTTCACCTAATACCTCATTGATAAAAAGAAATGTGAAAGACTTCAGATCTCTGTTCTCCTCAGCCTTGGAGACTCCAAACCTTCATCTCTGGATTCACCTGGACACTGGAGATTCTGGGTAGAGACTCAGGCATTGGCCATTCCTTTGTTGAAATCACATCAGTTTGGGAAGGAAAAAACTAAGCAGGACTCAAGGAAGAGAGATGCCCAGAAAGAAAGCCAAGTGAAGTAACCCATACACCAGGACATGGTGCTCTCTTAAAGATATTTGCCTTGTACCTGTATCTTCTGTACCTTCGACACAAGTTCCAGTGTCTGAACCCCATGCTGAAGAAAAGTGAAATTTGGTAACAATGCCCCTCCCTCCTTCTGTGAGCAAAAGAAATCAGTGGCCTCTTGCTTTGTTCTTCACCAGAACAACTTTCTTCACGTCTGTGCTCTAGATGGAGACAACCCCAAGCTGCTTGTGCAGACTCAGAGGAGTGCACAAACCGCTGCAGAAAGGGGCAATCCTTACTAGCACAGGTGCCACACTGAGCAAACACAGGTAAACTTTCAGAAAACTCAACGCTGCTAGATTTACCAGTTTGGATCAACACTGTTTGAGGGATTCCTATGTTAAATTCCATTACATGAAACATATATGTCCTTCAGTACCTATGAAAAGGGCTTATAACTTCCCTGCAGCCCAGCGTGAGGCATATAAACCTCTAGTGAAAGTGACTGATGGCAAAACTCTACTTTCAGCATTTCCTACTGGTTCCACTCAGGTGCTATGCACCTCGTTCTGTGCCTAAATCTGCCACCCATTGCCCTGAGAGCTAACTCGGTATAAATCCTTCACTAGGAGCCAGGTATCCCTTTAAAGGCTGTGACCACACGTGTGTGATAAACGAAGTATCGGAGGGAAGTTTTCTATTACAGAGCATGTGAAAGTACAGTGGTTCAGTCATGATTGAGTTCTGGTTTTCAGAAGTGCTGTAAATTACAAAACTAACAGAAGATGAGTAAAATCTTGAGGTAACAGTAGAGGTATTTTATTGAAACAAAAATTTAAACAACTGAAGAATAACTTTTACAGTCCTGATTTGAAAGCTTCTCCCAAAGTAAACACATATACTTTATTTTCTATAAAAGCGCAGTTTTTCGGGTTTGTTTTGTTTTAAATTTTGCTTTGATAACAACTCCTCCATAGTCAGAATGTTGTAAGTGGTACTGTGGGTGGACTAATAAAAAGTTGCAGCTGAATTTCTGGTGGACAGGAAGGGTTTTTTTTCAAGACAATTACACAAATTATACCTGACAGCTTTGACTATCTAAGGGAACCAGCATCCTGACTCTTGGCCTTCTCCTAATCTCCTCACTACACTCAAGACAGCTGAGTTTCAACAGCTCATATGGTTCCCACAGAATGAATGCCTTTAGCAACAGGAAACATTTTCAATATTATCTGTTTCCCGTAGAGACAGATCGAAAAGTCATTTCTCATATTTGATAAGAACTTGAAGGGGAATAGCTCGGTATATACTAATTCAAAACAGCAGCCAGCAAATAAAGAACCTATGCCTAAATCTGATACCAGTTAAACCTATAGAAATGAAAGCCAATATGCTGAAGTCAATGGAATTAGAGCGGTAGGATCAGCCAAGAACCTCAACGCAGTCTAGCCTCTACCCCGTAGCAGCTAACAGCAAATTAATCTTATTCTACAGGTTGCTGAAAACCATGCTATGTCTCAGGGAAACATCTGTTTCAGCAATGAGAACAAATGAGGGGAACAAGGTGGAATGTAACAGAGAGGGGTGTGAAAAAGCTAGAAGGGAAAAGCAGGACAAGGAGCGTACCGCTGCCTCAGGCGGGAGGGAATGACCAGTCCGGGAGTCGTGTTTTTATCAGATATTAGAGTCAAGCTGCTGCATGTGGAACAACTCTTTCCTCAGATGGAAGAACTTGCTGAGGTAAAGGTTTCTAGCACCTGAAAACGGTGCCCATACTGGATATCTTCCAAATACCTCACGTAATCCGTTAAAATAGCAATACTAGAGCTAAGCAAGAGATCCAGATTTTAACATTATGTTACACTGATATATGTCCCAATGCCACCACGTCATGACAGTTCATGAATAGTTTTTCAGTACCTAAAGGGGGCCTACAGGAGAGCTGGGGAAGGACTTTTTACTAGGGCATGTAGTGACAGGACAAGGGGGAATGGCTTCAAACTGGAAGAGGGCAGGTTTAGATTGAACATTAGGAAGAAGTTTTTCACTTTGAGGGTGGTGAGGCACTGGAACAGGTTGCCCAGAGAGGTTGTTGAGGCCCCATCCCTGGAGGTGTTCAAGGCCAGGCTGGACGTGGCCTTGGGCAACCTGGTCTAGTGGGAGGTGTCCCTGCCTATGGCAGGGGGGTTGGAACTCGATGATCTTCAAGGTCCTTTCCAACCTAAACCATTCTATGATTCTATGATTCTATAATGTTCCCAGACACTATATCTTTCTCATTGTGCAACCACATAGCTAAATTTGTGAATGTAACCGTGTTTTTAAATTATTTGCAATGAGAATGTTGCCTGAACAAGGACAAAAAAATGAAATAAAGGCTTATAATTAGGCCCAGAAAGAACAAAGCAAATACGCTTTTCAGTTCTGGGTATTTTCATAGGGAGAACTTTATCACTCCCATTGCCCCAATCCAAATGCAAATTAAGCACCTCATTTATTTAAATTAGCCAGAGAAATAGATACACAGAAGCAAAAGCTGCTCCCACTAAAGTCAATGTTGTGAGATCTGGGCTATGGTGCATATCTGATGGCACAGCAAAGTCCAAAGTATTATGCTAACAGTACCGCAGCTTTAAAATGTTTGCTTTAAGTGTTAGCAAAATCTTGGTCTTGGAATCTGTGCTGCAGGATTTCTGAGGAAGTGCTAAATGGAGTAAGTTGCTAAAAGCTTTTTTCTCCCTCCGCCTCCCCCCCGCCAAAATAGAAGCAAACATAAAAAGCAAAGAAATCTTTTTATTCCAAGCATGGCTTTCCTTTCTTAGAACAAACCTGTCCCTATATTTCAGATGTTGTATGCATTGCAGCATCCATACCCAGGGTACTGGTTTTTTAGGCGGACACCACCTGAGACACTACAGTGAAGAATAAAAAGCATACTTTCCAAGGGGGAGACACATTCCTTTTAACAAAACAGTATAGGAATTCTATTTTTTTACATTGTGCCCTCAATTAGAATACCTCTTAATGCCTGGAATGAACTTTGTATAAGACCTATTGATGGAAACTTGAGTCTCCAGTTTTGATGTTAATGTAATAAAATTAAAAGTTTAAAAACTAAAACCTGTAAATACAAGACTAAGGATCATATTCTACTGCTTTGCCTGCAGTAAGAAATCTCTTTTACATGCTCTCCAAAATGGCACAAAAATTTCCAGTTGGGGCCTTCATATTATCCTCAGTGTCTTACAATAACACTGCCTTTATTATACCCCAAGCAAGATCTCTCATGTGCATTATTTGTTTGTGATTTATTATGATCTCCAGATCTCATTTTACTTTGCTTAGTCACTCATACCCTTAATCATACCTACCCTTCTCCCCCTGATATATCGCCTACGTGGATGATGTGAGGTGTAGCAGTCTGGTCATTTGAAGATTTCTTAAGGTGAAATGAAAGGGTAGCTACATATAATCAGCTGTGTATCACCAGAGTAGCAAAAATTATAGCACACAGAGGGCCAAGCCTTAAATTCATTTTGTTTCACCAGCAAGTAGTTTGCATGTGGAGAGCAATAGAATTTGCACTGATTGAAGAAATTACATAATTGTATTTTTTCTGCTCATATATGTGACTCATAAGCTTAAAGAGAGATTTTATCAGTGTTGAAGTGGTCTTTGCAAAACAGTGGCTTCTTGTCAGGTAACTGGAATTTTCTTTGTTCTTTTTTAAAAAATCGGTTTCTAATACTTTAACATTTTAAAAGTGTTTCCCTTAAAAAAAAAAACGAAAAAAAACCCCAACAAAAAATCCCCAAAGCCATAAAATATTTAACTTAGTGCTAGAGAGAACTTAGAAATAACGTTTCTGACAGATACAGAACTAATATCTCTAGGTGCTTCGCAGGAGTCATTGCAGTATAATATTTATTATACATTTATAACATCTAAATATTTTAGAGACTATCCATGAAGGTGGTAGAACAGCTTTCCAGACAAAAATGCAAAAACACACTTTTGGAAAAAGCCTAAAATAAGATCAGGCTGTAAGCTCAACAGAGAAGCCCTTTTGCCAGGTATGAGTCTAAAGACTAGGAGAACACACCACTAAGTGGTGCCTTGGCCCATCCATGGGGAGGTGCATTGCCTGCAGCTGTCTGGGGAAGGTCACTGGGCCTCACGTTGAGATGAGCCAGTGGTGAGAGGCTGCTAAGGAGCAGTTCCTGCCTAGGAAGCCCGCTAGAAGATGATCAGTGCGGGATAAAACAGATACAATACTCTTCACTGAGGCATGGGTGGGACTTCTGTGAAATGGCTCTGTTCCAGTTAAACTGGGATTTGTTCTGATGAGCTTGTTGGGACATTTGCTTATTACTGCCATTGCCCAAGAGAGGACAAAACTGGGGGGTGAAAGTTAGTGTTTTTGTAGCAGTAAATGCCAAGAGCCCCAGGGTGTATAAGGAGAATTTCCTGAACGCAGCCCCAGCTGAGGGAAAAGGGAGAAGGACAATCTGCACGGGGAGTGTGGCCAGCAGCCCCACAGGGAGGCGCGGATGCAGCCCATCCTCATCATTGGGACTGCAGTGAATGCTTTGAAATCAGCTATCATTTGTGGCCTATATAAGATGACAATGTGTCTTCATAGCTTCTTCCTGCCAGAGAGACTGTTCTTTTTTTTTTTTATTGTTATTATTATTATCTGGATTTGTTTTTCTGTTAGCAGTATTTGACCAATTTGTGCACCGTCGGCTTTCTTTGTATATTCTCCCCTACAGCTGCAGTCTTTTCTTTGAGAGGTTGGCACTCTATGAGGAGTTCAGCAGCAGGTCACAGACCTGGTTTACAAAGGGAAGGAGAAATAAACAACCAACTAGAAGAATAAAAAGACTCCAAAAAGCTTTCAGTAACCTATGGACAAACTGGACAGATGTATTTATTGGACTTTCTTTCTTCTTTTCCTCTTCCTGACCTAGCATCCTCACCTCATCTGAGGTCAGGCACACGTAACATACTTGTCATTTTTCCTTTAGACTTATTATTAGGTGATATTTAGATAGATGATAATGGGGTGAAGAGAGAAGAAAGAAATTAAAGGAGACAAGAATAGGGCATACTGCAGTTTGAATGCACATCATGGAACCTTTGGTCACAGGTGTTTGCATCATTTCCCCCACCAAGTATTTTTTCTGTTGGGAAGCTCTGTGTCACCATTACATACTCTTTGTTTATGAAAGAGATATGGGCGTTCTTTTCCTCTCACAGATAACTTACATATTCTAAGTTATTCATATGGTTTTCAATCATGTCTTTAGTATCTAACAGCATAAAGAAAACTAGCCAGGCTTCCCCCTTCCAGTTAACTTTATCGCTGGCCTTGTTTCCTCTCCTGCTTCAGTGAACTCATAATACATTTAGGTAAATACAAGCAGAATTAAAAAGATAGAATGCAAGGAACCAGAAAGAAAAGGGAGAAAAAGGGATGCTTGATACTGGTATGGTATCTGAGATAGACAGCAAAAGAAATGCACCTCTACAGTAAAGCCCGAATGACCCATGTAGGAAGATGCGGAGTATCAACTGTTGCACTATTGGGTAACACACCTTCAACAGTGTACAAGTACCTAGCGATGCCAGGCTCCTGTACAAGGCATATTGTTCCCCCATCATACATGGATACAACCCCTAGAAGTAATAATAAACCTTAAACAAAAAAGGAGGAGCTTAAAATGTAAAGTCAATCTGGAACACTCAATGAGAACAGAATGAAGGCTGGGGTAGAAACTAAACATTGGATCAAAATTAAGCAGTCCAAAACCATCTCTCCACTGATAAACACCTCGTCTGCTGTGCAAAAGAGCAAAGCCTGTAAACCAGCTATACAATATTTCCGAAGGGAGTTTTCAACCTGATGGCATTTCGGGGCCTGTCTGTTTCAATGTATAGCAGGGAATAATCAGCTCACTCGAGGGAACGCCTCTGTTGAAGAATTTGCCTAATTTGCAAAAAGAGGATGAACGTTCTCATCTACTCTTCTACACAGTCTATCTAGCCCTTTCCTATCCAGATCCTCAGTTTCGCAAACATTGACTCACTCTTAAAAATCTTGTTGTTTTCTACTATTCCCATTTTCTTTTCACTTTAACCCTCTTTTTCAGATTGACCTGAAATTCTTCCTTTTCACCAATCTCTTCCTTTTCTCTACAAACAGCACTAAATAATTGTATAAGATTAAACGAAAAAGGAAACATTGAGTGACTTATACATGTGTTTTTATATCTTTACATACATATATATGCGTACATATGTACACACATTTGTCCATATATATGTGTATGTATATGGCGGAAAGAAGAACTTACCTATGTCCCAGGTAAGGGGGTTATTCTGTTCCATCTCCCTTTTCCCTATGACATACCAAATGCAGGCCATCCAGTGAGCAAGCAAGGCAAACATGGACATGAGAAGCGTGAGAACGATTGTGCTGTGCTGGGAGTAACGATCCAACTTCTGCAGGAGACGCAAGAGGCGTAGCAAACGCACTGTCTTTAGGAGGTGGACAAGAGAAACCTGGGAGCACAGGGAGAGAAAACAGCTTGTCAGCAGTTGACTTCTAACACACAGTTCTCTTGTTTCAATGAAAGGAAATTTTATCTTCTAAAGCCCTATGAATTTTTGCCCACTCTTCGTTCAGTTACATAGCTGCATGTTATGTTTAGGCTAAATCTTAAGACAGCAGAGAATAGCAAAGAAGATGGCTAAAAAAAAAAGATGTTTACTTTTGCTGTGTACATACATATTTATGGTTTCTGATTTAAGCCAAACAAACTTGAAATACTGGAAGATCTTTCATTTTGTCTTTTTTTCATGCAAAGTCTTCTTTTGGATTTAACTTAAAAATTTATGTTTGTGCAAAAAATGGATCCTTCCCTGCTCTAAAACAGAAACATAATTGTCAAACTGAGCAATGTTCATTTGATTCCAATATGATACCACACAACAAACATCTTCAAGTACATGCTGATTTTCAGTTTCTTCTAATAACCAAACAGTAGGCCTAACTCAACTATGTATGAGACAAAACCAGCTGAATAATTAAGCCTGGAAGAGGCAATAACATACAGCAGATATTTTGCAGAACAAGGAAGCAGAGAAGTGAGCGGAGACTCAGATTTGTTCTTCAAATTTAAACCTGTGTTCAGGGGCCTGGGCACACTTTACTGCTCTGCACTAACTTGGAGTCCAAAAAAAGCTTGTATTAGAACTTCTAATGCTACTTAAATTCCTCACCTAAAATATGATTTCCTTTCAAAAGCAGCACCTGATCTGCTCAGCACCCTAAGTATCTATCAGTTTATGAAGTATATGGGCTTTGGCCTCAGAGGAGATACGGCAACACACAAAGTGAGGAGTCCCTGGATGACCCCATCCCCTCCAGAGCATCCTACATCCACACCAGAGTATGCACAGCTCCCAGTTTTGTGTGGAATATACTTGTCTCATGTTTCAGCTGTTGGGTAGACTTAGCAAACAATATGCAATTTAAGATGCTAATATTTTTAATTTAATTTTTTGAAGATTAAATAGGTATAATTTTCATTAACAAAAAGCTTTTTCCCCCCCTTTCATTAATGAGACATTAGGATTAATACCTACTGGGTACCTGGCTGATCCAGGATACATGCATCAGCTAGAAAAATAACATCAAACTGGACATGTCTTCCCACAGCCTTCCCAGATCACAATAATGAGCTGTCTGAAAGGAAAGTCTAAAAGCATAGCTCGATCAACATCCTTTAGCTTTTGCTAATCCAGAATAACCTGAAGCTAAACCTTTCTGTTTCTGTTACCAAAACTAATAATCTGAAATCTTAATTTTATAGGTGTGCATTCGCTAACAGCTAGGACTGATAAATTCTGTAACATGGGGTATTTTAGATTTATTCATGAAGACTTAACAATTCATTGATTTTATTTCAGTCTCAGGAATGAAGTAGGTGGGAAACCTGTAAAAAGGAAAATAAAAAATCTACAAACGTGCTTTTTTTTTTTTTTGCCACTATAGTTTTGATAGTGCATAAGCAATTCTCCCACAAGCTTATTCATGCAGTATTTGCTGCCCTTTGTTGTTTGGTGTTTTTTTTTTTTTTTTTCACAAGAACCTTTACATTTTTTCTCATGTATGTAGCAGGGGAAAAAAGAAAATCAACAAAAACATGACACTTTTTTAAAATACTTTGAAGTTCACTGCTGTCAGGAATAAGATCTGACATTAGAGCACACAAACAATTACAAGGTCTTCTCTTCTTGCATTTCTTTTATCCATCTTATGTCATCTACAATAAGTCAGTGAAATTAGTTATGTCTGTGGCCTTAAGCACAAGAATATCTTCAAGTCTGAGGCAGAAGGCTGTAAAATATTTGAAGCAATTGCTATATTTGCATTAATATAATCATATAACTATTAAAATAAAATTATTTTAATTGAATGCCATGCCACTATACCAACTGCCTCTTTTTCTGTGGTAATTAATTTCCCAAAGTCTCCTTTTCTTCTCTCTCATCAGCTTGTTTGAAGCAAATGTGGTTTTGTTGCAGTCTTAACATAAAGGGATCCCTATTCATGACTGACTCGTTGAGGTCTTGTAGTAATATAAACATATATATAATGATTGTATATATAATGATTGTACATGTGCTATGGCCTTCACATTGGAGCCTTCATCTTTACGTAGATCCCTATGTTCAACCGCATCACAACCAAATACTGATAACTTAGGTGAAATTATTTTTTATTAGATTCTTTCAAATAAGGAATTTCAAAAGGGCTGTTACAATAATAAGTGTGCCCTGCCAGTTATCACTTGTGACTAAATTCTGACCATTTTTATAAAGTTATAGAACACTGAAAGATATAAAAACAGTGACATTGTTTTTAATGTGGAGACATATTTTGTTTTAAGGCCTAAAGACCATCTCATTTCAAAATAATTTCTGCATAAATTTGAACACAGATGTAATTAATCATATGTAATTGCACTGATTTTTCTCATTAGTCATGCCAAACACTCTTCTTGTATTGTGTCCAATCTGTCATTGGAAGAACTGAAATGCCATCAAGCAGCTTTCTTTTACATGTCACAAATTTAGAAAGACAAAATGAGGAGTCAGCACTCCTACTTGTGCCTGCATAGATTTTGCTTTGCCCCCAGATATAAAACCATCTAAATTTTCCATTTGGTTAATCATTTTAGACTAGCTGCGCTAACCTTTTTCTGTCAAAATGACAGAGACAGAATTTTATCTAAAACTAACACAAACTCAATCATAGCATAGTGCTGAGAAATACTGAGAAATAAAATTGCTACAAACTGAAGTGATGAAATTCTCTGTTTGGAAGAATCATCTACTACAGCAAAAAAGAATTAATAAGGAATCATGATACATTTTAAGAAATTACTATTGACGGGGATCTTTAATCCTTTTTGTCTGCTTGGTTAGTCGGTTTTCCTCAAAAAATGACACTCTTGCTCTATAACCACCAATAGTTACTCAGAGAGAAGCAGATTCAATCATAATTAGTGCTTAATGGCCTGTTTTTCACTTTGACAGCATTTTGCACCACATTTCCACAGACTAAGGGATCCTTTATGTCAGATGAATACGAGCATGGAAGGATCTGGGGTCTCAGCAGGCACGGAGGTTAGGCAGGAATGTGCCTGAGGTCTCAGACCTCTGAAGAGTGACACAGTAGAGCCAACTCATACAGTTTCACTTTTTTTCTTTCAAAATATCTCCAGGGATGGTGAGAGACCACAGCTTTTTCACGCACTCTAACTCCACAAATTTCCAACTGGAGGATGACATTTACGTGCCATACATACATAGGTATGTATGGCACTATACCTATAGCTTCCAGAATTTAGAGCATCCCTAAAGGTTTGGCCTTTGTGCCGGGGCCTGAACAGCAAAGGAGTGAGATGCTCCCTGATGCCCCTTCTCACCGTTCTGTTGAGGCAACATCTGAGAGTCGATGGAGTGAAAATCTGAGAACAGACATGAGGAAATGGCTTATTAAATCATAAAGTCTGAAAACAGTGGACTGTGACTAACACCTCCCCCCACTCTTCAAACACTTGATAGTCATTGTTATCTTGAGGATCTCATTAACAGTTGCCAAGTCTTGGCACGATAAGGAATATGATATAGTAAGGCACTGTGTTCTCACTGAGGAATCATATAGAGAACAAACTGACCGAGTTTGCTGGGGTGAACGCAGGGTTCAGACTCACGAATTCTGGATTTTCTCTCAATTACCAGAGAGAAGAGAGGGTTGCCCCTCGACTCTCTACAGTGTAGTGGTCTTGACTATGCAGCAGCTGGCCACCAAAGTCAGCCCAAAGCAAAGGAAGGAAGCAGACTGGACCTTGCAAAAACTTTTAACAAGGCATTTAACTCTTGGAGCATGCAGGCAGCTGTGCCACTCAGTCAATGTTAATTATGAGATCAACACAGCTATGTAGTGTTTATTACTTGGGCCTTATTGTTGGGACTTATTATATAATTAATTATCGCATTAAGGATCCACTGCTAACAGAGGGACATTTCCATGCCCCTGGATATTCTTAGTCACCATATTAGCAATCTTAATAGGGGAAAAAAGGTTTAAAAGTACAATAGATAGGAGATGTGTATCAATCATACTGTAGTAGCGTTTTTTAATATTGTGACATTTTAACTGTAAAGATAATTATTGGATAATACTTTATTTTCCAGAATTCAGTATGGAAAGCATAAAAGTCTTCCCAGTTAAAAAAAAAAGAAAAGAAGACAGCAATATCAATTTTGGTTTTTTAATTTTCTCTTGAAGGAAAAGATCAGACCTGGTTCATTCAAAGAAAAATTCTTAATGGAAATTAAAGCAACACAGTTATGATGGCTGTTTGGCTTTAATGTAAGGGATAAACTGAAATAGTAGTGTTTTTAGATAGATTACCCACTGGTTATAAAAACACAGTGACTGAAGAATGTGAGCTATTAACTGTCTGGTTTTAAAAGCTACTGCACTGGCATCGGATTGACAGTTCTTAATGTAACAAATGGAGTGAAAAGGGAGATCGCCGAAGGAAATGGAACTAAATGATAAAACCAAAGAAGATACATGTGAGGCTTCCTGTCTAGTGTTTTTCTATGCTTTTTTCTGATATGCATCTATCCTATCATCTATGTACTTGTCTGTAACTCATATTTAATGAAAATGAGATTGAGTGCATCTGTTCATAAAAGATCAAAATTCTGAGAATTAGAAAGTGGACAGCTTAAAAGCCTAAGTCTCTTATGTGAAAAATCCACAAAATTCAGAAACCTCTGCCAACATTTTTTTCCAAAATAAAACTTTCTGATTTTGGGTGTGTGTATGTGTGTGTTTGTGGAGTTTTTTGTTTGTTTGTTTGTTTTGATTGATTGCTTGTTTTCTTAGTAGATTTTTATTTTATTAAATCTAATAGGACTACCAACAGGAAAATCTTTGTCCTAGCGTAAGCAAACCAATACAAATGTAAACCATGATGATTGTGACATCACCAAACATTAGATCCACACCTTTTTCAAAGCTGCTTAAGCACTTTGTCATTATATTCCTAAAAAAGATTATTTGAAACCAAAGCCAAAGTTAATGACAATTGTAAGTACTAGATATTAGAACACAAAAAAACTAGTGATCATGCTGTAATTTTTGCACCAGAATAGAGGTAAAGAGAAAGAAGATTCCCGGTTCAGTGAAGAATGCTGACTATACCAACCATAGCAATGATTTACTTTACCACAGTAACAATTTATGAATCTTGAAAAATTAATTGAACTTATGCAGCATAAGACAGCAAAAGCTATAGGGACATGTGCTTGAATACAGTAAGTAAAAATGAAGCTAACATAAGTGCAACTCTTTACAAAGTAAGGATAATTGAATTAAAAAACATGGTACATATGTGTCTTTCATAATAATGAACGGCCACTTTGACGTCCAATCCTGTAATACTTTTAATCAACATGTACAATTACATTGTATTCCTTCCTTCAGCATTTAATGTGAAAATACACTACAAAGGTGAAAAAGATACCAAGGTATTTTAGTTCATTCAGTTTTAGTCTCCAGATCTGGAGAAAAAAAACCTATCAAACCCCTCTTGAAAAAAGAACAATTAAAAAAAAAGACAGGTTAGTACTTACCACAGTGACGTTGAAAGCATAAAGAAGATCAAAAGGAAGTGCAGCAATTAAATCAATGATAAACCAGGTAGTCACGTAGTGGATACAAATAGATCTTGCTTCAAATATAACTTGGCCAGACTTGCTGACATATGTTGTTCGGAAATTTAAAATAATATCTGCTTGACAAAAAATGAACAGAATCAGAGATAGTGATTTCTTGATTCCTGGGGATAACACCAGGAATCCAGCATAACACTGTTTTTCTTATGCATGGCAAAAACCAGATGAAGAATCTAATACAGAAACAAATAAAATATAGTGCTAAGAGATCCACCTACATAGAGTTAAACCAATTGATGCACAAAGTTGTTCTTTGTAAGGAATAAAAAGAATGTTTAAAACATTTAAAACTCACTGATTTCAAAGGGACCTCGAATTAAAAAAAAAACAACAAAAAACCCAAACCACATTACTCTTTAAACATACCAAATATTGGTACAGTATTTTTCTTAATGAAAAATGAAGGTATGACTGTTGAGCATAAAACACATTTATGTTTCTTTTGAGATAAAAAATATCATTAATTACTTTATTTAAAAGGTGTAATCGAAACTTTCTTTTTGTGATAACTGTCCAGCACAGAGAACAAATGTCATCCTCAAGGATAACCACTTGTTTATTAACAGAAAATTGCTGAACTCACTTGAAAAAACAGCTTTTGCGCTATGGTGAAGATATGAATTGCTTGGTGGCTTGTGCATTTTGCATGTTCCTATCTAATATTCCAGGATGAGTGTCTTTCAATATGAGATATAGTTTTGACATGTCTTGCCAAAACCCATTAACACTCAAAGAAAAGCTCAGGTCTTGACAACAGAGTCTCAATTATTTTCATGTCCTACAAGACAAAGACTATAATCTGTCCTCGAGCTATGCACCCGGTTTCTACCAACATTAGCAGGAACTACTTGTGTAACTTTTTACAATGTCAGAAAAGAGTGCAGCCAACCATCAAGGCTGGTGTTTTACAGCAAGATAATTAACTGGCTGCCTTGCAAATTCTAATGCCTCATGTTGAAGACCATCTCATAAAAGAGAAAGAAGTGATCCCAAGTGTTAGGAAGACATTCAGAGTGTGATTGACTTTTTTCTCATTAAAAAATAACAACCTCAGGGTGATGGTCTTGGCAGCCTGAAAGCCAGTGGACTTGCTTTAATGTCCAGGTTATGAGAGGCAGCTTTCTAGATGCTAGTCCAGTGTGTAACAGACTTGTCAGCTGTGTTATTTGTAATCTAGGTAGCCTATTCTTAAGTGTTACAAGGTGGGAACCGCATTCCCTGTGCGCTCTGCCTCTGTCTATGGCAGCAGTGGCAGCACTGACGCCCTTCTATCTGCCAAATGATGCACAAGAAGATACACCATCAGTTGCCTCTTCTACACATTGCTCTTGTAGGGAGGTGCCAGCAGGAGCTGCTCGGGGCTGGCTTCACACCATATACAGTATAGAGCGTGCAGATGTTTGGGAAGTGTTTCCTGCCCAAACAGATCTTTCTTACAGCCTCTGTGGAAGAGGAGGTTGAAATGTCAAACGGAAGCACCTGCAGGTGAAATTCAGCCTCTTGGTCTCCTCTTTGTCTCTTGCAAATGGAAATAAACACAGAATATATGTATTATTTCAGTCTGTTAAAGGGATTTGTTTTCGCTTTGGATGCAGATATTTCCTTTCCTCACAGCTAGTTGCTTGTGTGCTATGGAAGCCTGCTCCAAATCAGCACATTCCTCAAAAAAAAGAAAGCTTTGAAGTCCTAAAAATTTAGCATATCTCAACTTTTGTCTCTCCATAGTTAAAAACATAATGAACACTAACAGTACTAGTATTGTAACTTGGTTTTAATGCAAATCAAGTTAGAAGTAAAAAGAGGGTAGTAGTAGGATTACTAGTAGGAGTAGTAGATTCATCTGCTCATGGTTTTGTAGGCAGTTTCTGGGGCCAGAGAACTTTTCTTCCTGCTATACCCACATGAGAATGAACGCCTAATTTCCAATATACTTTTTATCCTGCAATTTTCATTCAGTGTATGAGAAATGTCTGTAAAAACCAGCATGCATGAAAAAATAGACTCCCCTCAGACAGCAAAATCGAAGGATAGTTTTTGTAGACTACGACACGCAAAGCATTGCTACCACTAGAGTCATAAAAAGATTAGTGGGTGAGCTTTGTCTCATTTGCAAGCTTTTGTACAATTTAGATAGGAAAATACAAAAATGAGCGTGAAAAGGTTTTTTCCCTGTGGTTTAAGAGAAAATCAAGAATTTTAAAAACAAAAGTTTATGCTTATATGGAACATGTACACTGAAAATGGAAGAAGTAAACATTTATGCAGGTCTCTTTAAATGAGCCAGATTTTATTACATTGTGGTTGTTAGGTATTTTTCCCCTTTCCTGATTTTTCCCATTTATCAAGAACATTTTTTTTCACTTTTCTCCATGTTTTCTCTCTTTTTTATTGAAGCTTTTTTTTTTTCGTGCCATTACTTCTGAATAAAAAATGCTTTGGAAATGTCACTTTTCAACAATGCTGTTAGTATAATGAGGACAGCCAACATAAAGACTTATAGTAAAGGAGAGTACTGTAAAGCAGAGCAAGAGAAAAAGTATCTGACCAGGTTAATCTTAACTGAGTAAATTAACTTGATATAAAACAATCCAAAACATTATAAAAGCTCAATGGAAAATGCTGCCTCATTGAGAGAGCATGGATTGCCACTAGTCTATATTAAAGCAATTTTTAATGTCCAGAATTTTATTTTAGAATCTTTTGGTACTTAAAGAACATTAAAAATGGAAATTTCTTGACTCTCAGCACACCAGGACAGCACTGGAGAGTGGTACCTACAGGATTCAAATGCTCAGGGCTAGCGTTGCGTATGTTTGGACTAGGCAGAACCAGTATTTGGTAACAACTTCTTTCTCATGCCTTATGAACACAGGTACTCAAATAGAGCAGCCACACAATCCATGCAGAAGCTACTGTTGAGGTTCTACAACAAAGTTTACACAATTGTTCTTGCAAAGGAGCTTGAAAATTAAAGCCGTCCACCAACCAACTTTACCCAGTTGCTTACACTTCATTTAAAATATAATGGAGTAGCTGACACTCAGATGAATTTCTAACTCTTATCCAGGTTTGAGCAGGGAATCTGCTGCAGTCACTCAGTATCTATAACAGCATTTCCATTTTAAGAACAGCAATATCAAACTTTGTTTCCTTTAGCATATTTATAGAAATGTTTTCCTCCACGTTTGCTGTGATGTGCTGCTTGACCATTGTGATGATGGAAGCTATGAAGAATTGGAGCTAAAGATCTCTACTTTTCTGGGGCACAAGGTACAAGAATGTTTGCCTAAAGCACTGCCAAACATTGGTATAAAGTGTTACAGAAGCGTCGATTTTAGCATTTTGTTTAATTCTACTCAGATTTGCATTGAGATACCCATTTTGAAATTTGTATTATGTTAGATGATGCTCTGAACCACAAGAGGATCTGATGAAATTCATAGCTGCTATGAAACAGTCATGTTTCATTATATAGACTCAATTTCTTTTTTCCTCTTAACTGAAAAAACCTCAACCAGGTTTCAAAGTTTCATCTCCCAAGGGTTTTTCTTAAAGTTTTTGTAACATAATCAGAGAAGTGCTTCTATGACAGATCAGCTTCTATAAAATATTAATTAGGCTTTCATTTAACATGTAGTAAGATAAATGCATAAATGCATATTTAATAAATTTTATTGCCATATGCATATTTTTCACATACATATTCCTCAACCTTAAAGAAAGGATGAGTCTGTCTCACATTTTCACAATTTTATAACAAATAAATGTTGATAGCTCCAGTTCCAAAACATTTTGGTATTTTGTGTACTATTTTCAAGTTCTTCAGTGTGGACAGCAGAAATGCTTTTTCTGCTATATTTCACCTTGTCTTTCACTTTTATGGCTGTTCTACTTTGCCAGTGAAACATGGGCACAAACAATGAATGTATGCTTTTTTGCAAGGACAACTTATGCCCACAAAAAGAGAGACAGTTACTGAAAAATATCATCTATTTGTATTATGTAGGATGATAAACACAGCATAAACACACATCCATTAGTTTCGGATATATACTGGTTGTTCTATATGCTTAGTAATAAAAATTCCTAACAGTTCATAAAAACAATAACTACCTAACATGGGACTAGATGTTCTGTGGTAATTTGGGATAAATTAGTGTTGCAATCGATTTTAATGGTGGGGGGAAGTTATTTTTGAGTAAAAATAAGTTACTGTTTGGATCAGGAAAACGTGATCTTACCATACATACATTGACACTGTGAAAATATTACATAATCCAAAACGTGCACTTGAAAGTGTAAAAGAAACTTTTTTGAAAACACCAAATGCTTTAGCAACACATACGTTGGGAACAAGTTTTAAGCATGAATCAACATTCAGGACATTAAGGAAAAACAATAAGCCTTCCTACCTAAAAAAAACCAAACCAAACAAAATATGTCACAAAATTGTAAGACACAAAATAACCCATAAAATGTAAATGAAATGCAGAAAATATCAGTGACTATCAAAATTACAAGTTTGAAAGTGAAAACAAAAGATAATTAAGTTTAAATGGCTAATAAAAATGAAGACATCTATAGAATATTACAGTCCACTTATTTTCTAAAAAGAAGAAAGCTAAAACTCTGGCTTTGGAATGAAGTATGAAGATTTATCACTCTAAATGATGCTGCAGATGGCACAGAAGCTTATCATATAACAAAGGAGGCATTACACATTTCAAGGAGATTTTTGAAGACAAAGTTCCACCTAATATTCTAAGTGGAACTTGCTGAGAGCCACTTTCTGAATCACCAGTATTAACTTCTAATAAAATCTCAGAAAATTGCAAAAATGTAAAGGAAATAGATTTTGCCATGATAATTTTAATAATTCAGGGGAAAAAAAAAAAATCACTAAAAGTGATGATCCAGAAAACAAGCTCAGTTTCAAAATGTTATTGCTATGGGTTTATTTGTAAACAAAACTGTTTCTAGAGGATTCGTCTTGGCTGATTAAATTCAGAGTGATACAGTAGTTTTTAAGAAAGAAGATGGATGACTGTGGCCAATACAAATCCAAACACAAAATGGGCCATATATCTCCATATAATAGGCAAAACACATCTAAGACCCAAGGAAAGAGAAATTTGTAGAAGGGGAGATTCTGGCTTGGAAAACAAAGACACCAAATGAGATTTCTGACAGCTGAGGGTGACAGTATGGGCTTAGTAGAAAGCTGTAGCAAAGCGGAGAACATCACCTGGGAATAGAAAACAGTTCATCCTGTTGGTGAAACAACTACAACCACACAACTCACAGCACCCACACCTCAAGACAAACGAAAAGAGAAAAAGAAGAACTACAAAAAAATACCTGGAGTTCACTTTACATGATGTACTAAAGTCAACTTTCTTGGTTGACTCAGCTCCAGAATACTAACAGGAGAACTTACTTTCACTTGTTTTCATCCACTGATAGGCTCATTAGGCAAAGCTGGATACACTGGGTAGACGTTAGGTAAATACATTTTGGAAATCAAATGTGGCTTAGCAAATGAGGTGATGAACTCGCATCATTTGGATTCAGGTTCAACACTGTCGTACTAAAGATATCTAAGTCACGTTCAGGCACACAACACGTAGATACATGGGCTCATGTAATTTACATACATGAGGTGAATTTTTACATATATATCTGCTAGGGAGAAGAAAGGCAGGTTTGACTGTCATGATCATCTTTTGCAGCATTGAGTTACTCTGTTTTTCCCTTAATTTCATAGCCTTAGGGTGGGGAGGACTTTGCATATCTTCCTACGTGTTCTTTAGGTAGCTACATACTAAGACTGGGTAAAGTGAGATCTTCTCTTCAAGCCTGTTCACTTTCACACTCAAGAAGCCAGGAAGCAATTTTTTTCCACACTTACGCTACTGAGGGCAGACAGAGACTCAGCACAGAGAGAGGATCACGTTGGATCACTCTTTTGAGGAATCAGAAAAGATTTCTTTGAGATGCGTTTTGATCAAATGCCCAGTTCTAATGCCAGATCCGGGTCTGGAAAAGAGTTACTTGCTGTCTTCTGCAGTTAGAGGCTAGGCAGTTTGCTAAGATCATTTGACATACCCTAGTTAACTTATACCCTGCTAGTAGTGAACCTATGGTGTTTCTGACAGTTTGATCTCCGTCATTCTCTCCCTTTTACCCATTAGAGTTGAATCTCCTAAATGAATGAAATTTTGAGGAGAGTTCTCATTGTTTTGGCATAGTGTTGATTCTTCAAATTTTGCAAGATTTAGTGCAAAGCCTTAACAGAAAGTGACCTAGACTCATATCGGAGGTTATCTTGTTCCATGGATTGAGGTCTTGCAGGTTATAATTGGTTCATGCTTTAAGAGCTACTGTTTTCATTCAACAAAATCCTCAGGCTGAACAGAACATATAAGTGAAATCTGAGATACAAAAATTTTAGATTAGATCCCCGAGTAGCCTCAGCTGGCCCTGCATTCTTCAAGATACAAAAATATTCTGAAATTTTAATTAATACAATTAAGATGTGAAATTAGCATGATTTCATATGGTTTGTAATGAGCAAGGGGGTCAGTTCAGCTCCACAGGTGCTTAGTAGAGTTAGTTGGTTACTATTCACATTTTCAGATCAGTATGGCAGCACCAGCCACATACATAACTACTTCATGCAGATTTGCTTGATATAGATAAGAAAGATCATGATATTTACATCACTAGTATTTTGAACCTTCTCATTCTTATTTGTCTCAGAAACCTCCAGTGTGTAGTTTTTGAAGTTAGAAAAAGGATTTGCTTACTTATTGCACATTAGCATTTGTGAAACAACTAAAGCTGTAACAGAAAAGGCAATAAATGCTTGCTTTAAATTCCCCTAAGCCATCCAGTACACCAAAGGCTTATCAATGTGCATATGGAATTCAGTGTTCAAGATTGACAAGATTAGAAGTTTTTCTGCACAGCACCCCTTTCTGCCTTCCTATCAAAGCAATTTAGGACAACAGCCTCAGATAACATTTATATATATAAAATTGAATAGGAAATGGTAAGCGCTTCTTTCCGCAACCAACTCAGATAAAAATCCAGAGGGAGGTAGGTGAGTGTGATCCATCTTTTATTTCTTGAAAGCTTTCTGAGCTATACTTGGTTGTAAACAGTTTCTTCATCTGGGCAATCTTATTTACAGCTTAACTGCTGTGCTAAAGTACTTACTGAGAAAGCTGTAAAGGAAAAAAAAAACTAAAACAAAACTCCTGAGGCAAGAAACTTCTAAAAGCACAACAAAATATTTAACGCAAATTGAGAAATGACCATTTCTCCTGAAAGAGTTTATTATTTTTAGGAATTACAAGTTCCACAGTCTTTTTGGAATTGCTGTTTAAAAAAAAAAAAATAAAAAACATGTTTTCTTATCACCAAGACTTTGATCAACTAAAATGGTAAGCAAATTGAGGCAACAAAGAGTAGTTAAACATCAAAAAACTGTACAAGAATCTATTCTGCAAGTACTCATGAAATATTTAATATGTTATAAACTGTTTGTGAATCTTACTGTGCACTAGCTTCTACCCACCAGTGACATTAACTTATCAAATAACCATTTGAAAATTCAACACAAGCATCAATATTGTAAAGCTTTGGAGATTCCAGACAACCGCACAGCATCAAAACTATTGGTTTTCTTTAGTGCTGAATTTGTGTTCCAAATGCCCTGGGATGAAGTGGGCTTTAAGCATTTTGTACAGCAGGAAGGGCAAAGATTTCACAAATTACGGTTGTAAAGCAGGCAAGAGGGATATATAAGAAAGATGGGGGCAAACTGTTTCAATAGGACAACGGGTAATGGCTTTAAACTAAAAGAGGGTAGATTTGGACCAGATACAAGGAAGAAATTTTTTACAATGAGGGTGGTGAAACACTGGAACATGTTACCCAGAGAGGTGGTAGATGCCCCGTCCCGGGAAACATTCAAGGTCGGGTTGGATGGGGCTCTGAGCAACCTGATCTAGTTGAAGATGTCCCTGCTCATTGCAGGGAAATTGCACTGGATGACCTTTAAAGGTCCCATCCAACCCAAACCCAAATTCTATGATTAATCTTTGAGCTGATTGATTAAGCATACGTGAAGTGACTTTAATATCTTTGGACAAGTAGTGAGTCAAAAGTTGTCTACAAGAGGTATGTTTGAATATATTATCTTTAAGTATGCTGTAACAACAAACTTCAGCCTGTGCAAGCTTCACCTTAAAGCTGTATTTGATATGTTTGTTTCAGACTGGGACAAGAACAACAATCTCTTTGCTGTTGCAGCAGCTCTCATAACACAAATCATTAATAATAAGTATTATTACTACAGAAAAAAATTTTCTGAAGTTATCTTACTGCATTTTTTTTTTCCCATGGAAGCTAGAAAAGCATCATTTTAAATGATCTTGCAAGCTACATAGATCATGCCACGTGCTCAGGAAAGCAGAATAGGGGATTTAAAAAATGTCTCTGACACAAACAATGTCATTAAAAGTTACCTAAAACTAAAGCAGGAATAACAGCAGATAATATCAAATTGGTTGACTCACTAAATTCTGTGCTGAAACACAGCACACACATATCTAAAAAATCATCTTTATACTTGATGTAGAGAGGAAGGACAAGGTGAAACCTCTGTATTCTTGTCTTCACTGTGAAAATAGCTGGGTTCTTATTTCGTTAAATAATTGAATTTAAGTTAAAATTAGACAGAAAAAAGTCAGAGTTTAAGCAAATTAAAGATCAAGATAAAGTCTAGACTATCCTACTGATTTTAAGAAAGGCCCTTAAGTCATGTATAAACTACAAGGTGCCTTTTTCCCCCCAGAGATTTCTGCCCTGTTTCAGCGTAGGTACACCTGTTTTGTTAACAAACACCCATGCATTTTAAGCCAGCTGTGACCTGTGTTGTAGACTTTTTCTCCTTCCCCGCTTACTGCTGTGCCAATGAACCTGTGAGCTTAACAGAAGCAAAGTGCATCAGTCTGCAAAGCAGTGAGTAATTTTGCTGCTGTCAAACACAGGTAAACATGACCTGGCAGCACTCAATAGGGAGAACCCAAGATCTCCAATTTCAACAGGTTTGGAACAAGCAATCATATCACCTGTGCGTGCACAACTCCCCGCCAAGATTTAAATAGAGTATTTTTTCAGTTATTTCAGCTCTAATTTCCATACCCACATCATGCAGAATCACTTATAAAGAAAAATTCAATGGCAAATCAATGGCCAATCACCCTCAGAAAGACTGCTCTGCCTGCTCTCCCCAGCCAAATCTCTCACCTCCCTCTATCCCCTCTCCTTCTCGCTTACACGCCTGCTGCTTTCACTCCACACCCTCTAACACTACTGAGCTGTTGTGTCTGAACATGGGCTTCTGCTCCTTACACCCACTGACCACGTGCGCCTGTTGATGCAGATCCTTTCTGCTTGTCCATTGCTGCTCCTCCTTCTCTCCAGCCTGCAGACTGATCACCTTCCCCTACCAACCCCACACACGGTAAACCAGAAGCCCTGTTAGGCGCCAAGTCCCCAAGATGCATGCAGAGCAAATAAACAGAGGTTGACAAATCTCATAAAACCATTTGGTACAATCAACCTCAAACTTAAAGCTTGACTCTGATTTATCTTCTGGTTGGATCCCATGGCGAACTAGTTCAATTCTCTCAGTCTATTATTTCTGCTACTGATAAGACATTGGCACACAACCCTTTTAAAAAATATATAAATTCTTGTAAGAAATGTGATATCTCTAAAACATTTATGAAGTTACACCGAAAGATTAGAGAAAATGAATTTATACACAAACAAAACCTGACTGTTTCAGCTATGAAAGTGTCTACATTAAAAAATGTTAATCTACATGAGTTGCAGTTCCTAATTTATTTATATATTTTGCTCCAATTAAGCTCGTACACAGTATCCACAGCAATAAACATCAGAAGGCTGGGACCAACGTTACCCTAATGTCTTCCAAGTCTGCAGTTACCATAGCTACATGCTTTTGTAACATTTTCATTCAAAATTTCTAAAGCCAATACCGTGAAGTAACTGAAAAGCTCTAACTTATTCCTTTCCTTATTTGAGTTATCGAGTGGCTTTTATTCACCCGTTGGTGACCCTTTTCACAAGTTTCCAGTGTGAAAATCCATGCCCAAGCTATGCTCAGTTCCTATGAAAAGACAACTTTTTTCATAGTTGGGCCTAAATGAGCTGGGAACCCTGAGCAAGTCCATAGGGTTTTGGAAACCTTTGGTGATTTCTCTTGAATTAAAGCTGTGTAGGACATGCCACATCCTTTACCAAGCCATCCCTTTTTAGATATCTGCCATGCTCGCACTCACACACAGGCAAATTCACTCAGTGAATGATATGAGAATACCAACTTAAAGTGGTACTCAACAAAGGGAAAAAAATACTACGTGAAAACATGGAGATTCAATTCAGTACATAACGCAGGTTGCAATCCTAAATGATATAAAAAGAGTGAAAACCATAAACTGGTATTCATCAGAATATCCTATTAATCCTTAAGATGTTTTCCAGAATAATACCTCTTTTCTGATTTCAAAAGCACAATATGTGTTTTGTATAATCTCAATTCCTAATCCCTGTTAAAAAAAAATAAGAGATAATCCAGAGGTAAAAATGTATCTGGTAGCCAGCTGAACCTCTTTACCCATAAACAGGATTATTTTACCTGAAGCAGTTGGTTTTCCTGTGCCAACATTTTTTTTTCTCTTTAGACTTTATTTTTTTTTAAATAAATCCTGCTGGGATTAGACATATGATCAAGCTACAGAAGAATAACAATTTAGGATTAGTCAGATTAATCAGTAACTGCCCATGGCACATTTTTGGATTGCAGCAAATGCTAGATAATATAACTCAGTTTACCTCTCTGTGTACTGCAAACTGAATGAAGTTGAAAAATCCTGCACCTTCAGTGCAAGTAGTATACATATAAGCAGTAACCAGGGAATTGGGTGATGCATGATCTCTTACTAGATTACAGTAATTCAATCTTGTGCTTGAGACCTAGATGATTTAGGTATATTAACCCCATTGATTTTCAGAGCAGTTTCCTACACCACCTCCCTCTCCTAGATGTTACAGCTGGCTCTTATTTCTTCTATTTTTTTTTTTTCATTTTCCCTTATGTGATTTTACATTGGTTGTCTTCAGCTAGCAATACTTTCTTCAAGGTTCAAGCTCTTTGATCTATCTGATTATTTGAGCCAATGTTATATAATTATATATGGATAATGGTATTAGAACCTGGCCAGAGAGCTTTTAGGAAAGAGTCCAGGAAACATTTGTGCTATATTGCTTGAAGAACAATTTATCTGTCCCTATATAAACTCTTATTTTTTCTATTCTACTGCTGCTGTAAACCTAGATGTTCCTAGTAAATCTCCTGGGCACAATTTATTCAAATGGAAGTGTGCTTTTTCAAATCAGCATGTCCCCTCAAAACATCTATTACCACAATTAGTTTGATGATTTTCTTTTAGATGCTGACATGATAAGGTGAGGGAGATGATAATGGGTTTTACATAGGAAAGAAAAGGAATGCTTATTGTACACCTATTGCTTAGGAATCAGGGCTACTACAAAGTCAAATAAAGTTTATGAGAAAAAAAAACCCCAGGGATTAAGTTATAAAAACCTTAAAAGTAGGGTTTTTATATGATAAATAGGCAATATATAATAAAAAATATAGTATATAAATAATAATATACAAAAAATAACGAGTCTTTATAACAGTCTGTTGTAGCTGCTGAAGGAAAAACAATTTTTTTTTTTCAGAAAGATATAACAAATGCTGAACAGATACCAAGTAATAATCAGTATAAACTACAGAAAATTTGTCATGAAAATCTAGACCTGCTTGGGAAACGAAAGAAATCACTGGTAGGCAAGATTAAGGAAAATTACAGTTTTAGATGTATTAGGAAAGAAACACTAATCTGCAACTTCAGTTCCTTTGTGCTAGTGGCATCGCATTGTGAGAGAAGCTATTAATAATCTTGTAGAAAAATGTCCTGGTTTGAGCTGCATTCAATAAATACTTCTTATCTCATTTTGGAATGGAGCAGAAAAGTATGTTTGTATCATATCAGATGATAAATCGCAATCCAGTGTATCCTAACTAAGAATCAGCAGGTAGTGATGTTTTAAATCAGTAGTATCAAAGACTTAACAAGACATCACTTCTGCAGGTGACACCTGCAGCCATAGATGAGGAGAGTTGTGGATTCTCCTTTCTCTGAGGTCTTTGAACAAGAGCAGATGTCCTTCAGGAAAACATGCTTTAGCAAACACAGTTTATTGGAATTAATATTAATACCTGGATTAAATATAAATTTAAAATGGAAAATCTGGCTATCAAGTATACCTCTCCCTCCTATTTTTCCTTGGGTGCAACCCTCAGTACCATCTTCTCCTGGCCATTAGCACTCCAGAGTATTGTGGAAACAACCCCAATTTGGTCTGTGCTGGCAGTCACAGAGTTTGGGAACCGCATTTCAGAGACAGGTTGTACCTGCATTCAAAGAAGCAGAGGTCGTGTGGCTTTAGTTGGATGACTAGCATTCAGATGAATAACGGAAACATAGTTTAAAGCTAAACATTCTTGAAATCCTCAGCACATGGATATTGCATTCATGTTATATGATGGACCTCTGAAAAAAAGCTTCCGCTAATGTGGAATGAATATAATTCACAGGCTTTGTTCTGTTAAAGTCACCACTGAAAACACTAAGCTGTTTTACCAGTCAAATTTCTCCAATGAAAAGAGTTTATTTATGACTGGAGGCCATGATGTTTGTCACTGTACAGCACGTCAGGAGTGGCACTGTCCCTCTTCTAAGGCAGCGCTATGACATATGTTCTCAGCCTTGTTCCGTTACTGCTTGAAAAACTGACAACATTTTTAGTGATTTTAGTGGGGCAAGATCTATTCTCAGATATGACGGATCACAGCAGAACTGATTCCCAAAATCTATCTGTAACCGACAGGCTGATTTGCTCTTCCTTGCTGTTTGTTCTTACAGTGGACGGTAATGGGGTATTGAAGTCATACCCAGGTGGAAATACTGTTTTACTTGGGTAAATTACCCATTGATATAAAAAACTGAAACGTGAAGGCATTAGTGATTTGAATGGCTATTGTGGTAACAAACGTCACTCCCCCCAGGAGTATAGTATGGTCAGTGTATATGCACTAGCATGGTATGCTCTACCAAACACTATACTTAGGCTGCTGTACCCATTACCATGGGCATGCTGGGGCACACAGAATGACCAGCATGCCAATGTTAAAACAGGGGGTTTAATTGCAACTCTTTACTATGCTGACAGCCCATGAATTCAAATGCCAGTATCATGAAACTGAGCAAAAGACCACAAACTTAAAATAAAAAGTCGCATTCTTTTACCTGCTTCCTTGATTTTCAGTCTTTTGGGTTCACTTTTTCAAGTTGCCCTCCTTAATGACAAGGGTGTTAATAAGGGATTAGCTAATCTCAGTTCTACAGTAGCTGATACACCAGAAAAGCATCACATATCGTGACCTTTACAATAACATACTGAACACTGGAAAGATTTTCTTTTTCATAAACTATGCTCTACCTTTTAAAAAGAGACTCAATCCATGAACACTTTGAGTAACTAAAATATATTATATTGGCTTTTCTGCAAAGGCAGATACAGACTTTGGAGTCTTGAAAGAAAAGCAGAGAACTAAAAATATTTCTGAAAAATTAACTGCCAGTTCTGCTTTGAAAAGAAGTTAGTATTTGTGACTGCAGAGTGTGAAAGTTTCTACATGGGTAATTTTCTGAATAGAACCTGCAGAAATATGGCAGAAAGAAGCAATTACAAAGACTGAAGAAACATCAATCATATGACTTAACTTTTCACTAAATCAATGTGTGTGAAGCAAATGCAGTTGTTGGGTATTTCATGAATTCAGTTCACTTTACACAAATGACGGATACCACAATGAAAAGATCAAGCAAGTAAAACATTCAGTGGGCAATGGGGCAACTGCTTCAGGCACTTAAAATTTTTTGGCCAATTCCAAGGGGGAAACCTGAAACATTTTTCTCAGAAATTACCTCACGCAGCTTGATCACAATTCACATACATAGGGCATTATCCATAAATAGTAAAAAAATATTTAAAAGACCACATACAAACTCACAAAAATATGGTAAACTATTAAACATAATTTCTTTGGAAATTACCTAGATGGTTAATTAAAATACTTTAATCTTATTGAAAAATATAGTGTTGTTTTACCATTAAACCTGAGTACAAACATCGTCTGATTGTAGCTACAATGCAAGTCAACCATACTCTGTATAACAGGGTCGGTTTAGCTTTGTATAACTTCTGAAAGGAAACAGAGCAGCGGGAAAATTACTTATAAAACTATTACTACAGCATTTCCCAGTGTGTGGATTGACTACTGGTGAAACAAATGATCTGTCACACAGCTTTTTCTTTTCTTTTTTAACAGTATCACCACATCTTAGACAAAAAAGATGAAGAGTCAGTTCTTAAGTGCTCTTAGCACTCTTAAGTGCTCAGAAGCCCATCACTCCGACATTACAAGTCTCATTGTGAAACAGGGAGTAGGAAAGAAAAATAATCTGTCTGAAGAGATTCATTTAGGATAGCTGAGAAGTGGAACAGTGACTATATTTGCCAGAAGCACATATGCAGAATATCTTGACCCAGCTATAAGCTGCCTACGGAGCTCTCCCCAGAATAGTAAGGAATTACATATGGTAAACGCTGCGTATTTCAGCTTGTGCTCATGAGGTTCCCATCATCTTACATGTGTTTTTTAAAAGGCCTTTATCCTGCATAATCCACTTGCTTTGTTTTAGGTCTTTCTTCACAAAATCAGATTTCAGAATAGAGCCTGTTCGGTACTTCGTTAAGTACTTCTTTCTTGGATTTTAACTTTAACTTTGATGGTACATGGCACAATACATAAGGATCCCTTCTTGTAACCAGTTCATCAGTTGTTTAAGTCAATGTCATTCATTTTGGCCTCAGGAACAGCTGGAATGCTGAGATGATCAGGTTTTGTGTCTTAACTGTATCTCCCAAATTCAGGAATAGTAAGCAACATTTTGGGGCAGTGATGTCTTAAAACTTTGGTTAGATCTACAAGCATACTTGTTTTCATTCTATTAGAAGCTGGCTAACGATGTGTAACAATGACATCACATCTCTACAAATGAAGAGAAGGAGTCAGCAGAGCCAATAAAAATCAAATTTTCAGGGTGCCTCCATTATCATAATGTTTATCTGTGTCTACCTGAAAATACAGAAATGTTTCCATGGAAATGATCACTTCTAAATTATTGTGGCTTACGCTTATATTTTTTTATGTCCAGGTGTATGTTTTTGTGCATGGAAACAGTATTTTGTGTGCAGACCTGCATCCGTCCTCCTTACAAGGGCATGTAGGTAAGGCTATTGTAAAAATTTCTAACAATATAGTGGTCTTGTCAACTTCAGTTTGGCACTTTGAGTGAGAATCTTTAGGAAATTTATTAGTGCTTTTCAACATAAACATTTTGTACTGTTTATTCACATTACTAAGTAATCCATAGTCCATGAACAATTTCTTATGGCCTCAGCTCCCTAATAATAGACGTATCAACAACGTCACTATCCGGTTTCATGTTTTGTTCATATATATTCACAGATGAGACCATTTGATGCTCAAAGGTAAATTCCCAGAGATAAATTCAAACCACTCCCTTGCTGTCTACCTGAATTTTAGGATATTAGGGTCTGAAAGAACACTTTCTAAAATATGGATCAAAACACTGACATTTCCTTTCAAAATGCACACGTCCTCTTAGATGTGAGGTCCCCTAGACACAGATATTGTTTTACACAACCTTCTGTGCACTTGCAAAGATATGAAGTGGTAATCATTATAATAATGAAAAAGAACATGAGAGAAAAAAGAAAACAAACCTTCTAATGTAAAGCAACCTAATAAAATCTATAGCATTTAATACTATCTCATCTGATTCCAACAAATTTTGTTTAACATGTATTTTTTTCAATACAGTAATATGCACACTTGAACAACTGTGTAAGTCATGAATGATGATATGAATTTCTACTGGCTTTGTATCCCATTTTTAAATCTCTGCATACTAAAGATCTGAGACTCAAGGGCTTCATATGATTTAAGACAGTTTTGGAAAGATTTTGAGTCATTTACATTTGTGACAGACACTAATGGGCCAACAAGTCTCTTTACTCTGCAGTATCATGCAACACAAATCACAGCTTTAGGGCTTCTAAACATGCTGCTTTTAAAAATTGAAATTGCTGATAAAACACTTTGTTAAATAGCATTTAACAAGAGAGAGATACACATACAGAAAGAAGACATCTTAGTAATCATGATTAATTTTCGCTCTTGAAATTACAAGGCATAGACAAAGTCTTCAGACAAGCGTGTGTGTGGGGAGAGTGGGGGAAGGGATGGGTATGTTGTCCTTTTTTTTCCACAGGTAGGGAAAGGAATACTTTTCAGAAAATAATTTAAAATTATTGTTGCTGGTATGTTTATAAATAGTATAATTTTATAGCTATAATTAGCATCCAGGGTTCTCCATCTTCCACTAGAAACTGGATGATCCACAAATAGAAAACTAAAATTAAAAGTTAAAGGTCATTTATTTTCATAGCTCTTCTCTCTATAGTTGTTCTTGGCCACCTTAGGAGACAAAATACTTAGATACCTTTGATCTTATTCAGCAAATAATGTAGTACCATTACCCTGAAAGCCTATGCATATTTTCTCTGAACCATCTCATTGATCTCAGCTCCTGTTGAAGATGTACTATTCAAATAGTCCTGTCAGTGAGTCTGAGTGTTTAGCAATAAAGTATTGATAATTTTTCCAGTAACGTCACTTTCTTCAATTAAGGTGTTCAATAATGTTTTAAAAATAAATAAATAAAAAAAGATAGATCATATCTGAAAACTAGAATGAAACAGTTGCAGAAAGAAAAGCCCTATACTGCATAGTTATGGAAGAGTAAAAGTTATGCAATCAAGAGGCTATTACTAATAAAATGGAATTAACTGGGAGAAAGTTTCTCTCAGCTTTTCTCTCCAAAAGAGAGAAAACTTCAGAAATATTATTGAAAAGTAACCGAGATCCACTATGCTGCTTAGAAATATTGAAACTTTAGCCACCCAGACATAACTACCTACAAGTGAAGGACCCAGATATTGTCTATGTGAATTAAGGGGCATAAATTTTGAAGCAAATACTGCAACAAAGCAGGTAATCTCACTCACCAGATGTAACACTTTCTAAGATAATTTTTTATGTATTTGCTTAAATACACTAATGTTAAAAAGTTTTTCTCTCCACCTCTTTATGATTTTAAGATACATAAAACAGCCAAGAAAGTCTAAAACTAAACTAGTTTTAAACTATCATTGAACAGAAGAAAAAAAAGATTTTTTTAGAGAGGAATGCTAGAGAAAGCTTGCACAAATTACAGAGGAAGGGATCTGAAAGCACACTCAAACATCACATCACACAAGTTACCAAAGCACTAGCATATAAAGGAAATCAATTTAACTTGATTTGAGAAGCCTTAATTATGTTCCCTCTCCAACCTCCAACCCCAAAGACATCACAAAATGGGTTGTTATTATTGTTGTTTATCTTCCATTTATATTTTAGAGAACTTTAAAGGCTAAAGCAGTTAAACCTCCAGCTAGATGTGCTTTTTTCTCATAATTTAATTCAGATCAATGCTCCTACTTATAAGCCCCCCAAGTCAGTAGGAGACTTCCATATGTATTTTTATCATGCTTAAGCATATGCTGAATCACAAATTGGATAAGCCTAAAAGTTTTTTTAGCCCCTAGATTTATTCAAACTCTTCTGCTTAAAGGAAACCCTTAACCTCTACCCTATTATTTCCCTTGAACTGATGAGCAGACATCTGTCCCTTTTGTTGCCACGTCTCTGCTCCCTTTGATAACACAGCTAAAAATGAAGACGTTGTTAAGTCCAAATAAGAGTTTATGCAAGTTATGTGCGTAAAAGGAATATTATTCTGCGTTCTGAGAAATCCGAATAAAATCAAAGCAGATAGACTTTTTTCTCCAATCCATGATTACAGAGTTGTAATACCTCAATCCGTGATTACAGAGCTGTAATACAGCTGAAGGCCCCATCTTACACAGATCTCCCCACTGACTTTCTGAGGTAGCAGCATTATAAAAAGAATTTTACACAACGCTTCTCGTTGACTTTTCTCAAAGCACATAGATCATCCATCAAAGATGTGTTTGTCAGAGCCACAGTGCAACAATGCCCTGAAACTTAGGCTTAAATTTATGTTAGCTGTCAATCTTACACATGTTCTGAGACATATTCATTCAATATTTTAATGGACAAGGGACTGTTGAGAGGTGACTGTAAGCACACTGTTTTCTTTAAATTCACTGCAGAGATTTAAATGCAGTATGAAAATGTCCTGAAAATACTCCATAAACCTTTCCCCAGAGCCACAAAATTACAAACAGATAATAACTTTAGAAATAATTATCTTTGGGGAAAATGGAGCCATTATTGAAACTGTGTGGGAGGAATATTGGTATGCTACAGTACAGTGTTTGTGGTTACCAGTAACTTAACTATGCAAAGAAGTCTTTTCTAGTACTTTACACACTTTTCTTTGAATGTATTTAGTTACAACCATAGTTTGATTTCCTGGATGATAGATCTAAATTTCTAACCAGAAAATATGAAGTAAAATTTAGAGAAAATCTTCTTCCTTTTATTTTCCTAACCCAGCTACTCTATTGATGATAGAGATACCATTGCTTTTGACTTACTGATATAAGAATTCTGTATTTGCAGCAAAGGATATAAACAGAAAAGTAGCACTGAACAGTACACCATCTGTCTTGCTTCAAATGAATACTACAGCACATAAATCAGTTAGATACAGATGATACTCTCTTGTGCTCAGATTCTAATAAACACATTCAGAGCACAAACCAGTTATCTACACCGGCGTGGGCTGAAAGATACAACCATTATCAAAATATCTTAACCTGGAGTCTACTGGTTTTATAGCGATACCCAGGTAAATCATGTGGAATTATTTCATTTTATATTCCTTAAAATGGAATGGGGAGTAATTTATGACTGACTACAGTCATAGTGTTGCTTTTTACACAAGACAAAAGATAATCCGCCACGATCTGCATTGCAGAACGAATGTTTCTTACTGCAGTGCTTGACTATCATTCAGTGTGTATTCTGTGTATTACCACGATAAGAGTCCACCAAGGTCTAATAGTGAGGATAAAAGGGGAAAATTAGACCTTAAACCTAATGACAAATCGATGTCAAAAGGAAGAAACACATATACTTATCCATCGTGAATCTGATTCTTCCATCAGCCCCATCACCTAGCAGTCTTACTGCCTACAGTAAAGCTGTCACAGAAATGGCATAAACTTTTCAAATAGAAAAACTTCTGTTAAACTAAAGACATTCTGACTTGTTGCTTAGCATTTAAGAAGTTTCAGTCTTTAGTTCTCCCAGAGAAGATCATAACATTGCTTTTAATGTATGAGTTAAGCTACATTATTTTCAGGAAAAAAATAGAGAAAGGTTAAGTAGAAAAAGCAGTTTCAAATCTGAGGATGATTTTATTCTTTTGTTCATTCTCTTTCTCTCTTAAAACCCATCCTAAGCCTTTTTGTATTCAAGAAAGACATACTCAACTTTGCTTACTTCTTTAAAATAATAACTTCTCCACCTGCATATTATCAACAGATCTGAGCTATGGTTTGTCAGTGTGACAGCACTGAATGGTGATATAACAATAAAAACTTGGGGGAAAAATCTGTGTGACTCTAGTCAGGGATTGTTTTCTATATTCACAAAGAAATTAAAAAAAGATAATACAAAAAATAACTTCTTTTGCTACAAGGTAACTATTAGACATGACCATGTCTTCTCTTTAATTCTTTAAAGGTATAAGAATTAAACGGATCATTGAAATAAAAAGTTTAGAGAACAGACCAGCTGACGAGCTGCAACCTCTGCCTCTTAAATTCTATGACAGTTGTCAGTATAGCACAATGATATTGTACATTTGCATTATTGCAATATGAGTTTTAATCTTATGCCATTAGTTTTTAAAAATCTAGTGATTTTTACCTTGTGGTTCATGGGTCTTCTAAGTATTTGTGAAAGGTAATTAAAAAAAAAAGTACATTATGAACAACACTATAGTAATTTCAGGGCACAGCCCTGCATTGGGAAGGGTTTAGGCCTCCATAGGGTGAAACAATGGTTTTCAGTCTTCCTACAGTCAAAGGTCCCTTTTGAGTAACAGC